>JAWZYV010003108.1:0-14117 GCA_038373885.1 Cheiracanthium punctorium
CGCTTTGCGGGCATCTGCTCTCTGATCAAGCAGAAAAACGACTGACTCAACTGATTCAACCAGCTCTGCTTTTATAGGTTACGACGAACATTGGGAAGCTTCCAGAAATAACTATCCGTGGAATGTTAATAGAACAGATTCGATTATGATTGCGTAATAGAAGAGTAATATTAGGCTATTAAGCATATTAATGCAGGAAAACTAGCTTTATAAGCCCCATTGGAAAAATCACGCCAAATGACCGAAATGTCACCAGGCATGGCGACTTTTGGCGGAATATAGCCAAATTTGGCGACAAAAATAAGTCCCCCAAAAGTGAGGTTAGCGAAGGCCTACGACCGATATTTCTCGAGATTTGCTGAAAATGCCATAGAAACCAGTGGAGAATCATACAACTCTATATCTATATCTCGTGTTCTAGTTAACCGATTTTGATGCAACAAAAAGCAAAACTTAACAATTTGACGAGTAGAACACGAATTTTAAACTATTTTAAACCCCAGAACAGCGAATTGCCTCGAAAATTCGTAACAATATCAAGTTTCCATGCATTAAATCCATTTTTTTTTTGGGGGGGGGCGAACAATCTCATTTTAAAAAATGTTGACAGCCTTGATTTTAGAATCTCGTGTAGATATATAGCACACGGAAAAGAGTTACCTTCCACTTCCACCAGAGCGCTGAGTGGACCGTTTATGAACAGCTGGCTGGTGCCCAGGCGGCTGTCTCTCCTGCTGATGGACGTGGCGACAGCGTGTTCCACGTGATGCCTCAGCGAGCCCCGCACTTCCGTCTCGTCCAAGTGGACGGTGCTGTTGATCACCATCCGATTGGCGATGAAGTAGATCCGATTGACGATGGAACCCCGGAAGGCTTCGGCCAGAGGACTGTAAGTGAAGACCGTTGACATCTGGAAGATTCGGGAAAGAAAGATTTAATTTTTTAGGTATTCGTGGGAGGGTTGCATTTTAGAGCAAGAATTAGTAGATATTCTATAGATATTGCCTTGCTTTCTTTGAGGTAAAGAGGCATCGTGAAAAGAGCGTTTTGGGAGCACCTGTTACAAAACTATGATGCATGCCAAATTTCGTATTACCGGTCTTTGTAGTTTCGGCAAAGGCGAAATAATGATACATCCAAAAATGAAATTACTTTCAGGTTCCCCTTTAGAGTATCTGAATTTGGTTGGTGTGAAATGTCGCTATTGTGTGAAGGATTATTTGTAAGCAAAGATACGTGTTGCTCATGACATTAAATTAAGAGTTTAAAATTCTAATTTGTTTCAATAAGTACAGTTTAAAATTAATTTATTATATATTCAGTAGTGTATTTCTGCAAATACTGATTTCAGACACATTAAAAAAAAAGAATCTGATGTTTTATACTGTTCAAGTGAGAAATATCTACTCATGTTATTGTTAAACATTCAAAAAGATAAAAAATAAGCATCGTTTAAAACGTTCGAGAAACATCAAAATTTAATAGTTTTCTGATAGAACAGAATGATGAATCGCGCGTGCAGTGGCGGATCCAAGGGAGGGGGTAGGAGGTTTCAGCCCTTCCCCCCTTCAAAAAGTACTATTATAGGGAAGTGGTTCTCAACTTTTATTTTTCCAGCAAAACTCTTCTAAAATCTTAAAGAATTTGGCGAACCCCTTATGCTGTTGTATGCTAGCATATTTTTTTCGCGAACCTCTTTATATACATTGCGAACCCCTGGGAGTCCGCGAACCAGGGGTGGAATTCTCCCCCGGTGGTTTCCGAAATCGTCGGTGGTTAGCTGTCGGCTGGGCAGAACCAGTTGTTTGGTTATCGACTACGCTAATGATTCCGGAGGCCATCGGGAGGTCTTTTAGCCAATCACAAGAACCCCTTGACGCTCCTCCTTAAAACTCCGCCTCAATTGACCTCAAGGCGGGGCAAAGTTAACAACTGCGAAAAATTAGCGACGAGGGGAGAATCCAGCACCAGGTTTTGAACCGAAGGTATAGGGAACATTTTTGCTTTACTGTGCACTTTTTTTAGTTCAAATAAACTCTATTAATATAAATTAACCCCTACCAAAATGATTTACATTGCTTTAGAGCAACGTTTTCCCTTACTGCACATGCCACTTACGTCAATCAAGCTTTTATTAAAAATTAGCCCCCGACCCTTAAAAAACTCTGTATCCGCTATTGCGCTCTGATAAGTGACACGCGAGCCCATTTTAGATGACAAGCATCACATGTTTCAATAGTCATCAACTGAAGCAAAATAAATAAATAAATGAAATAAAATAAAGTAAAGTAAATTAATAAATAAATTAAATAAATTAAACAAAATATATGTCTCTTGCAAAAATTAAATTCCCTGTCAGACTCAACACCAGAGTTAATTCAGGTTTCATTTTCGAATTCTGACACGCTAAACAAAATGGTTAGCCATCACTGTGGTAAACAATGGTTCTTCCTAGTCAGTCACATGTAATGTTAATTTAATTTTTTAAATAACGAAAAAAAAAATCCATAAGCTAAAAATTTTGGCAGTTACCTAGTTCAACAACAAAAAATATAAGTCATGAACTCAATGCAAATCATGTGTAAAATTCGACTTTTTGTTATCACCAATGTTTGGCCTCTCAGCGGTGGGCACCGAAGAATTCACAAATGCTCAATAGACTGAATCTTACTGAAATAAGGTGGGAGGAAAAAAAAAAACTTAGTTTTACGGGAGACTATAAATGTATAGTAATCTTTTCAAAAATTAAGTATCCATAAGTTTTTCGAACTTGTGTTGACGATACGACCCTTTACCTAAAACCTATCTGAAATGAGTATTGTAAATTATTCGATTCAAGAAAGCGAACGATTGCTTGGAATTCTTTTAAAGGGATTAGTGCAAGATAAAAAGGGGATAACAGCATATGTTATGGTGGTTCCTGCGGATTATTATACTTTCCTCGAGAAAGTAAATTACCTAACCCCCGAAATGGAGAGGAAAAGTTTTTTGTTCTAAGCAACCATTAGCCCACTGAAGGAAAGTCGAACACATCCCTAAAAAAAAAAGCTTGGTATCTAAACTAAAATTAGGGCTCGAACCTTTTCTGAGATAGACAGCAGAACAATCTGAACGTAATCGTGAATTGCAGAGCCTGAGCCCGGTTCGGGCCCGAGCTCGGACTGAGCCCGTCTCACCTCTACAACCTATTACGAGTCCAACGCCCTAATCACTGTCCTTGAAACTTAAATCTACGTGTGTGTTGTGTTAAGGCAAACCTCAAAGAGGGCTATCTGCCTATGGGGGGAGGGGAGCCTTTGACGAAGGACTTTTTAAGGGGTTCATCATAGTTAGAATACGGACAAACTAACTGAAACCATAAGCCTTTTTCAACTTTATAACAGAAGCTAAAAAAAAAAGTTGGTGTTAGGCAGAAAATAAAAATAATTTATTTCGTTAAAAAACACATATATACAGTGCCTTAAAACAAGCTGTTTACTTTTCAATTTTGTTGGATTGTGTTTAGAAAAAAAGAATGCAGAAGACGTGTACTTTCACTTCTTACCGCATGACTAGCTTCGTAATTTAGTCTCTGATATTCAGGAGACCCAGGAACAAAATGCGTTGGATCGATGCTTTTGTCGCCCAACTTCGCTACTTTCAGCGTCAGTAACATGGAGACTACGGCTGGAAGATGAAAGATAAGTCCGTCAAATGAAAAACCATAAATAAATAAATGGAAATTGTCATAACACAAGTAACCATAAGTACATAAATTTTAGAGTTAACTTTTAAAATTTTCTATTTTAAGATTATTTTACAACCTGTAAGAGCAGACTTTTAAAATTAATTACCCCAGAAGCTAAAAGAGAGAAAATTACTTTAAAAATGGCATACAAAGAGACCAAAAAAAAATCAGTGAAATATTGCAGTTAACTGTTAAATTTACATTCTTACGACACAGCTTAGCGTGGGAAGTGTGTTTTGATGGATCGACTAGAAATTCAAAATAAAGCTGTCTGCACTCATTAAAAAAAATCTAGCGTTTTATTTTTTAATTTTCTGCTTAAAAGAATGTTTAGAAATCTGTAAAATTATTATTTATTGCTGACAATTAAATATAAATTTCAGTAGCATTACATTGTATGATACAAACAAAAGAATCGAATTGTGTTTTAAAATCTAGAATTACGATATTACTCTTGCCACATAATTGTTATAAATAGAATTTATAGTTTTCCTAAGGCATACTAAGGACATCCATGCGGCCTATTGAGTGAAATTTGGGGGTGTAATTTTGTAAAGACATATTGATGTTTTTCTTTTATTTAATCGCTTTTATTTTTTCTGTTTTGAACTTTTTGATGCTTAGATTTTTTTAAACTGATGCATTTTTCCCTTTAAGAAAGTAAACATTTAAAAATTAATACATAGATTTGTCGATGTTTTTTCCTTTGATAAACAACTGGTTTTATTCTTTTCTCAATATTCTTATAAGAGAGATTTTTATAAATATTTATGATAAAATAAATTACAATTTAGTGTTACTGTAAAGTAATCACGCGTGCTAATTAATCCAAAATATTAATGATTTTTGTCAATGCTGCAACGAACACTTAATAGCTGGATTCCAGCAATTTTGTGAGTTTTTAAAAAAAATTCACCCTTAAGCTTAAATCTATGGGGCTTACCCTTAAATTTGGGCCTTTTGAAATTAGTTTCATGTAATTCAGTCTAAACTTAAGAATTTTTTACTTACATGCAAAAACTGCAAGTTTAAAAAATATAAAGACAATTTATTCAATGCTAATTACTAGACCGCGGATCATATGCACTTAAAAAGTGACAAAATATGCATGCAAATATGCATAAAAAAACCTAAAAATATGCATTAAAAATCTAAAAATATGCACTAAAAATCTAAAAATATGCACTAAAAATCTAATAATAGGCACTAAAAATCTAAAAAATAAGAACCAAATAACAAAAAATATTCACATATTAACAGAAAATAAAAACCTATTTACTTGTAAAAGTATTTTCTATCACTTACCTTGCAATTATGACACATTTTTTCTCTTTGAAATTTCAAAACATCATGAAAGACAGAATGAGAAATTTTTATTCACAATCTTAGTGATATGAAATATGAATTAAAACTGCTTTCAGTAATTTTTGTTGCAATACACAGCTAAGTGTTTTTCTAAATTTTCAATAGTAAGGCTATGTCTTTTATCATCTAAAATCATTTTATATGCTGAAAATGCTCCTTCAACATCAACGAATGTCACTGGACAGTACTTAAAATATTTCGCTTTGGATGATTCTACTTTTCCGGTGATTCACTCCCTTCACCATTAAAAAAATTATTATTTTATTCACTGCCAAAAATCCTGAATTTTTATTTAAAATAAAATTCAGTTTCTCGCTGATTTCTTCTCCTAATGACTCTGGAATCTTACCAACGCATTCCTGTACTGTTACAACTGACTCATTACATCACTCAGAAGCAGATTTTGATAGTCTAGTTTTGTGATGTCTGATGTTAAGATGGTAAAATGTGTTGCGATTATCGATAGACCTTTTTCGGATGGACATATCGCTAAGCATTTCTTCCGCAATGGAAAAAGAAGAATGGACACTGTCCAAAGCATTAACTACATCTTTCATGGAGTTAGGTCTTGTCCATAATCCGAAATCCCCGTCTTCATCAGGGTTGGCATGCTTGCTTTCGTTCTAGCCATTTCTGAAATTTTAATATATAGGCTGACTTAATTTAAATTGTTGCAAATGCACACGAAAAAATATTGAAAGCGTGTATGCTATTTTGGTGCGAACCTGAGGTTATATAAATTTTTCAAAGCGTGGGACTTAAGAGTTTAAAAAAAAAACAGAAAAAAAACAGAAAGGAAGGTAAAAAAGTTACAAATTTAAAGCTAAAGAGATTGAAATATGCACCCAACAGAGAAAATGCGTCGTTTTATGCAAAATCATCAAAAACACCTGAAATATGCAATTGCATGTGCAAATATGCGATTGCATATAATCCGCGGTCTGCTACTTACTAACAAACATGAAACATGATAAATACTATATAGTTACTAAAATGTTTCATATTAGCATAATTAAATATGTAAATAACATCATATCAATAAAAACACTCTTATACATTATACTTCACATTTCACTTAAAACTTATATTTGCGATTTATGCAAAGCGATTTTTTTAAGTTCATTAAAAAAATTATCAATAATATATTTTTATTGAAAAAAAAACGTTTTTCTTACGAGAACAAAGGCCCCTTTCCACTGTCCTTCCATATCCAGGTCGGCAAATACAAGCACTGACTCCCCTCTCTGTCCGGCAGTGTTCTTTGAGTTGGACGTCACACGTAGAATCATCGCCAACTACGCAGGTGTCAATCCTGTAAATACATCCAAAAAACGTTGTACCTAAACAGTGATAAAATTGTAAAAGAATTTTTCTCAAATCGGAATGTATCGTAGGGATTAGTGATGGCCGCCATGCTCGGTGAACGGGGGGGTCTCCTGATTGGAGTTTTTTTTTATAACTTTAAAAAACACTTGCATGCTTTCTTTATGCAGGAACAAAAATCGAGAGGTTTGGTTAAGTTACGCAGACGTAGTTGCTGCAAGAAATGGTTGCTATGTTCAGCGATGGAGTCTTCGTAATCTCATTTGAATTTTAATAGTGAGCTTTTAAAGAATACTGAGATCTTTAACCTGCATCCATGGTCTAGTTTTGTGTAGTGGGATTGCGGCCAATCATCAACACTTGGGATCTAAGTGCCCATGGCCATGGGCACTGGGGGCACATGGCCGATGGCCCATGGTCTAGTATGGTTCATGTTGAAAAACAATAGAAATACTTAACGTTTTACCTATTTTGTCCCCAGAAAAAAGATCTATCTTCAGTCTTAGTAGTAAAGAGTTATTCCGAGCTAACAGAAATCGCAAAACTACAAAATTGTCTTGCTCGTGTCGAAACATTTATTTCAAAGATTTAGTCAATTTGATGTTCAATGAAATATATTAAACTCGTAAAAAATAAATCTCATATCATTCAGTATTGTTACTGCCGGGGAAGTTTTCCGGAACTAAAAATTGTCGAAAATTACATAAAAAATTGGGGAGCGGGTGAATTTTTAGACTTTTAATTTTGCCGGTGGTTTTCTTCATATCTTTTTATACATTTTCATAGTGAAATCTCCCTAAAGAGACCATTCCCTGGGCCACAGAAAATCGATCTTTAAGCAAATTTCATGATATATGGAAAACTGATGTTTGATTAATTTATAATATATCATGCCTATATAGCTTTAACCCTTTGAGGCGCAACCCTTTCCCAATGCTGAAAAAAGGGCAGCCGTTGCCATCGCTCGACTTAACTACCAGCAAGAGGGCGGACGATTGAAACGTTCATCGCATGCCACAGATCTAGAGACTATTTTTCTGACGACAGCTGGCTGTGCCGGCACAGCCAGCTGTAGGGACCTTGCTAAAAGCCTTGAGTTAATGACTTAAAAGTGCAATAATATTGTACAGTGCAAGTGAAGGAACTGACAGTTTCACTGAAGCGTGTGTTGGATTTGCACAATGCTTGTGGGGTCCCAGAAAATTTTCGTAAATATTATGGGGTCCCCACACCAAAGAGTTTAAGAAACCGGGATCCATATTGTACTACAATGTCGATAAACGAAAGCACAGGATTTTAAGTTTGTGTCAAAAGCAAGAGATCTTGATAATGTTGAATTTTTCGATAATCTGGTGGTTGTCTAGTGTATATATGTGTATATATATCTAGTGTATCTAGTGTTGTCATACATGTCGGATTATCAAGATTGTAATGTACATGCAATGTGAGTTAAAACCGCATTATGGACAACTTCTTTCCTTTCCCTGTGAAAAAACATCAGCATAGACACTGGAAAATTACAGAACAGGGTGGTACAGTAGCCCTTTTTCTGTCATCCATATCCTTTTAGAGAGAAGAACCATTTTGAGATTTCCTCCAAGGAAGTAATAATCCTACTCTTAACTGAAAAGCTGGGCGTGGTTTGTCATATTAAATAGAGATCCTTTAATGGAGGGGAAATTAGTACTGAGCTTATAGCCAGACATTATGAACTAGAAGTAAATGGTCTTAATTAGAAATGATATTTCAAAAAGATTTCATTGTAATTTAAAGAAAATCTATCGACTGTGAGGCTCTGTAAACGTTTTCTTTTATTTAAATTCGAACTTTTTTATATATCTTCGGGGGTAATGGCGATAAAAATTTCCTTATATAATTTCACATGTTGTTATAGAGACGTTACATATAGAACTTAATTTTTTGAAAATTAATAGTTTTTTGTCTGTAGATCATGGAGTTCTTTCTTTTCAGATCGCAAGTATGACTCACTTAGATTTTGGATCATAATTGTGCAGTCTTATTCTACACAAATACACTTTACTAGCCGAACTCAATTATTTCAGCTTTTTTTCGGAGATTCCGTTTTATAGGAATAATTACAATCATATGAATGAAGTTAAACAATCACGTCCTCCCATGCGAAGAACAGGTACGCAGATAGTTATTTTACAATTAAATTTTAAACAATATTTTAGCTTTTTAAAAAGATAAGAGGAAATTTTTTATATACACTTTTTTTCCTATTTTTGCTTACTTAAAAAAGTTAATTGAGTAATCACCTCTCTCAGATAGATTTTCAAGCGAAACGGCCTGATACCTTGGAAAAGATACCAAGTCATCGTCTTTACTCTCGCAAAAATGTCTTCATTTAAAATAAATAGCAATTCAGCAACAAAAATACTGCTCATTTCTCCGAGGTGGAACTACCACAAAGAAAACGATTCTACTATGAAAAGGAACACTAATATGGGTACTTCCTGTAGCTCTATTTTTTGCTAATGTGGTATTTCATGTTAGCATAAAATAGAATTGCAGGAGGAGATATAGAACTATACATACCATAACATATGGCAGTTATGGTATGGTATGTAGTTCTATATATGCTAATATGGGCACTTCCGGTAGTTCTATTTTATAGGAGCTGTCTTTTGTGAAACTGTCTAATTCCTATTTCAGTCTTTCTATTTTGTTTTAATTCAATATTTTTTAAGGAAAAAATATCGGTTCAGCATTTTTGCAAAAGTGAACATTTCTATAAAAAGTGTGTATGTGTGTGCGTGTGTTGAATTGAATAGAACATAGCTGAACCTCCTCTGATCTCTAATGCAGGCCCGACGCACAGTGGAGTATTCGAATCAAAATCCTGGCCAAAAGTCGAAAATTTTAAATTTGTTTAAAAACAGTAATATATATGTTTTTGGATAGCCTAGTAACTGATGCATCATGTAATGCATGTTTTTGGACCATAATTCATATCCAAAAGATGCAACACTCGGTTTAAAAGCAAGTTTCTTCATTTACGGCAAGAGATTTCAGCGTTTCCTATTACTTCGTCTTGCATTTTTTACGGGTTCTTTAAATTAATTTACTGATTTGATACTAAGTATAATTGTATTAAAATATATGTATTTAATTATATGTATCTATCAGGTTGAAAAAATAATATGACTTTATTTTAAAAAATTGTAAACTTTTTTTTCTAATTTTTTTTCAAAGATCCACATTTCAAAAAGCTTTTTGAAGGGGTGTCGCGGCTTGTCGCGCCTAATTTCAATTATAATCGTAATTATTACAGTATTGAGTGTCTATTCCAAGAAAAAAATGTTCCCCCAACATCCACCATTTTAATAAAAAAAATTATTTATATAGCACCATTTTTATTTTTTCGATAATTTTTCGACGGGTGATCGCTAAAGGGATACAAACATACGCGCTTGTATTTCTCATAAACTATAAATTATGTGCAAGTGTTTGGATAAAGGTATATAAAATTTCATTTGAGTTAAGATTTACCATCGGTATTTTAAATTCAGTATGTAATTTCTTATTTTTCTGATGTAAATTTGCTATAAGAAGAAAATTTCTACATATTCCAAAATCGCCCTTTCTTAGTCCTGTAAATAGTCGCATCTATTTACAGCTTAGTTTTCCATTTATGTCGTAAATTGTGTCCAAAGCAAAAACTCCCCAATTTTGGTTCTCAAAGGATGACAACTGTGACTTCGGGTCATGGAAGTGTGAGTGTGTAAACAGAAACACGTACTACCTCTTTAAGTCATTTTGAAGTGCTGGCTTGAAATAAATGACTTTCTCCTCGAGCTTGGAATGAGATTTTATGGGTTTGCAAAGGGGGCCTTCTTTTAAGCCGTGCCCTTATATGATCTGCTCTAGATAAAGGCCAATGATAATATTACAAACGGCAAGGCATAGAATAGATAGATAGGCAAGAAGATAGAAGATAGATAGAATAGATAGATAGGCAATAGAATAGATAGATAGGCAAGAAGATAGAAGATAAGGCAAGCCTTATAGCAGTGAGACCCTATAACTTCTTTTTCCAGAGGGACCCGATGGTGGTCTCTCTCTCTCTCTCTCTCAAAAATAAAAAAATAAAATAAAATAAAATAAAAATAAAATAAAATAAAATAAAATAAAAGGAAGAAGAAGGAAAAGAAAGTGATTCTGAGTGAAGACGAATATCAGAGTTCAGAGGAATCGGAACGAAAAAGTTAATCTTCAGAAGTCATTAGAAAACTAAGATCCATATAGTAACTACATTTAGAAAAGTGAAAAATCTGGAAACTTTTATGATAAAAATTGATTTATAGATAAGTAGTATTATATTTATAAGTATTATTATGAGTAAAGTATTACATTTATATATTTTTATTATGGTTAAGGCAGCGTTTCTGAACCTGTGGGGCGCGCCCCCCAAGAGGGCGCAGAGCGTTACCAGTTGAGGCACGAGAAAAACCAAAGAGCAAGTAATGATGCACGATTTTAAAAAATCACTTTATTTATTCTCATTTTTACTCAAAAATATATCCATTTTCGCTTAAAATGTTCATTCAATTTTTACTGATAACATTATTTTGTCGAAAATTCGACTAAATGTGCATTGTTAAAGATTAAAAAACTGAATGTATGCTGAACAATGTGAAGGGGGGGGGCGCTACCGTAAGCCTTTGTTGGGGCGGGCGAAGTTAAAAGGTTGAGAACCGCTGGGTTAAGGCACGGCTATTTTCCTTACGGGAAGGTAGCCTTGGCGGTGGGCTTTTTAAGAGGCTCTAATGCGTATTTCACGTGACATCTGGAGAAAATCGCCCAAAACTCCAGACTAGGGATGGACGCGAGACGCGAGAATTCTCGCATTGTCTCGCGAGACGAGACAGGCATTTTTTTGCGAGACGAGACGCGAGACGAGACAGAGTCTTGTCTCGCGCGAGATTTCTCGCGAGAATTCTCGCATTTTTTTCCGTCTCGCATAAATACGATCTGAAAAGCGACAATTTGCCTGAAGCCTCTACCATTTAACTTGCGTCTCCTTCGTTTTCGGTCCTGGTATACTATCAGCACTCTACAATACGGACAAACACGTAACATTTAAAATTAGAACAGACGAGAGATATACATAACACACAAAGGAGAGGATAAAGAGGCGGAAAAAAAAGAAAACAGAGAGGAGTTGAAAGAAAAATAATAAGTAAATAAGAAAGGCGGTACGGTATGTTCAAATCTGACCACTTTTAGACGGGGCCCGGGGTATTAAGTTTGGGGCCACCCCTTACTATCCCCTTTTTTACGCATTAAGCCCCTTTACTGAGCCCCCCCTTTTTTAAGCATTTTAACCCAGTTTTGACCGCTGTTGTACTCGAAAATTGCATTTCAGTTAACTGTAGTTTTTGTACTTTAATCAAATCGTATTTATCACCCCATAAAAATATCTCTAACTTGATCTAGTGATAGACAATTAGGTAATACCTATATTATAGAGGAAATTCAGTTTTTTCCCCACAATTACTATTTCAGTACATATGAATTTATAATTTAGATAATCGGGATATATATGGGCCCCCTTTTTCTTCAGGGGCACCGGACTACCGCCCCCCCCTTGCCCCTGTGATAATCGGGTTTCGGGTATATCAGAGAGAGATTAGAAGTAGAGCAACTTGCATTAGCATTGATGCTTAGTTTGAGTAGGTTGAAATATGGTTGAATATCCTTGGTTGAAATATCCTTGTACCGATATTATCCTCAAACTTTCCCGCACGTTGCGGCGTGCGTAGGGGGGGGCGCCCACCCTGGTGACAACTTTGTAGGGGGGGGCGCCCACCCTGGTGACAACTTTCTAGGGGCGGTTAAATCCCTATTGTTGGCCTATTTTAAAGAGATTAAAATGACATTTTTAATTCTTATATATTAATATCGGACGGAAAGAAATGCAAGCAATTTTTTTAAAAACTATTTCTCTTTTCGTTTATATTATCATGTTTTCCCTTCCTTCGGCTTGCAAAACTTTTATAAATTTTTTTCCTCCCCATCATTTTATCTTGCAGTTGGGTTCCTATTCTAAAATTATCCTCGCCTGTTAGATGTCTTTTCATTCGAAAAAAAAAATCCACACTGGATATACATTAGGGGGATTATGGTTTAATTTTTCTGTAAACAGGGCGACCATAACGACTGTAGTACTATCGCTAAAAATTATTGTGGCAAAGTACAAACGGATAGTCGTCAACAAATTAACTGTTCAGTAATTTAAAATATAAACAAAAAATAAAACGTATATTAACCAAGAGATACTATAATGAAATCTAAAAAGGCACACACGGTAATTTTATTGGAAATATTAGGCAAATAATTATAATTATCGTTAATATAATCTTGTTTTCATTAATATAAAAATTACACATATTTTAGAGACTTGAAATTGACGTTAAAGTAAATAGTAGAGATTTAATAAAGACTAAAAGTGTTCTGTTTATAATTTTTCAAGGATTATCTTACAACCAACTGAACGATAAGTAATTCTAATTCGTGTTAATATATCCCGCAGTAATTTCAACAGAGGAGATTACTTGAACTTAAAAAAAGAAAAAAAAATCTGTTTTGTCTCATGCAGATATGATTTTAGTAAAATATTCAATACTTCTCGTATGAAAAGCGGGTACGCAGCTATTTTAAAACAAACGGTTGTCCATTTCATGTAGTGTCTGAGGTATTTAATGCTACAACTTGAACAGTATGATGTAGAAATAACACATTTTGAAAGTCGGGAGTTCTCTGCAAACCGCTAAGCTTTTCACTTTTCTGATCGCGAATGACACTGACGTAGTTTTTTGAGTCATTATATTGCAATGATGCCAGGTTAATACTCATGACGCAAACTTTACATCAAGAGTCAAATAATTTTGCTTTTATTTTAGATTCCACAACACTGGAATTAATTGAAATTACTCATGTTAGGAAAATTTTCGTTTACTACAGTGCGAAGAACGGGCACGCAGCTAGTAAATAAAAATAAATACTATATTTTCGGTGTGACATTATATATACGGATTAAATCTCAATTTCTTTTACTTCAAATGCCGATATATGCTGATATAGTTATTAATATATCTACTAATGTGGCTATATGTAAGTAATTGTTATTATTAATATTAATTTTCAATAAAATCCCAATAATAAGTTAGTATAAAATGGTAACGAAATCGCAGTCCTTAATTTTGCGAGACTCGCGAGACGTCTCGCGCGAGACGCGAGACGAGACAGCAATTTCTTTGCGAGACGCGAGACGAGACACAGTGTTTGCGAGACGAGACGAGACAGAGGTTTACCACTGCGAGACGAGACGAGACAGCCCCGATTCTCGTCTCGCACGTCTCGCGTCCATCCCTACTCCAGACCGTTAGATCGACAGCCGCGTAGTATAACATTTATAAGTGGTATTATACAAAAGCAGTACTTCTCAGTAAGGGACACTCCCCGGACAAGACATTTGTTAGAAACCAACTTAGAGTCGTTTAGCGATATATCGCCAAATTTGGCGACAACACGTTTTTTTATATAATTTAAGAAGTATATAATACTAAAAAGTAAGTCAAAAGTCAACAGTAATGATTTTAACGTTAAAACACATGAAAAATATTTTTGGCCAGGATCTTGACACAAATACTCCACTGTGCGACGCGTGCGTAGATGC
>JAWZYV010003109.1:0-13959 GCA_038373885.1 Cheiracanthium punctorium
CATGATCGATTTCGATTAACCGAATACTGAATATTTGAGATTTACACTATTCGAATAGTACTCGCAGTTTCACATTCGAATAATACAACATATTTCACATAAAAGTGAAATGCACTTGTTAAAAATATCTTATAAAATAATTTTTTTATCATTTTGGTAACTAAAATTAAGAAAATGGCTACTAAACTGGTGACTTTTTTTCTGCCGATGATGCTATTATCGCTACTATTTTTGCCTCCTGATATTGGTGGACACCCCAGGCAGATTTAAAAAAAAAAAAAAAAAAAAAAAAAAAAAAAAAGACGAAGAAAAAAAACTAATCATTATTAGTTTATAAACAAAAATTGAAATTTGGAGGGGAGGGGACGTCTCTGCATACAGATAAAGAAAACCATTACAAAAATAAATAAAGCATATTTTTTTACTTACGATCTCTTTTTTTCACTCGAAAACTAGGAAAAATAAAATTTCCTATTTTACGATCGTCTTCTGAATAAGGAATAGAACCAGCTATTGCAAAACGCAATTTTAAAAGCCACTTTTTTTTTTTTTTTTTTGCTGCCCGTCATACATTTCCCGAATATTGTATTTCAACTTCACCTATGCATACCGATTCTACGAAATCTAAAAATGCACCAGCACCCGAATCAGAAAAGGCTTTTTGCATATTTTTTTTTTTTTTTTTTTTCCGAAGAGGTGGATTATCTTTCCGTGTAGTTATCATTTTGCCGAAAAGACCTTTTGACCCTACATTCTGACAGTCCCCACTCCGCTCTCCTTCGGAGTGAGGGATCCTGTAAAAATTACTTCTCTGTTACCAGTCTTTCGAAAAATCTGAATAAACGAGTCCCGTCCGAAGCAGAACCCCCCCCCTCCCCCCTCCAATCTATGCCATAGATATAATACACCATAGATACGTGGAACCTGTACTAGAGAGTGTGCGAAGCATCAGGGACGGGGAATCGGGACCCGTTTCTAGCTATTGGGTGAAATCACTGGCCCTCTCGTTTCCCTTCTAAGAGAGGAGGAGTTTTGAAAGTGATGGATGATCCGGACGGAACGAGACATAACGAGCGAGATGGGGGAGATGGTCTATGGTTTTAATTGATCTGTTTCCTTAGGGTAAATTCGTATGGGAAAAAAAAAAAGTTTTGGATTTTCGTTGTAGCTCTTATTTGTTTAACAAATACACTTTTTTATTCCTCCTTAAGACTCAATTTTTGTTCTTTCTTTTTTTTTTAATCTCATGATTTTTAAAAATATTGCTCATTTTATTTATAAGTTTGGCGAAAATTTCTTTGAATAACACACTAGATGCCATAAGGGGAGAACATTACAAATTCAAGAGTGAAGTTAGTAAAGGCCGAGGTGAGAAGTTAGTAAAGGCCGTAATTTTTTTATAAAGTGAAACCTCTGAAAGTTGGACACTTGCACAAATTGTCAAACTTATTTAAAAGGTAATAGAACGTAGGTTCTAAGAAAACCGCCCCATTTAAGGACATTATCAACTAACATCTGATGAAGGAATATTATTTATCGATTATTATACATCTATGCCAGTTACCGCGTTTACTCGCATAATAGTCGCAACTTTTTTCTTCCCAATTTTTCATGGTGAAAGTATAGGTACGAATATTAAACGGGAAATCTACAACATTATATTGTACACTCTAATGCTAAAGCATTACTTGTATTATCATAAAATTATTAATTTACCAAATGTTTCCAGATTATCTCCAGATTATGTTTCCAGATCCGTCATTTTTCTTTTTATAGTAATAGTTTTAGACATAAATGAAGGTCAAATACGTGATTGCGACTTTTATGTGGTTTTATGTTAATTTTGACGATTTTTTCTGCTTCAAAACGGGGGTGCGACTATTATGCAAGTAAACACGGCAGTTCCTCTATTTTTTGTAAAAGGAACGAAGAGAGAAAATCCAAAAGAGCATTATTGTACTGCCAAAAATATATTGTACTACTATTTTTACACAACAAATTGAGTAGTTCAAGTTTTTAACTATAATTATTAAGGCATTAGTCTAAATTAAAAGGTAGGTAGCAAAATATCATTTTTAATTAATTTTTCTTTTACATTAGACAAAGCGTCGCAATTTTGTAATAAATAAGTTTTAGAATGTTTTAAATGATTTTACTTTTTCACAAAACATTTTCTTTTTTTTTAAATTCAGTAATTAAATTATAAATAAAGGCAGCAAATGTATCCTTTATTTTCGCATTTTCCACGCGCATCTTTAAGAGTGAGAATTTCAATCGTCGATTTTATAATAAACCATCTGATTAAATTCACTAATAGCAGAATTAGTTTCAAGTATTTTTACTTTGTAACGCCGTTCGTAAAAACAGCGAAGAAATGCATGCCAATTAAGCTTGTCGTTGATAAACGACCTTTTGCACGGGAGGTAAAGAGCAGGGAAAGTTTGACAGGTTGGCTTCCGGTTTCAAGTTAACACCCACTGTAAAAATCCCTCCCCTTTTCTGCATCATCTTTGGCACACCAGCCAGGTAGGCTTTTCGCTTCTAGGTGTAGAATTCTTTGATCTATGCCACCCTCGAAAAACTCCTCCCCGGAAGCTCGTGTCGGTGATCGAAAGTTTATGACCCCTGCACGTGTTGGGGAAATCTTGACCTGCGACCTCCAGCTACATGGTCAGAGCGGTGAAGTAATAGTTTTCAATCCAGTAACCCTTATTATAATACAAAAAAATAGTGGCGTATATTGGCGCTTATAACGTTTTTAAGTTACGGTATATTTAAAATGTCATTGTTAATGGCGTTATTATTAATTTTTTAAACTGGCAGGTTTTCAGTGAATGTTTTACAATTTAGGGAGGAGGCCGGGACCCCTCGGCACACTCCTTAAGTGCGCCCCTGACTCTAATTATGGATTAGCTTGTAATATTAAGATTTAAATAAATATCAGAATGCTGAATGATAAATTATAGATGGAATAAATTGGCATTTTTAAGGAGACTTAAATTTTAGAAAATGTTATTAAAAATAACTTTCTGAAGCTTTCATAAATAATTGTTTTAAAAATCTAAGCTTGCCTCCCAAAAAATATAATTTCAAATTCAAAACACATTTATTTTGATATCAATAACAATAAAAGAAAAAACCGAATAAAATAAAAAGTTATAGATCACCCCCCCCCTTTCAATTTAACTCCCAATTTCCCGAAGAAAATTTTTATTTTGTGCTCGACAAAGCTTCGAAATTTTGCGCTTCTACCCCATCAGGGAGCTTAGCTGTAGGTTTTAAACAGACATTTATACGGAAGAGGGGGTAGAGCCGCCTAAAGATCGCCATTTATTATTGTATCAATAGATAATCTACCTTATTTAGAGGATACTAAAATCTTTTTAGGGAAGCACTCCCACTAAAATTAAGCAACTGTCTTATCCCTTCAATGCAGCGCAAAAAAAAGCACCCAACATCCAGTTAAATAATATTTTCACATTCATTACAAAACAAATTTATGTCCATCTATAATAATAAAAATCTGGAGTGACTCCACTCGACTTTCCGAACACTTGATACGATGCGTTTAAATAAATTTCATTCAAATCAGTCGGATCTAGTGTTCAGGCATTATTGCACTTAATTTGATTGCACATGATTTGAGTGTATAGGCCGGAATGTATAAGAATACTTTTTTGTGTCCATATAAAAAACTGTAAGGCGTACACTCGCTAAAATTTATGCAGTATGTAAGACAGTGACCTATAATATGCGCACCTAATTTGATGTCACTCGAATGAACCATTTAGACACTAGCTCACTTTAAATGATGTGCGTCCTTAAGCCGACATATGTAAGAATTACTTCTTGCGAGATTGTGAAAGAACTATCAGCTCTACACATACAAAAATCTATACAGATCATGAGACCGTGACGTATAATATACATACCCAATTTGGGCTCAACCGAATGCAGCCTATAGACACTAGCGCTCCTTTCAGGAATTCTGTACATGGCCATAATTTAAAACAACAACGATTTGGTTGCCCTGTCAAAAAACTATAAGTCCTATACTCAGCAATAATCTATACATGTTGTGTGACGATGACCTACAATATACATAACCAATTTGAACTTCTTCGAATGCACCATATAGACTCTAGCTCATTTTAAATGATTTTCGTCCATTGATCGTAATGTATAACAGAAATTATTTTTTGCAATCACGTGAACAAACTAGTGTTGCAGAAAACTATGATTGATATTCTTGTGTTTCGTTTTTCTAAAAGTGCCATATATGTTGAAAGTTCTATTAAAAAGTCCACTTGTCAATGATGGTACTCGAACTTTATTCCTTCTAGAATTTTAGTCGAACAATCAGCTGTACAAAATTCACGGGAACTAACGGCCAGTAACTGCAGTCCGCTGAGTTACAGAATCCTTTCACAGATGCATGGTAATTCACAACATAAAATAAAACAGTTCCACAAGCTAAAATTCATGTGGAAATACTTGAGGGAAAATCATAAACACAGCATTCGCAAACGAGTTTCCTCGAATCAAGCAAAATATTGCTTATAACAGCAAAATTCTCAGGCTAATGCAGTGGGCAGAACACCCTGTTTGACGTCGGTTATCGCTTGCAGTCCTACCAGCAAGACTGACTCCACAGGGGCGTCCATATTTATAGGTGTCGCATAAGCCAGGAGAAATTTCTTAAGATTCCCTTAAAGATTCCCTTTAAAGCGCGAATTTTGATTACTTCATAGGAATAGAGTTGAATCATTAGGCTATTGCGCAATTAAAGCAGGGACACAAACATTACAGGCCCGATTGGGTAAGAATTGCACCATATACCCAAAATATCGCCCAATTTGAAGAAAAAAATTTTGTATTTCGCATAACTCTAAAACTTTTACCTGTAGAATGTTCAAATTTGTGTATTTAGAACTATCGTAACATCTAACTGTGCATCTCATTTTTTTTTGATTCAATGGACTGGGTAATTTGTTTTACAGGATCACCTAAATGACTTTAAATGGATACATTCAATTCATTGAAAGAAGAATGTGGTGAATGACTATTTTGGCTATCTTCAAAATCTCGCAAACTATCTCAAGCTTGTCGACTTTTGGCGAAATATCGTCAAATTAAATGTCAGAAACAAATTTTTCAAATTGAACCGAGCTGGGCGATATCGGAAAATCTTGGCTAGAAATCGCTAAGCCTTAGTATTACAGCAGTATTTTATCGCTTTCAAAGACAGTAAAGTTTAGTATAAGTGCGCCGAAAATATTATTGATTTAATAGACGTGCAAGGAAGTCTTGTGTTGTCCACATTAGATTTTTAACTCCGGTTTTAGGTTTTTTTCTCACTTTGTTTCTATAAAATACATCTTTGGAATCGAAACTTATCTTATACTCGCCTACTAAAAACTGTTTTACAATCTTCGCCAAGCATATCCCAGCTGTACTTCACCGTATTTAAATAATATTTAAAATGTGCACCATAATCCATGAATGTGTCGTGTTACGCTTTCTTGGGTTTGATTCTACTTTGACGCCCGACTCTCCGCCAAGGTGGCATATGATTAAAACATATGCAGTTACCACGAAGATTTTTTGTATTTATGTGTCAACCGTAATTTAGAATTAAAATGACGATTTTGAACTAACATGCAAGTGGACAGCATTCCATTACTTATTTATTTAATTGAGGTTTGCCAATTAAAGTAGTTTTAATAATTGAGTGTCATTGATTTTCCTTAACCTGGTGCGTTTATATCGCTAATTATGTTCACATCAGTTTTCATCTAGTTCTTTTGGAAGCGTTGAAACTCGTGCATGTCAGGTGTATTTCTTAGAGTGTGCCGTGTTTGTCTTTCTTGTGCCATAAAACACATGTTTTCGAATTGACACTCTTAATCGCCTACATAACACTATTTTACAATCTTCGCCAGGCATATTTTAACTATACTTTCCTTGTAACTATCTAGCCAAATTCGGAAGAAATCGCCAAGCTTGGATTCGTTTTGAAGAGTTTATTTTGTTGGCAGCCAAAACTTGGCGACCCATTATCAAAAATGGCAAATCGACTTCCCAAGATGTTAATCTCCCCCCCTCCCCCAATCTCCATATTATCAGGCAAACGCATTTCAAAAGATCTTCACCGTGACAGTTCATGTCTACAAAACTTGTCTACAACAAAGTCGCGTAGACAAAAACCTGGGATTGATCGAAATAGCATCCTAATGCTAATCTTTACTTATTTTAAAAGAAGATGTCTCTGTGTGTGGTGTGTGGTCTGTCTGTCTGTCTGCCGTCGGCGTTACGGACAAACGGCTACACCTAGAAACCCCAAATTTGGTATTCATGAAGTTTGTGCACCTCGAAACGCTTTTTACAAAATTCGACCTACAATGTTTGTTTTTTATGGTTTTATGCGATTTTTTCGCATTTTTTTCTCACCTAATTAGTAATAACGGTGGTAATTACGCTCGCAGCTAAACGACATTTACATCATCGGACAGAGAAGAAAACTTTTCTTTTAAAAAGAGTTTTTCTGAATATGCAGTATAATTTGCAGATTTTTAGGAATTTTTTTATTTAAAAAGGGCATTTGGCAAAAATTTTTCGTAAAATAATTTTTAAAACTGTCGCATCTTGAATTCTATCCGTCATAACTTTGATATTTTGGCAAATGATAAAACAGTCATTTTGCCCTCTTTTAAAATAAAAACGAAAAATTATAAAAATTAGGTAATTTTTGACGAATTTTAATGTAACATAATGTTTAGAATTTAATAGCATCAACGCGGACTGTTTACGCCATTATATTAAATCAATCACGATATTAGAATTATGTATTTTTTCAACCTATCGATAAGCTTTTAAATGGGCACCGGATTTCAAATTTTTCAATTTCTACCCAGCATTTTTCAATTTCTACTTTTAATTCTGTCCCCTTACTCACCCTCCAATTTGTCTCAAAATGGTTTTATTTTACTTTTTTGCGTATCTTTATACAGCTGTGCTAAAGTGTTTCAATGCATTTTATAATCAAATGGAGGCAGTGGGTTTTGATCAAGAAAAAGCACGAACAAAAATTTCCTAAGTCTGTACTGACTCAAGCAGGTCTTTTACACAAGAATGATATAAAAATTAGAGAAAATCCGTATTTTTTTATCTCTATTAATACAGAAATACAGCTTAAGAATAAAATAATTCATGCACTTTAATTTACACATAAACATTTTATGCAATAAAAATTTTGATAGTGTATCACAAAACTAAAACTAATACTTCAATTTTTCTTAAAGTAACATCGTCAAGAAAACTTCATAAAATTATTAATTAATTAAACCATTTCTCATTATTAGATTTAAATTATTACTAACTAGTGTTACTCTCAAAAGTCTTCTAAAAATATACTGTATATATTTTGCGTATGATTAGACATACATATGTGAGTACCTGAAGATAAAATAAGGACTTGTGTGAAGTGGGGCGTACCCAGGGGGGGGGGGGTGCTAAGGGACATATGCACCCCCCAAGATTTCTCAAATTGAAATATTTCAGGTGGGGGGGAAACCCCGATTTTTTCCCAAAAAATGTTTTTCATCATGAAAGGGAAACATGATTCCAACCAAGTGAATTCCCTTTGAAAAATTAATAGAAAGTCACTTTGATGATTCCTAAAAATGTGCCTGTTGTGTTCATGAGGCCGAGGCCAATGGTCCATAATTTGCAGGAGGAGAGAGAAGGGAGGGTGCATCCCTATAGACTATCTAAAGTAATATTATATTATTTCTATAGAGAGTATGCCCCCCCCCCAATTCCGAGCAGTTAGTAATAATCTCTGATTTCCTATTCATAAACGGAGAGAAGTCAGGAAATCTCGTCAATCCATTTTCTTTTGCTCGAATTGCTAAGTTCATAATTTCATAACTTAAACTCGTTTCAATATTTTTCTTCTTGTTATTTTTTTTTATTCCGAGAATGAGTTAAAGGAATCAGTAGTCGCTTTTAAGTTTTCTTAAATCTGGTGAAAGAAAAATTACAAACATCAATTTGAAGCAAAAAGCGTACATTAAATAACAATTTCAAGTAACAGTAATAAATTTTTGAATGCTGTAGTTTTACATCTTAAATAAAATTCAGAAAACACAAAGAAATTTTGAGATAAATAAATATTTTAGTTTCACTGGAAAATAACCTCATACCTACAGATGAAAACAAACTACAAATGCTAAGATATAATGATTATAGAATAAGCAGCAATTGAAAAAGAAATGACTGGTACAACAGGTTTAGATTAACTGCCTGTAAGAAACTTTATAAGCATGCAACGTTATATTTTCCCGAATATCCATATACTTTTAAAAGGTTAGTCAGTTTGCCTGTGACAACATGTATCACTGAAGGGGTCGTTTTCAACCATGAAAATATTTAAAAAACTACTTAAGAAACCAATACATTTGAAATGCGTTTAAATGGTCTCTGTTTGTGCATATAAAAAGAATATATTTGTAAGTGAGGAAGCCTTAAATATTTTGCAAAAAACAGGTAGAATAAATATAACCTTGTAGAAAATAGTAAGTATGAAATTTTTCATTTTATTATAACCCCTTTTTTTACTATTCTTTAAATTATGGCTGTTTTCTCAATCATTAAATCTTTTATTGAATTTTCACTGATGTTGGAGTCCGTCGGTTCTGGTAAATACGAATTTTCGTTCTTATGGTATCTTTACTACTTTTTCCTATGATCTCCAATTTTGTAACTTTTAATAACTTGATAAAAATTGTATTAATTCGTGAACAGGTTTGAAAGGGGGAAACAAAAAACGTGTACATGGGTGGTAATTTGGGCCGCCCATGTATTTATTTTGAGGTGCTCATCTTAAGTTTTCTAACACTTGAAAACTTGATTAATTTGAAAGATTTCAGTATGCTATAAAATTGTTTATTATACCGGTGGATGCGATGGGTGGATGGGAGTCAAACCCCTATATGTGGCCCATAATAGCATATTCTTTAAAATTCACCAAGTGGTACATTACTTCTTTCATGGTAATGACGATATGCACCCCCCAAAATCAATTCCTGGGTACGCCACTGTGTGTGAATAGTTGAATTCATTCAATCATGTTTTTTAATAGCCTCACCATGGCACAGTGGTTATGCCACTGACAATGGAGAAGTGTGAAGGTCCCGGGTTCGGGTCCCATCACTAACGGTGTCGATCTAACGGTTTGGAGTTTTGGTAGGTTTTCTCCAGATGTAACGTGAATACGCGTTAGAACCCCTTAGAAAGTCCTCCTTCGAAGGCACCCCCCCCTTGGCAGATCGCCCTAAAGTAGTGTTGCCATAATCACACACAACAACATGTTTTTAATAATAGTATTATAATATATGTTATTAGTGCCCAGTACTTTATAACACTGACAATTTCAGTAACTTCCTATTTTATATTAGCTGCTGTAGAAACTTTATAAGCATGCAACGTTGATATTTTCCCGAATATCCATAAACTTTTAAAAAGGTTAGTCAGTTTGCCTGTGACAACATGTATCACTGAAGGGTCGTTTTCAACCATGAAATATTTAAAAAACTACTTAAGAAACAATACATTTGAAATGCGTTTAAATGGTCTCTGTTATGCATATATAAAGAATATATTTGTAAGTGAGGAAGCTTTAAATATTTTGCAAAAACAGGTAGAATAAATATAACCTTGTAGAAAATAGTAAGTATGAAATTTTTCATTTTATTATAACCCCTTTTTTTACTATTCTTTAAATTATGGCTGTTTTCTCAATCATTAAATCTTTTATTGAATTTTCACTGATGTTGGAGTCCGTCGGTTCTGGTAAATACGAATTTTCGTTCTTATGGTATCTTTACTACTTTTTCCTATGATCTCCAATTTTGTAACTTTTAATAACTTGATAAAAATTGTATTAATTCGTGAACAGGTTTGAAAGGGGGAAACAAAAAACGTGTACATGGGTGGTAATTTGGGCCGCCCATGTATTTATTTTGAGGTGCTCATCTTAAGTTTTCTAACACTTGAAAACTTGATTAATTTGAAAGATTTCAGTATGCTATAAAATTGTTTATTATACCGGTGGATGCGATGGGTGGATGGGAGTCAAACCCCTATATGTGGCCCATAATAGCATATTCTTTAAAATTCACCAAGTGGTACATTACTTCTTTCATGGTAATGACGATATGCATCCCCCAAAATCAATTCCTGGGTACGCCACTGTGTGTGAATAGTTGAATTCATTCAATCATGTTTTTTAATAGCCTCACCATGGCACAGTGGTTATGCCACTGACAATGGAGAAGTGTGAAGGTCCCGGGTTCGGGTCCCATCACTAACGGTGTCGATCTAACGGTTTGGAGTTTTGGTAGGTTTTCTCCAGATGTAACGTGAATACGCGTTAGAACCCCTTAGAAAGTCCTCCTACGAAGGCACCCCCCCCTTGGCAGATCGCCCTAAAGTAGTGTTGCCATAATCACACACAACAACATGTTTTTAATAATAGTATTATAATATATGTTATTAGTGCCCAGTACTTTATAACACTGACAATTTCAGTAACTTTCTATTTTCGTGTTTCGTCGAATATTTTATCACTCTCTAGCAAGACTATCTTAACAGGCAACTTGAAATTAATTGATGGGGAAAAAAAAATTCAAAAAAAGGGAGGGGGGGGGTCTCTTCAGTTTTTACATTGATTGGTTAGCGAGTTAAAGGGGGTATAAAAGTTTCAAATTCACCTCAAAATGTTTGTAATCTTTACCAGTTTCCTAGATTGACCATACAGTAATGACCCGACACAGCATAAATTAGATGATTAATTTTTCAGAAAAAATATAAAAAATTATATTGCAGAACTTAATTTTTTTTATCGAAGTCGTGGCCAGGTTGTGCTCCGACAGCGAAATTTGATTTTGTTTGACAAAATGAAAGCAATCACTCCTTTTTTTACTCTTTGAAACTTTCTAACTTTTCCACTTTTTGGGTCCTTCTGAACTATTTTTCCAGCTACTTGCCAATTAAAAATTTTCTTTTTAAACATTTTAATAAGATTTTCACTTAACAAGTCTTAAAAGCCGCTTTACTAGAACAAACCCACTATTGGATTGGCGAGAAAGTAATGTTTTCTTGAAATTTAAAGAAATACCTTTTTAAAGAGTTTTTTAATTTCAAATTTAAAAAAATATATAGATTCTCATATTTGTTACATTTTAAAGCAAGAATTTTACTAATAATTTTTTGTTTGTTTGTTTGTTTGTTCGTTTATAAAATATGGCTGGAGCACTATATAAAAAATGTCCTAAAATTGAATTGCAAGTATTTATAAATACCGTATTTTACAACAAAAAAAGTTTGTCCCTTTTATCTTCGACATCACGCGTTATATTTCAAAAGAGCTTTTTGCAAGCATAAGGCTATGAATTTTAGAAAATGTTCTCTAACCTAGCATCGATATTAAAGAACTCAAGTACATACCAAATTTTGTATTATTACCATCAGTAGTTTCGGCCAGACAAAATATTGATATACAGAAAAACGCAATTACTTTTTTGCCAACCCAATATAAAATTCTCTTTAAGAAACAAGCAAATCTGTTAATTGTATATGAACTTTTTTATTAACATCTTGTAATAAGTCTAATTTTAATCAATTTGCTAATTTATTGGATATGATAAGTGAATAGCAAGAAATTCATCATGCATGAATTCTGATTGCAGCATGAATGAATGTCATGCTGCAATTCAAGTTGCATGTTCAACTTTATGTTACAAACATGTTACAAAATCTCTGAAACGCTTTGCTTTTTAAGGTAATTTTTCTTTTATTCAAATTTATTCTTTGCAACTTTGATGAATTTATACATTGCTTTCTTGCTATTCACTTTGCGACAATGTTCTAATTCAGAGCACTATAAATTCATCAAAGTTGCAAAGAATAAATTTGAATAAAATAAAAATTACCTTAAAAAGCAAAGCGATACAAGATTTTGTAACATGTTTTCTTTTATATTTATATAAGTTTAATTTGTGTATTTTCTGATTGCAGACAAATAGATCGCGGTTGTCGAGTGTCTTTTACCCTATAGAAAAACAGGGGAAAAAAAAGAGGGAACAGAGAAGGGACAACTTAATGACGTTTTCTCACCCTCAAAACACCCAAGGTTATACAAAAACGATCCCATTGACCTCTGTCATGTAGCGGTCACTTCCTCCGTTTATGTGGCCGAACATGAAAGTCCTTTTTACGTAAACAAGACTCCTTCCAGACCCCCGGAATAGACCTGAAGAGACACATTAATATTTTACAGACAGCCCCCGTTTCAACCCCGATTTTTAGTGACTGGATTTGTAATCAGTCATTCTCGTTCTTCCTGGTTTTCGGCAAGACGATACCTAAACCTATCTTTCACCTGCGTGCAGAAAGGATGTGATTCATGCATAGATATGAAAAGTGGTAACATTGGATCAAGAGGAACAAGACTTGACCATTGGCGTGAAGCAAAGATCCCATACATACGTAAAGAGGATGTAAAGGGTCAGCAGTGTCCATCCGAAAAAGATATGTGTAAATTAGATGGCTTTGAATATATTTTCGAGTAATGGAATATTTATTCATGTCGCTTATCTGTAGAAGTATTATTTCCTGTTCGGCATCGATTTCAATGAAATAGGTAGTGATTTTATAAGCAGGGCCGTGGGTATAGGGTTGCCAGGCGTCCGGATAAAGCCGGACATAGTTAGGCTTTTTGATTGCGTGTCCGGCCAAACTGAACGGTGTCCGGCTTTTGTTAGGCTTTTGACTGGTGACTTTGGCTGATTAGTAATAAAGTACTTGAACTGATTTGGCATTCGATGTTATTTATATTTCATTAAAATTTAACAAGATTCATGGTAATAATCAAAAAAGCTTGATTTTACATACAATTTTTTTGTTGTACCTATTAATACTGAGACAAAATCCTCAATATTGTAGACTGTCCGGCCTTTTTACCCAAATGTCCGGCCAAACTGGCTGGTCTGTCCGGCTATTTGGTTTGGCGACCTGGCAACCCTACGTGGGTAGGGGTTTGTGGGTCTGGCCCCCCTCCAGGGACGCAAAATCAGCTGGATTTATGAGGTTTGAGTAGAGTTTTACCGTTTTATGTTTGGTTTTTTTTTTTCAAAATTCGACATACGTAGGGGATCATAAGATATGACTTTATTAAGTGCAGCTAAAGTCAAAGGCCGTTGTAGAGGCAATTACAACGGTGGCTAGAAAAAACATTTGACGAAAATATGTCTACACTCAATAGATTTCATCTTCTTCCTAAAATAAATAACTTCAATTTTTATTATATACTGAAATGGAATTTCATGTTCTTCTGGAATCGTTCGGAAAATTTTCGCATTCGAACGATTTCGTTTTGTATAAACGGCCCCTATTATATCGATGCTTTATGCAGACGACATAATTTTATTTGTGAAAAAAAAGTTAAACTATGTAACCTAGATAAACTATTTTAAACGCATTGGAATGACAACTTTCCCTTCAAAGTCCAATGACCGTGACTTCAATATGACGTCGTATCAATTGCAACAGCTAATTTTGTCACGCAAATGATTCACTTTTTTACTCTCAGAAATGAAAAGGATCTGAAAATAGCAAAAAATCGCTTAATAATCAAGGAACGGGTGTATTTACAGATTTTAAAAGTAGCGCAGATTATATTCTATATTTTTATACATAATCATGAAAAATTTCAAGCGGATCGTACAAACGGTGTCGATGTTATTACACTTTTTGTGCTTAACTTGTTAATCTTTTGGGAGTAATGGCAGTAAAAGTTTTACCTTGAAGTGGTTGCCTGGCATTGTTAGAGAGTCAGTGAGTCAGGTATCATCGTAACTCTATAAAGTAGGATTATTACGGAGAGGAGAAGTGAAAAAT
>JAWZYV010003110.1:0-446680 GCA_038373885.1 Cheiracanthium punctorium
CATCTGGACGTTTCCCATGAATGAAAAAGCAATGAACGAAGCAATCAAAGAACGCTTCCTGACAATACACACCGGAGACTTCAGGAGTGTCTAAAAGTATTTGTGATAATAATACTGTTTAAAAACTTGATGAGAGCAGTCAGTACGCCTATCTGAAA
This sequence comes from Cheiracanthium punctorium, assembly GCA_038373885.1. Taxonomy (NCBI): domain Eukaryota; kingdom Metazoa; phylum Arthropoda; class Arachnida; order Araneae; family Cheiracanthiidae; genus Cheiracanthium; species Cheiracanthium punctorium. The sequence goes on from JAWZYV010003110.1 coordinate 159, forward strand.
AAAAAGGAAAATGTTGGGAAATACGAAAAAAAAGTTAAATTTGGCGCCCCTCGATAGAAACTTAATCGTAGGCAACCGCCTACGTCGCCTACGCCTCAAACCGGCCCTGTTTGACACATTTAACTTTGAGACAACTCCGCCAAATCTTAATGACATACACACTTATAAATTAATGCAAGAATTAGACTCTATTTATAAGAAAGCTTATCAAAACATAATTTCTTCACAAACGATTCGCTTTCAGAGACACTCACAACATGCTAGGCTCAGAGATTTAAATGTAAATGACATTGTTTATAAAAAGTCTTTGGATAAATTTAAACCTAAATTCACAGGTCCTTATGTGATCACTGAAAAACACTCACCTGTTTCTTTCTCTATTAGACGTTTGCAAGCTCCCCATCTCGAACCTCAGAGAGTACATATTGATAGATTAATTTTAGCTCCTCCACGTTCTGAATATCTTTCTTTACATAGTAATAATCACTACCATAATGGTTTTACAGATAATTTTAATCTACCTACAACTTCACATAATCAGTATAATTTAAGACCTAGAAAGTAGATGCATATTTTCGTTTTAGTAATGGTGTGTTTGTGAAGGTACCCACAGACACTTCCTTGCTTTGTACACTGTTGTATAATATCTTGTTTGTATCTGGCTGGTCCAGTATTTTTAAAGATGTACACTTCAGTATACTGTATGATATGTATCTCTTTTTCATGAAACTTAGTTAATCAAGTTGTTGTTAATATTTAAAAAAAAAAAAAGGAACAATAGTTTTCTGTAGGTGAGCTTTTGGTTGTTGGGAATCATTTCTTTTGTTGGTGTCATGCTTTGTTTTTTCTTATTGGCGGTCCCGTTTTGTAATTTTCCCTGAAGCTAAGTCGTTCCAAATTTACAAGTCCCATGCGCCCCGTTGTTGAGAAGAGATTTAGCTTCTGTTCACACGTGCTTTTTGCACTTTTGTAAGTTTTAATTTACACTTTCTCACACTGTCACTTTGGTCTCCATGTTTTGCTACACATATAGGTGCTACTTGACATTCTTTTCCCCCCTGTCGGAACTTGAATGCCTTGTGAATGCCTCGCCCGTGTCTCCATAGGATACTTGTTACGCTCGCGTTTTTTTGGTAACAAGATTAACTTTTGATGCATTGTCAACCTTGTCATGCATCCGTCTTTTGTCGCTGTGTCAGCACAATTGACATTTCTTTTTCTTTTCTACACAATTTAATGGGTTTTTCTAACCTGCACCTTCTTTACACACACAAACATACATTTTTCTTTTGTGTTTACCATTTTTTTGCAAATATTGTTTATGTTCATGTTTCGTCTGTTTGAAAATTTCCTGTTTTTGGTCACAAAAATCTTAATTTGTTTTGAAGCTCATGTTTAAAAAAAAAAAAATATTTATATATGTTTTGATATTTTATTCATTGAAAGTTTTTATTATGTTTTTCATGAAGTAAATTGTGTTTGATATTAAAAAAAATATATATATATTAATAAATAAATAAATAAACTTCAAGAAAAAAGAGAGAGTTTGTTTTGAAAGTTGATAGCAATACATGTACTGCAACTAAATTGCATTGGACACATTTCAGGTATTTGATTGCAATCATTTTGACTTGATTTATTTAAATTATGTCATGACTTTTATTAGAATCTTCTTTGACATTCATTTATTCAGAAGCTTCATCTTTGAACTTTATTTTAAAATTTAAACCTGATTAAGTGCACTAAGTATATTTGAGATTTGTTAATAATATTGAGAAACTTTCATTTCTTATTTTGCATGGACGTTGATAATGCAAAGGACTTTGAAAGTAAATGTTTTTGCACGTGCAATGTTATCTGCAAAGTTGTTCGTATAAAGAGATCTCACATTTATGACGTCATATGTACATATATTATTTTGAATATTCAAGGTTATTTTTCTTTAGTTTTTGCACATGTGTAATTTTGATATGTAATGGATAATTGAATCGTTTTATATTGTTTTTATTTGTAGCAGAATAATGTTGATATTTTTGCAATGTATGTATGTATTTAATTGTATGTATTTGGTATGTATTTTGTGATGAGCCCTCATAAGCGCTGCATGTTAGGCTTTCTGTTTAATTCAAGGGTTAAAGTTCTTTGTTTAAAAAAAAAAAAAATTCTGGCGTCAAAATTTTTTGTTGGGCTGTGGAGAGATATATGTGACGAAGTTCACATATTTTTCGCGTCTTAAAATAATGTTCCTATGTTTCGTCTTTCTAAATCAAAATTTCGTATTCCGTATTAATCTCTCTCCACTCTGTTTCTCGGCTCGATAACATATTCTTTCTTTCGCGACGCTGTGTCTGGGATTTTTCGGGTTTCCCTTCTAAATTAATTTCGCTTTAGCATATGCTGTGTAAATTCTTGGCGCCTCCCGGTCGCCCTTCGCTTTTCTCACGGGGTTGTAGCCTTATGTATTGGCATTCGCCAAATTCTGGCACTTCTGTCTTGGCATTAATCATTTAATCCGTTGGTTTCAAATTTTTATATTGTTTACGCCTACCGGACGGTGGTTGTCACGTGGGGCAGTGGCTTATGAGCGCTCATATTTTACTCGCCAACCTGTAGAGTGCTGGCAGTTTTGTAGGAAGACTTTAGTAACACTTCTCGATTGCTCTCCGTCAGAGGAGGTTGTGTTCGTTTTTTTATGGAACTCCGGCATGCCGTGTGGCCGGAACAATTAGATATATTCCTGGTGTTATTTTATGAAACAATGTACTGTACGTAATTGAAGTTGCTTACGTCAAGACTGTTTTTGCTGTTACCTTCAATAAATGTAGCTTTTCTGAATTCGAGTCGTCTTCCTGTTTTCAAAGTCCTCAGCGTACTTCATGGATATATTAATTTCACTATACGTCACGTAAACGGCCGAGAGGATGTTTCTCTTAATCCACCTCCGACAACTCCCTCATAGTTCCTGCTGTGCAAATACTATGAGAATGAATTTAAAAGTATATATTATTTTATTTTTATTTATTTTTTTGATTTTACAATCAAAATTACGGAAATCCGTTTAATATATGTATGTTTAGAAGAGAGTGCTTATAACCTTATGTGATGGTTTGTATATCTGTTTGGTTTGTTTTTAATACAGGGAAAGGAGATATTTATTACTTCATAGCTTATGTTTTTTTTAATAATTTTAACTGCAATCTGTAAAAAGTTGGCAAAAAAATGTAATTTAAATGTGATCAGTTTTTCTGTCTTAAAGTAGTGCGACATTTAATTGAAGTCGATTCTCTTTATGGATATTTCATCATGTAGTGAAATAAAAAATAATATTTTATATTAATAAAAATTATCTCTGATGAATGTTTGCAAGTAAATAAAATAATAATCCAAATTTTGGAATTTTTCTCGTTTGTACTTCTCGTACTCTGTTTTCTCGTTTGTACTTGTTGTTAGGGTATTTTGAAATATTAACTGGAGTAATGTTTTGCAGAATAGTGTTTTTACATTTGACTACATGCATTTTCTTCTCTCCTATGAAATTATCATTTAATACATTTTGAAAAAGATTTTATTCGTTATGCTATCATTAACTTAATTAAACTTCACCTGCTCTTTCAGAAGGGAGATTTGCTTTGTTCATATGTGTACTTAAGACTGATTCGAGATCCTGAGTTCAAATACTTAATTTAAAAAATAAGTTCGAACATTTTATTAAATTGAATTCTTTTTATTTTAATGCAAGTGTTATGTTTAAAAAGCCCATTGCAAAATTTCAATTTCAATTCTAAAATTTCTGAATCTCTTTATTCTACTGACGGAGGGAAGGATTTTGTGCCCTTTGTTTGCCTTGCTGCGTTAGTATATACCCAGCCATTGGCGCACCCCTCCCCCCTTACAGCTGGAGAATTAGGTGTGAAAAGCATTGAAAATTGTAACTAATGTATTAAAATATTTTATTTAAATGCCCTCAGATCATTTCTTTGTTTCTTTTTTTTTTCTCCGGGAAAAAAAGGAAAAGGGGGGATGTTGGTTTTATATAATAAGTACATAGAGTTAGTGTATGTATAAAGTAGGGAATGCAATCCCGATCCCGCACAAATTTTTTGCGGGATTAGGACCATTATCCGCGGTATTGAAATTGAGAAATAATTAGTTTTATTACAATTTTACACAATCTTTACAATCATCCGTTGACCAACAATTGTTGCATATATGTATGCATCTCACAATTATGTATGTATCTCACAATTCAGAACACATGAATCAATAATTACAAATTTTAATTTTTCTAATTATCCTTCAGTGGGAGTCTGGATATATTGTAATCTAAATTTTTCGCTAACTTCCTGATTTCCAAATGAACAGAAATACTTCATATTAATTTTTCTCTTTGCCAACAATCACAAATCTATTATAAAAAGTTTTAATTTTAGGTTTTAGTTTTTTTATATAATTCACGCTTTTAACTATTTTACTAAAATTAGATCAAGACTAGGAAGACGAGTGACTCTTTACACAGACATACACATTGCCTTTTTTACGTTCTTCTTTAGAAACTAAGAACTGAGTATATTACTTTGAATATCATAACTATAATTTTCATTTTTCTGTAAGTTATTGCATTAATTATCTAATAACATTAATTATTACTGCTGAAGTTAAACTTCATGATGCTTAAAATCGTAATTTTTCCTATTTTTCTCTATTGAAATGAATTCTTAGCTGAATGAAATGCCAATCCTGCGGGATCCCGCAATCTCGCGGGATCAGAAAGTCTCAATCCCGAAATCCTGCAAACTGAAAAACAGTGCGGGATTGCATTCCCTAGTATAAAGTTAAACTTGAACATAATAACATTGAAAAGATCGAATAATTATTTACGACCCTATAATGAGTTACGTTGACGGTGGGCTTGTGTTCTATGGGCAAGTGGTAAAGAATATGTTGACGTTATAAGATAGTTATCACTATTATCGAGATCACTACAACCGAGTTCAGCAGAATTTGAAGTCCCAGTCCCCCCTGTACCAAAGTCCTGGGTGCGCCACCGTACCCAACCTTAGGAAACTTAAATCACATGCACTAACTAGATTTTGATGGAAAGTGTTTTATAATCGTTGCCCGATGCACGCAACTCTTAGGCTTCAATATACATCCTACCTTGATTTTTGGTGTCAAAAATGCCGCTATTGACGACACCAAGGAGAAAGTAGCTACTAAATTGCATTTCCTAAGTGTTTTCCAACCGGACACACTAATAAAATCTGAATATTTGTTACAAGAATTTAGGTTTAAGAATCTAAACAAAATAAATTTCAAAAATATTAACTAACAATTAATTTTTATGTGAATTATTTGAGGGTTCGCGGGCTCCGCAACCCTCAACCCCCTCGTTTCATTTTAACGATAAAAGTAGTCGGAAAACAAACAAACAAAATAGAATTTTAAAATGTTAAGAAAACGTTGTGTAAAAGATTAAAAACAAAATGTAGCACAGAATTCATTCGCATTTCCGGGAGAAAAAAAGCTTAGCCGACACTTATTTCTCTAGCCTTCAATTTAAATTACTTTCTTTTTTTTTTCCCCTTTGGCAGATTTTCGTCGTTACACCACTTATTTCTGAGTTCGGAGGCTCTCTATTACAGAATCGATATATATATACATGAACGGTTTAGTAGTTAGAGATGCCCTTAGAGCATAATGTAATTCTTATTAGTGTCCCTGTAAGAGAGCTATTTGGGATACATGCTTAAAGTTAGCTTATAATACTCCGGAATAGTGTAGCTTTCTATCACTGAAAAAAGTTTTAGATTCGGCTCAGTAGTTACAAAGATACCTGTAGAGCGTAATGTATACATATCACAATGAGTTCTTTTACAGGGATACTCGTAGATACCTCTTCTTGAAAGTCATTTTTAAGAAAGGTCAGTTCGCTTTCAAATTATATTATTGACACATATTCTTAAAAAGCATAGCTGTACCGTATATTTTCTCATTGATTCTAACAATTACTCCCTTTGTTGAATGTCATTTTTAGTAAAGGTTTCTTACGTTGTTTCTAAGTATATTATTGGCACATATTCTTAACCCATTAAGCGCCAAAGCTCCCGTTACGGGAACACTTATTATATATTTTTTTCCTTAAAATATTTTAACGCAATTTACGAAATACACATTTTATATAAAGATTTACTCTATAGGGTGTGTTATATATTTTTATCAGAACAATATATTTTAATTTAATGTTTTTTTTTCTAATTTTTAAAAAGTGAAATTTTGTCTTTATGACTTTCTTATATAAAACTACCGTTCAACAATAAAGAAAGGTTTGGAACTTCACTAGCTGGTTTCGTACATTTAAAGTAGCAACAGAAATAATAATTACTTTATATATACAGTTTTGAGAAGCATCTGCGTACAAAAAGGAATTGCTGTATCCAAAATGGAGAAAGACATTTATCCCCATAAGACGCCAAAGCTCCCGCTACGGGAACATGCTATATTTTCTAAACGCTTTGAGTTTAAAAAAAAAAAATTCAACTGTTCTATAATAGAGGCATGCAATGTATGTAAAATATATATATACATTAAAAATTTTCTATCCGATTCTCATAGCGGCGTTTAATGGGTTAAAGACCATGGTTATACCGTATATTTTTTTCGTTGATTCTAACAATTATGCTTTTTGTTGAGAATCATTTTTAATAAAGTTTTAGTGCACTGTTTCAGTGTTTATTATTGACACGTATTAAAGAGCATTTTTATACCGTGTATATTTTCATCGATTCTAACAATTACGTCCCATTGTCGAAAGCCTCTTATAATAAAGGTTTAGTTCACTGTTTCAAAGTATACTATTAACACCAGTGGCGTAGCCAGAAATTTTTCATGGGGGGGGCTACGACTACTGTAGCTCACATGTCTGTATACGTGTGTGTGATAAGGGAGTGAAGAATATACATTTTGTATGGCAGAAAGTTCTTCATAGGGGATGTGACCTCCCTTCCCCCCCCCCTTGACTACGCCACTAATTGACACACATACTCTTAAAGAGCATAGTTATACCGTATATTTTCTCATTGTTTCTAACAATTGCGTCCCTTTGTTAAAGGGCGTTTGTAATAAAGGTTTATTACATTGTTTCTAGGTATTGTCGCACATTCTTTAAGAGCATTATTATACCGTGTATTTTTGCATTATTTCTTACACAATTACAACCCTTGTTGAAAGCCATTTTTAAATAAAGGTTTAGTTAACTGTTTCAAAGTATATTATTTACTGACATTCTTAAAGAGCATTATTGTACCGTGTGTTTTTACATTATTTCTAACAATTACGACCCCTTCTTGAAAGCCATTTTTAATAAAGGTTTAGTTCACTGTTTCAGAGGATATTATTGACTCACATTCTTAAAGAGCATATTTGTACCGTATATTTTCATTGATTCTAGCAATTACGTCCCTTTTTTTTGAAAGTCCTTTTTAATAAAGGTTTATTACATTGTTTCTAAGTATATTATTGACGCACATTCTTAAAGAGCACAGTTATACCGTATATTTTTTCATTGATTCTAACAATTACGTCCTTTGTTGGGAGACATTTTTAATAGAGTTTTAGTTCTCTGTTTCAACGTATAGTATTGACACATATTCTTAAAAAAACATTGTTATGCCGCATATTTTTTCATTGATTCTAATAATTAGTCCCATTGTTGAAAGGCTCTTGTAATAAAGGTTTAGTTCACTGTTTCAAAGTATATTATTGACACGCATTCTGAACGAGCATTGTTGTACCGTGTATTTTTGCATTATTTCTAACAGTTACGACGCCTTCTTGAAAGCCATTTTTAAGAAAGGTTTAGTTCACTGTGTCAAAGTATATTATTGACACACATTTTTAAAGAGCATAGTTGTATGGCATATTTTCTCATTGATTCTAACCATTGCGACCCTTTGTTGAATGTCATTTTTAATAAAGGTTTCTTACATTGTTTCTAAGTATATTATTGACACGTATTCTTAAAGAGCATAGTTATACCGTATATTTTTTGATTGATTCTAACAATTACGCCCATTGTTGAAATTGTTGAAAGGCTCTTGTAATAAAGGTTTAATTCAATGTTTCTAGGTATATTATTGACACAAATTCTTAAGGAGCATTGTTATACCAGGTCTTTTTGCATTATTCTAACAATTACGACTACTTGTTGGAAGACATTTTTAATAAAGGTTTAGTTCACTGTGTAAAGTACTATATTATTGGCACACATTCTTATATAACATAGTTGTACCGTGTGTTTTCTCATTAATTCTAACCACTACGTCCTTTTGTTGAAAGTAATGTTTAATAAAGGTTTACTAAATTTTTTCTAAGTGTATTATTAACACATATTCTTGTTGTTGTACCGCAATTGCGGTACAGAGAATTGTTATAACGCAAATTTTTTCATTGATACTAATAGTTAGTTTCTTTGTTTAAAGTCATTTTTAATAAAGGTTTATTACATTGTTTCTAAGTATATAATTAACACATATTCTGAAAAAAAACATTTATACTCCTGCATTCATCTCAACAATTAGATGCCTTTTTTAAAAGTCAATCTTCAATAAATGTTTAGTCCATTCTTTCAAAGTATATTATTGAGGAATTCTTGGCTAAGGTATAGTCTATTATTTCAAAGTACAGGGTTAGCAAGAAATAAGTTGCCCTCTTCAGAGAGCTCTCGCTCTAGAATGCATTCTATTGGTCCAAATTAGTTAAAATTTGACTTACCGGTAATTCAAATAATGCACTTGACATTTATAAAAAAAACTTTTAGTAGAACAGTCCGCCGATAGGTGGCGCTGCCAGAGACGGCCCGAGGGGCGTGCGGGACCCGTTCTTGCGAAGCGCAGGAGCGGGGCCTCTATAAGCGCGGGGCCTTAGGCGATCGCCTACATTCGCACCCCCCTTGGGCCGGCCCTGGCGCTGCAACACACATAAACGTATTTTATATGCTTTATAAATGTAAGGTAATATAAAAAACTTTAACTCCCACTTTACGTTCATCAATATATGCTCTAATCGTAGAACCAAATTTTCCACAGCTGACCGGAGAAAGTCCCGGAATATCAAGAACATGGCGCCGAATGCTGTGCTTCAGATTTGGCACAGATGATAGCCATTGAAGGTAGATTTTGTCCTTCAGGAAACCCCATAACCAGAAGTCGCATAGCGTGATATCTGGCGAACAACGAGGCCATGCTATTAGAAATTAACGACTGATTACCGGTTCATCTGAAATTCTGTCTTAGCAGTTGCTATACAAGACGGTCAATGTGAGGAGGTGTACCATCTTGCATAAGAATGATGTCCTAAAGACATCCACTCTGTTGATGTTGTGGGATTTGAAAATTCCTCAGCGTATCACAGTACTGTTGTCCTGTAACGGAAGATTTTTGGATTCCATTTGCAGTTATCTCTTCAAAAAAATACGGTCCAATCATAAAGGTATTCGTAAAACCACACCATAGTGTCACTTTTCCAGAATGTAAGGGGTGTTCCTGGATAGCGTGTTGATTTCCACTGCCCAAATTCGACAATTATGGGTATTAACTTGCCCATTGAGGTAAAAAAGAGCTTCATCACTCCATAGAATGTTCCATGGCCAAGTGACGTCACCCACCATTCGAACAAGGAACTGTAGTGCAAAAGTTTTACGAACCTCAAAGTCCCCGTCCTGCATTTGGCGCACGGGCTTGATTTTGTAAGGATAAAAATACAAAATCTGCTGTAAAATTTTCCGTACAGTCGAATACGGCATATCCACTACGCAGGATACAGCTGGTACGCTCACACTATCATGCGGCGACTGACTGCTGCCTTCAATGACCGCTATAGCTGCATTTTCGACGCTAGAAGACGGGATTTGCGTTTGCCCTCTGCCAGGAAGAATGAGAAGTTTCCCGGTTGTTTCAAATTTTTGTATCATCTTCCGTAAAGCATATGGCTTTATGGAAGAGGAGACACTGGACCTCTTCGTATCCGCTTCAAACGACGGAATTCTTTTAAAGCTGCAACGGAGTTCTGTTGGTTGTGGTCGAACAATTTTACCAGTAGCGCCTTTTCTTACAACGTAGGTATAATGTTCAGAGAAGTAACTAATGCTTCTGCAGAATCCGCCGTATTTTTATTCAAAGAATAATGCGAATTGGCATGCGCTGTAATGCAAATGACATTCTACATTTGCAATACAGGTAAATAAATGCGATTTTGGGTTATGGCGCCATTTTTGGTGAATTTTTGTACTAAAATTTTTATTTAATAAATGTCAAGTCCATCGTTTGAATTACCCATAGTTCAAATTTTATCTCATTTGTACCAATACAAGGCAATCTAGAGCGTTCTGAAGTGAGCAACTTATTTCTTGCTTACCCTATATATTATTGACACAATTTTACAAAGCATTATTACACCGTATATTTTTTGCACTGATTTTAACAATTACGCCTCTTTATTAAAGGTCGTCTTATTAGCATTATAAATGTGAAAGTTTGCATGTTTGTGTGTTTGGATGTTTGTTACTCAATCACGCAGAAACGGCTTTATGGATTTGAATAAAATTTGGAATGAAGATAGTTTACACCCTCGATTAACATACAGGCTACCTTTCATGCATGTAGCACAAATAGTTCTTTTACATTGACACACATAGGAATTAGATTATGCTCCAAGGGCAACTCTGTAACTGCGTAACCGATTCTAAAACATTTTTCACTGAAAGCTACATTTTCCCTGAATATTATAGGCTACCTTTCATGCATATATCAGAAATAGTTCTTTGATAGAGACACTTAAAATAATTCTAATACAATAAGCTGTCTCTGTAACTACTGAAAAGATTCTAGAACTTTTTCCACAAATAGAAAGCTACACTATTCCTGAACATTATGGGCTACCTTCCATGCATATATCAGAAATAGTTCTTACAGGGACACTCAGAAATACATTACGCTCTACGGTATCTCTGCACCTATGGAACCGATTCTAAAACTTTTTTCACTGATTGAAAGCTGCACAATTCCTTGAGTATTATAGGCAACCTTTCATTTATATAACATAAATGCTTCTTTTACAGCACTTTAAATAATTCTAATACAATTCGCTCTATGGACATCTCTCTAACTACTCAACAGATTCTAAAGATTTTTTTCACTCATAGAAAGTTACACTGTGCCTCAGTATCATGAGCTAACTTTTCTGCATATATCACATAGTGTTCTTTTCACACTCACATAGAAATACATTGAGTATCTAGAGTAAACTATTCTGTAACTACTTAACTGCTTCTGAATCTTTTTTCTCAGATAGAAACCTACACTATTCATACTATTAGAGACTACCCTTCATCCATAAAACATAAATAGCTTTTTTAGAAGGAAACTTAAAGTAATTCTAATGCGCTGTATGGGCATCTTAAAACTAGTGATCTGATTCTAAAACTACTTTATTCTCTAATAGAAAGCTACACTATTCCTATACATTATGGGCTACCTTCCATGCGTATATCAGAAATATTTCTATTACAGAGACACTCAAAGAATTACATTACGCTCTCGTGGTAACTACTCTGTAACAACTTAACTGATTGTAAAACTTTTTTCACAGAAAGAAAGCACTATTCCTAAGTATTACAGGCTACCTTTCATAGATATAACATAAATAGCCATTTTTACAGGGACACTTAAAATAATTCTAATTCATTATGCTTTATTAGAATCTCGAACCTATTCTAAAACTTTTTTCACTGATAGAAAGCTACAATATTCCTGAACATTATCAGCCTCATTTCATGCTTACAGCATAAATAGTTGTTTTATAGAGATAATCAAAATAATTCTAATATGTAAAAGCATTATAATACCGTATATTTTAACAAATACTTCTGTTTGTTAAAAGTCATCCTATTAATATTATAAATGTGAAAGTTTACATTTTTGTGCGTTTGGGATTTAATCGCGCAAAAGCGGCTAAACGAATTTGAATAAAATTTGTAAAAAAGACAGCTTATACTCTGGATTAACATACAGGCTACCTTTCAAGCAATTGCATAAATAGTTCTTTTACAGGGATGCTCAAAATAATTGTAATACATTACGCGCTATGGACATCTCTGTGACTACTGGAACGATTCTAACGAATTTTCCACTAACAGAAAGCTTCACTATTTCTAATTTTATAAACTACCTTTCGTGCATATATTGCCAATATTTCTTTTACAGTGACACTCATAGTAATTAGATTATGCACTAAGGGCATTTTTGTAAGCACCGAAATGATTCTCTACTTTTTTCCTTAGTATTATAGGCAACCTTTCATGCATATGACATAAATAGTTCTTTTAGGGACACTTAAAATAATAGAGTACACTAATACAGTACTCTGTAGGGAATCTCTATGACTACTAAACCGATTCTAAAACTTTCTTCACTAATAGAAAGCTACACTATTCCTGAATATTATAGGCTACCTTTCATCCATAAAAGATAAATATTCCTTTTATAGGGACACTTCTAATAATTGTAATACATTACGCTCCATGGGTATCTTTGTAACTCTTTAACGGATTCTTAAACATTTTTGGCTAATAGAAAGCTGCAGTATTGTTGAGTGTTATAGGCTATTTTCCATGCATACAACGTAAATAGTTCTTTTACAGGGGCACTCATAACAATTACTTTCTGTTTCATGGGTATCTCTGAAATTACTGAACCGATTCTACAACTTTTTTCACTGATGGAAATCTACACTATTCCTGAGTATTATAGGCTACCTTTCATGGATATAGCATAAATAGTTCTTTTACACGGACACTCAGAGAATTACATTACTCTCTATGGGTATGTATGTAACTCCTTAACTAATTCTTAAACTTTTTTCACTAATAGAAAGCTACACTATTTCTGAGTATTACAGGCTACCTTTTATGCATGCACCATAAATAGTTCCTTTACAGGAACACTCATAATAATTACATTACGCTCAATGGGTATCTCTGAAATTATTGAACCGATTCTTAAACTTTTTCACTGATAGAAAGTTGTACTATTCCTGAGTATTATATTCAACCTTTCATGCATATATCAAAATTTTACAGGGATATTTATAAGAATTGCTCTAAGGGTATCTATGTAAGGGAACTTACCCATACTACGTGACCCGTTTGGAGGGAGAGGGTGGTCTTCAAACTACTACGCTCAGTCACAGGAGCGGGGGGGGGGCTTAGATTTTTGTTACGTAGTCCATTTCGCCGAGAGAAATCTCGCGCTTTTTTGACTTATATTCGAATATGGCACGCAGTATATAGTGCGTCTTAAACTTACAGTTGGTCTACAGTGCTTCTTAAGCTTACAGTTAATTTTCTAGTAATTATAAGCATGCATGCAGTCTTATGCAATAAACGCCGTAAAGACGAATATGAGTAAAAGACGAATATGAGTCAAATTATTTTCATTTGTTTCACTTTCTGCCTGCGAAATGATTAAAAATCATACTTGTCAATACTACGTAAAAACTTAAAGGGGAGGGGGGGGGGTGTCTTGACATATACTACAAGTGGTCACCGAGGGGAGGGAGGGGTCGAAAACTCTTTAAAAATAGGTCGCGTAGTATGGGTACGTTATCTAACCTGTGAATCGATTCTAAAAAAATTTTCAATGATAGAAAGCTACGCTATTCCTGACTAACACTAGCTAAAATCCATGCATTTATCAAAAATAGTTCTTTTACAGGGACACTCATATGAGTCCCAATGCGATCTATTTGTATCTGCAACTATGAATCAATTCTAAAAAAATTTTTCACTAATAGAAAACTACACTATTCTTAAGTATTATAGGCTACTTTTCATGCATATAGCACAAAAAGTTCTTTTGCAGGTACACTCAAAATAATTCTAATGCATTACGCTCTACAGGCATCTCAGTAATTACTGAACGGATTCTAAAAAATTTTTGACTGTGAGAAAACTAACATTATTCCTGAGCAATATAGGCTACCTTTCTTACAGATATCACAGTTTTTTACAGGGTCACTCATAAGAATAACATTACGCTCTAAGCGCATATCTGTAACCACTATTTCGATTCTCAAATACTTTTGAGTAAAAAAAAAACGATACTATTCATGAGTATTATAGGCTACCTTTCATGCATATAGCATTAATAATTCTTTAACCGGGACACTCATAGAGTTACACTATGCTCTATGAGTATCTGCGTAACTGCTGAACCGATTCTAAAACTTTCTTCACTAATAGAAAGCTGCACCATTCCTGAATATTATTGGCTACCTTTCATCCATATAACATAAATAGCTCTTTTATGTTATATGGATGAAAGGTTATGTTATATGGAACACCTAAAATAATTCTAATACATCGCGCTCTATGGGTATCACTGAAACTACTTAACGGATTCTTAAACTTTTTTCCTAATAGAAATCTAAATTTTTTTCTGAGTATTATAGGCTATCTTTTATGCATACTATATAAATAGTTCTTTTACAAGGACACATAAGAACTGCATTACGCTCCATGGGTATCTCTGTAACTACTGAACCGTTTCTAAAACTTTCTTCACTGATAGAAAGCTGCACTATTCCTGAGTATTATTGACTACCTTTCATGCATATAATATAAATAAGGGGTCAATGCAGACGAAAATTGGGTCCGTTTTGCGGCCCCTTCACAAAATTACAATCGATTAAGACGGCCCCTTCACAAAAATATAACTGATTAAAACGGCCCCTCCACAAAAATACAATTGATTAAAACATCCCTTCGTTGGCATTTTGCCCAACATTTTAATCTGTTTTAACTAAAAAAAGTGACTTTTATTAGAAACTTGTATGAAAATTCACAAAAATATGGGTTGAAATCCGAAATTTACTGAACCTATTCTACAACTTTTTTCACTGATGGAAATCTACATTATTCCTGAGTATTATAGGCCAGCGGTGCGCAAACCGGGGGTCTCGAGAAAATTTTTAAGGGTCGGCAAATTCAAAGAAATTCAAATTTTAAAAAAATCTACAATTATTCATTTGAAAGAACGGAAATAATACAAAAGAAACTGTCAATTATTATTTTACGAGCGCGATATTCGCGATTGCTATCACGAGGCTTCAAAACCCCGTTATAATGCATAGTGGTCTGCGGTATCGGCTGCTTACTTCCAGCACATACTTCAAATTGACTTTTTATGATGTAATGTTTTTATAAAGTATTTTTCATCAAAAATTTTTTATATCTATATGCATAAACAAAGCATTGTTTTATAAAATTATGTGCTGATTCATTAACTGATTTATATGTTGTTACAACTTTTGTAACATTTTTATGATGGTTTATAAGTTTGGTGCGCTGTTTTAAATAGGAGTTATTTCAATCGATGACGTCACGACACTCTTTCAAAAACACCCTGTAAAAGCAAATCCCAGAAAGAATTTCAATGGAACTTCGTTGTCAATTAAACAAAATGTCTATTGTCTATCCAGGGGTCGCGACAAAATTTTACACAAAATAGGGGGTCGTCGCAAATGAAAAAACTTTGCGCACCACTGTTATAGGCTACCTTTCATGGATATAGCATGAGTAGTTTTTTTACAGGGACACTCACAGAATTATATTTCGTTCTATGGGTATCGCTGTAATTTCTGAACCGATTCTAAAACGTTTTTTGCTGATAAAAATCTACACTATTCAGAATTTTACAGGGACACTCCTAAGAATCACATTATTCTCGATGGCCATTTGTGTAACCACTGAATCGAGTCTAAAAACTTTTTCACTGTTAGAAAAAGCTATACTAGTATTAAAAAACATAAGCTAAAATTCATAAATAAATAGCAAAGGTATAGGGTACAGGGATGTAATGGAAACATTGCTTCCCTACAAAGATTTAACCTATTTTTCACTGCCAGTTGTTTTTTATAAATCAAAAAATATTTCTTCAACCAACCTAAGGTTAAGTTTAAACGCATCTCGCCCCGTAGAGAAAATTGCGAGGAAGTAGAAAGTTTGGTTTGAGAGAGGACAGTAGTAGCTCAACAGCCACAGAATGCACTGTAAGCAATGTACTGGGTGTTTCTTTTTTTTTTTAACTGATGGTACTCGGGAGACTTCTGTAGCTTTTGAACTATCAGCCACAAAGACACCAAATTTTGTACGGGGACTATTGACGGCATAGGAAAAAAGGGCAGCTAAACTTTTGCATAAAACGCTGGGGGAAATTTCAAAAGGCAGAATCCCGATTACGTAGTCTATACCAGCGCCAGTATTTTGAATTATAAAAAAAGAAGCGGGGCTTGAAAATCACTTCAAGTGTACTCAGACCGAAACTGTTAAGTTGTGAAGTCCAGGAGGGAATAAGCATATTCGTCAGTTGCTTCCAATACTCAGCTACCAATCAAAGTGGATTTGTCTTGGAAAGAAAAATAAAAGGAGAAATGGGCGGTGCAATGGAGAATTTTCACTCATGGTGCATGCAGGAGGAAAATTTATAGGGATTTTTTTCGGACTTTTTGTAGCAGTGATGCTTTTTATTAGTTTTTACACCGTTGACATAATTGACTTATGAAAGCTTGTCGAACAATAATTAATGTACAGCTGCGGAAAGAAAACGCCCTCTTGCTCTTTATTTGGCCGTCGTTCGTCGTACAACAAAGTTATATATACCATTCGTTTGCAAATAGCGTATACTTTAATTTATTATTAATTTAATTTGCATAAGGGGCAGTCTTCATATTTAATTCTTCATCAATTTCGTTTTTCTCAATGTCAACACTGTATTTTGGCTTATTAAACGAAAGAAAACCTTCAAATTATCCTAATTATAAATTTTCACCAATTTTCTACAATAATTTCTGGACACATTGCGAATTATTTTTAAGCAGTTTTAAGGGTCTTTCTGTAAAATTAAAAAACGCTATATGTAGGTTCCGAACTTTTCGCCTTTCATTAATTTCGCTTGCAAGAGTTAAAAGAAATAAATATTATTTTCAAGGAAAATACTGTTTCTAATCTTAAAGTTTTTTGTACTGAGGATATCAGGGGTAGAAATTAGAATACTTAGTCAGTGGTCCAAATGACGCCTGAGTTCCATAACCTCCTTGGTTCGTACACATGATTTAAAGGAAAAATGCAAAACGATTGCTCACGATTTTGAAATTCTTTCTAATTTCGAAGTTGTTATTATTTTTCTTGTACAGGTGAAATGTTTCTATGAGTGAGAAGCTGTTCTCTGCTGTTCTGACTACTAGCATGAATGTTATTCAGCTACGTCGAACTTGAAGAATGGTTTCATGATTGAAAATTTATTTGCTTGAATTTCATCTAAACAAGTAATACATAAAAAAAAAATAAGTCAATTCCTACTTAGGTCAACAAAGAAAAATTTTATTTAGTTAATTTTTATTAAATTAAATTAATGAATTAATATTTTTAAAAACTGTATTAACATCCAGTGGAATCCACTACAAGTTAAAAAAATGTATTTGAACTTTAGTGGATGAATAAAAAGTATTTTATTAACGATTGAAAATTTGAACAAGATATATAAATACAGGTATAAGACAAAATAATAGGAACACCTGTGAAAAAATTAACATATTTTATTAATAAGGAGTTGGGCCACCTTTGTCCTGAATAACAGCTTGTATTCGACGTGGGATTGACAAATAAAGTTCTTGAATAAAGTTCATCGTAATTTGCAGCCATTCCTCTTGCAGAGCCGTCTTGAGTTCAGAGAGTGTGCGGAATTTTTTCTCTGAAAAACCCCACAAAGGCTCAATGATATTTAGATCAGGGGACTGAGGACACCACGTTAGATGTTCCACTTCATCATTATGCTCATGTAACCATGTTTGAACATAGTGAGACGTGTGAACAGGGGCGTTGTCATCTTGAAACCCAGGCGTTCTCCCGGAAAGAGAGTATGAAGCATAGAGTGAAGATGATCTGCGAGAATGCTTCGGTAATGGTCACCTTTGATCGCCTACCTCAAGACAACGAGAGGTTCCACAACCTTTGAATGCTTTTACTTTGTGAAAATAAATGTGTGATGACATCATTTTAGTGGACCTAGTGATGGCGTAAAAGTTTCTGTTCTCAAGCATTGTATATCTAGGAGGTGTTGGTGTAAGCGGGGCCATCGCTAAGCAACGGGCCTGCTTATGAGTTGCCATCGCTAAAAATGAGTTTATCTTTGAGGCCTGTTTTCCCCAGTCACAGTATTCTATTTTATTATTCTAAGTATTATAAATGTTATATTATTTTATTATTTTAAAGCAATTTTTTTATACTTTTATCCTACTAAAGAACTTTAGATGTAGGTAATCGTTTTGTGAATCTTGCGCCATTTCTTTCATGAAAATTTATCCTAAAATTCGAACATTTTGCTCTGAATGTAAAGGTAAGTAAACGCTTATAATGTATTTAGAAATTCTAAAAATATGTATGTAAATCATGTTTAGTGAATAATTACTCATGTGTTATTTATAAATAAATTATTTTAATCAGAAATCGTATTACTTGAGTAGTTTTTATTCTTGTAAATAAGCATGACGTTGTGATACTATTTAGGCAATTTAATTTTGCCAGTTGAAAATGTTATTTATCAGTTATATATGCCTTGATTATGTGATTAAGGCTTACATCTGGTACAGTGCAGAAATACAGTAAATTATAAATTATTGATTTAAAAGCAAAGTGACGGATAGTTAAAATTATTTAAAAACAGGTAAAAACACATTAAAATCCGTATGTAGCACTATCGGTGGCGGCCACCACCTTCTTCAGCATAGGTCTTGGTTCCAAATGGCCAGCTCTCTTCCTCAGCAGGGCGTTCCACCCAGGATCGATCTGCGCATGCGTCATATCATTCACAACGCCATCTGTGGTTATAATCTGTAGGGCTTCCATATTTAGGGCATAATGACTGTTTTTGTAATTGGCGAGTTTTTGGCTATTGTTAAAGTTAATTTCTATGGGGTGTTCCTGGGCTATTTTTTGCGAGGGCATTAGTGGTTTTATTGAATTTAATGTCAGTTTGATGTTCCTTTTTTCGGTCTTTGATTTTTCGTTTTGTCATGCCAATATAGTGGCCCTGTTTATTGGTACTATTGTCTGTAAAGCTTAGTTTATAAATATCTGCGGTTTCATCAGGATTGATATTATCTTTATCACTGCGAATGCGTTTGAAAATATTTTGATTGGGTTTTATGGGGATTTTGATATTTTTCTTTGCGGCTTCATTTGTGATTTTTAGGGCGGCTCCCCTGCAGTAGGGAATGGCATTGGTAAATTTGAGTTTCGAATTTTGATAGTTATTAATTTGTTCCAGTTTTTTGATTCTCTTTTTATAAAGGTTTTTTACTATTGAATTTGGGTACCCTGCGTTTTTACATTGTGTTTTGATAAACTGGAGTTCTTGGGTTTTATGGATATTTTGATATTTTTCTTTGCGGCTTCATTTGTGATTTTTAGGGCGGCTCCCCTGCAGTAGGGAATGGCATTGGTAAATTTGAGTTTCGTATTTTGATAGTTATTAATTTGTTCCAGTTTTTTGATTCTCTTTTTATAAAGGTTTTTTACTATTGAATTTGGGTACCTTGCGTTTTTACATTGTGTTTTGATAAACTGGAGTTCTTTGTAATTGGCGAGTTTTTGGCTATTGTTAAAGTTGATTTCTATGGAGTGTTCCTGGGCTATTTTTGCGAGGGCAGTAGTGGTTTTATTGAATTTAATGTCAGTTTGATGTTCCTTTTTTCGGTCTTTGATTTTTCGTTTTGTCATGCCAATATAGTAGCCCTGTTTATTGGTACTATTGTCTGTAAAGCTTAGTTTATAAATACCTGCGGTTTCATCAGGATTGATATCCTGATGAAAGAGCAAACGAAGAACTCCAGTTTATCCTCCCTAAGAACTCCAGTTTATCAAAACACAATGTAAAAACGCAGGGTACCCAAATTCAATAGTAAAAAACCTTTATAAAAAGAGAATCAAAAAACTGGAACAAATTAATAACTATCAAAATCCGAAACTCAAATTTACCAATGCCATTCCCTACTGCAGGGAGCCGCCCTAAAAATCACAAATGAAGCCGCAAAGAAAAATATCAAAATACCCATAAAACCCAAGAACTCCAGTTTATCAAAACACAATGTAAAAACGCAGGGTACCCAAATTCAATAGTAAGAAACCTTTATAAAAAGAGAATCAAAAAACTGGAACAAATTAATAACTATCAAAATCCGAAACTCAAATTTACCAATGCCATTCCCTACTGCAGGGGAGCCGCCCTAAAAATCACAAATGAAGCCGCAAAGAAAAATATCAAAATCCCCATAAAACCCAATCAAAATATTTTCAAACGCATTCGCAGTGATAAAGATAATATCAATCCTGATGAAACCGCAGATATTTATAAACTAAGCTTTACAGACAATAGTACCAATAAACAGGGCTACTATATTGGCATGACAAAACGAAAAATCAAAGACCGAAAAAAGGAACATCAAACTGACATTAAATTCAATAAAACCACTACTGCCCTCGCAAAAAATAGCCCAGGAACACCCCATAGAAATCAACTTTAACAATAGCCAAAAACTCGCCAATTACAAAAACAGTTATTAATATGGAAGCCCTACAGATTATAACCACAGATGGCGCTGTGAATGATATGACGCATGCGCAGATCGATCCTGGGTGGACCGCCCTGCTGAGGAAGAGAGCTGGCCATTTGGAACCAAGACCTATGCTGAAGAAGGTGGTGGCCGCCACCGATAGTGCTACATACGGATTTTAATGTGTTTTTACCTGTTTTTATATAAATTATTGATTTTTGCCCGTTTATACAGAAACTTCAAATGTATTTAATATTTTGTGCAAGCGTTCATTATGCTTGCTCAATTCCTAAGTTCGATTGAGAAAGCGGCAAAAGAATAATATATTCTACATGAAATGTCTTTATTAAAGAATAATTAATTCAGGGATCGCGCTATAGAGCGTATTTTATCAATTTTCTCCAATATACAGGATATCCCGAAAACACTGAAATGCGTTTTAATATATCATTTGTTAAAGATTAATCTTGAATTGTTTAGAATAACGGAGGAAATACGACTACGTTCGTGAAATACACTGCTGGCCATCGTAAATGCAACACCCTGAAGGAAGCATGCAAATAATATGAAATTTACAACATGCATTAGCTGAGGTGAGATATGCAAATGATTAGAATTTCAGCGCAGACGCACATCAAGCGCGCCTGTGGCGCCACCTCAAAGCGCTATTTAAGGCTTGGAGATTTCGACGGTTTCAAGTACAGCAATTGTGTTTTTCTTGCTTTTTTTTCAAAAAAAACGATAAATTATGCCTCGTAGGAAACAACGATCATCTTTTGATCAAGTATCCGAGTTTGACAGAGGAAGGATAGTGGCATACCGAGATTGTGGGTTATCTTTCAGGGAAATCGGTCGTCGTATTGGACGAAACCAAACAACTGTGATGCGGATATGTGATCGTTGGGTGCAGGAGGGTACGACGGACAGACGTGATCGACCGCATCGACCTCAGTGCACCACGTCACGTGATGACAGGCAGATTGTACGCATGGCAGTGACGGACCGCTCAGTCACATCACGAACCATATCACAGCAGATTCAGTCTGTAACGCATCATCCAGTGTCTGCGCGTACCATTCGACGTCGTTTACAGCAGAATGGTCTGTCCGCAAGACGTCCGTTGCTTTGTCTACCTCTGACGCGGAACCACAGACGTCTCCGCCGCCAATGGTGCGATGAAAGAAGGATGTGGACGACAGAATGGAATGAAATTCTCTTTACTGACGAGTCACGCTTCTGTATGCAACACCACGACGGTCGGATTCGAGTCTGGAGACACCGTGGAGAGAGGATGCTGAACAGCTGCATTATGCACCGTCACACTGGTCCTGCACCGGGTATTATGGTATGGGGCGGTATCGGATATCTCTCTCGCACTCCTCTAGTACGCATTGCCGGTACTTTAACCAGCCAGCGCTACATCTCCGAGGTGTTGGAGCCAGTTGTCCTTTCTTACCTTCAGGGCTTGCCAACAGCCATATTTCAGCAGGATAATGCACGGCCACACGTGGCACGCATTGTCCAAGGGTTCTTCGTCAATCACCAGATTGAATTGCTTCCCTGGCCGGCGCGCTCTCCGGATCTTTCGCCGATAGAAAACATGTGGTCCATGGTTGCTCAACGACTGACCCAGAGTTCATCCCCAGCTGTCACACCAGATCAACTTTGGCAACGTGTGGAAGCTGCTTGGTCTGCTGTACCCCAAGAACACATTCAAAGTCTCTTTGAATCAATGCCGAGGCGTGTGGCAGCTGTGATCTCCAACAACGGCGGCTACTCTGGGTACTGATTTTGGCAGGAACCACGCTTCATAGAATGCTGTAAATTTAATCATTTGTTACTTGGTCAACATGTTATCTACACAATAAATTTTGTTGTGATATCTCTTGTTTTTCTTGGTGTTGCAATTTGGGTGGCCAGCAGTGTATTCATTATAAAAATGTCTTTCTCATTTGTGTATTTAGTTATTTTAAAGTATATTAAATATCCACTTGTGAAACTAAAATAAGCAATCGTGAATCATGAGAGTAAGCGCTACTTTCTTTTTCCTTCAAATTATATGCATCTATTTTCTTTAGGTAAATATGTATCATAGCAAACAAATTAATCATGAGTTCGTACTTGAATTAGTAACACAATTACTACTTAAAACTACATTAAATAACGTTTGAAAGCACTGGGAAGCTTAAGAAATACCTGATGTATACGTGAAGACTCGAGCATCCGTAGGCCTCTTTGGATGGCTCATCAAAATACACGCGCAGGCCCGTTACTAATTGCGAAGGCCCCGCCTCACCTTATATATATATATATTTTTTTAAATGTTCTTTAGGTTTTCGCTATGGTAAACAAGGCCTGCATATACCTCTAATGATCCTTTATGGGACAAACACGAATATCGAGACTTTTACCACAAGTGGCTGTCTCACCCAGACAGCACAAACTTGTCCAGAACATGTCCATATGATATCATGGACAAGTTCGGGACATAACTGACATCCGCAAATTTATCTATATCTTGTCCATAATACCCCCCAAACTTGTCCATATGGCACAATACGGCGTCCATAATGATATCCTCTGGACAAAATATAGACATCCATATGGACATGTTATGGACATCCAGAACTTATCCATATGGGCATGTTATGGACATCCATAATTTGTCCATAAAAAGACATTCTGTGGATATTTATCTCATATCCACAGTTTATTTTTATGCTATGGATAAGTTACTACCATAAAGGAATAGAAGTATATGTTTCATCAGTAATTTCTGAAATGAAATGAAGCTATTACAAGAACTGCTTGTAGGATCACACATATTTGAATCTTCAATTTTCATCGATCCTATTTTCAAATTCATTACGAAAATAATTATAATCGTGCGCATTAATAGGCTTTGATTCAATATCATTCACATTACATTCAGCTTCAATAAGGAATAATTCATCATTAACTTCTTAGTCAACATTTCGCCATTCCTGACGAGTCGACTTAATTTTTTTTTATTAAAATACACATTAAGTCAAAAAGTTGTACATTACCCCGTATTGTAAAGAACAGTGATATAGGCAAGCAATATGCAAGAAGTGCGCATAAAAATGTTATAATTAGCTGACAAGGAAACTTCAAATATATGGGTACTATTTACCACAACCACCACATATTATTAAAAACAACGTGCATACAAAAATGTTACTGCGCATGATCAAACAAATTGAGCCAATCAGAGTTTGTCGCCGATAGATTTTCCCATTTATGTCATAAAATAGACATGATTGGGGTGTTTAGATGTCCAATTCATGTCATATAACAGACATAATATGGATTTTCCCGTTTTTGTCGTAATAAGACTTAATTAGGGTGTTACATGCCCCAATCATGTCTTATTCTAGACATATTATGGACTTTCCCAAAGATGTCGCTAAAATGATGTCCAAGAGATATCTTATCATAGACATAGACATGTTTTGGACAAGTTTGTCCAGATATGGACATAAATTGGGTAAGTGTGCTGTCAGGGTCATTTGTTCCAGTACTCTAATGGTAAAATATTTTAAGATGCAAAAAGAAAAAAGAAGGAAGAGAAAGAATGAAAAAGAAAACTTAAAAAATAACTAATAAAGTACAACTAAAATGAAAAAGGTAAGGAGGAAGGAGAGCCACGTGCAAACATGGACTTCAAAAAACCCTTTCGTCCACCTCACCTGAAGCTGGGCTACTCTGGAGGTCATGTTGAACATTTGTTATTGCCAAAATAAATTAATGAAGCGTACTGTTGTCCTACTCATTGGGCCCGTTCGAGAATTCACCGGTTGGTTATGCACCGGTGCTACCGGTTGCGGTCATTCTTCGGTTAATTGACGTAACGGTTGTCAACCGGTTTCGGTCATCCTCTCCTCACCACATCTGATTCCAAGCCAAGAAAACAAACCTTTCTGAGGGTGCGTTCAGACTGCCACTTTCGGTTGACATTAGAGATGGGGAAAAGCGTTATTTTCAAAGAACAGTTGTTCACTGTTCCCGTTCTTTTTTAAAGAACAGTTCCTTTTCCTGTTCTTTTGAGAACAGGTTCTTTGATTTATCGTAGCTTTATTATGACTATTTTATTCAATTTAAAAATGAAAATATACGTCCTTTTTAACACATGTTTTATGCTTTAATACAATTGCAAAATGTTTTAAAAAATTTGCAACCAACACACTGGCTTTCTTTAATCAAGTATATTAACAGTAATTTTTGGTAAAAGTATTTTAATTATATTAACGTTCTATAATATAGTGTTAAATATGCACATATTTCTAAAATCAAAATTTTTTCTGTGCTTTTTATTAACTTTTGTTATCCTTACTCATAGCATGTATGTAAAAAGAAATGGAAAAACTTCAATTCTAGAGAGAATTATTTAGGCCAGGCATAATTTTCGATTACTTACCTGAGTGATACAATATTGCTTACATGAGTAAACAATATTTGAGTCTGACAGCTCCTAAAATGACATAATATTCATAACTGTTTATTTTGATTAGACTATATTGCACAAAGCTTTGGAAGCAGCGGAATGAATAACTTTAAAATCCGTCCAAAGAAAAGATTTTTTTTCTATCCATGAGGAAAAACTATACAAACATAAGCATAACTAAGAATTGTACCAGTAACAGCGCAAAGGAATGATCTGTTTCAACTAATCCTTGAACGGTCTCATACAATATGCCACGTGACTGCATACCCTTTTGTTTTAGTTTTGTCTTCTTCAGCACTACTGCAGTAAAAGAACCGGTCGCACAAGAGGAGCGACCGTTGAAGCTGAACATCTGCAATGAAATCCTCCACCCCCTCCTTTCCTAGCATTATTCCCAGTCCACACCATAAATTTCATGATAAAGCGAAAGTAACGCAAGACTTTGACCCTGGATAATGTGCCAGGGGGTCGTCGGGAAGTACGTTACCTCGGGCACATAATATCCACATTATCACAATGCACCTAAGTAACGCAAGCTTTGACCCTATAGTCGTAACTCTTGGAGGAATGGGAGGGGGGGGGTTTAGAAGTTTTTTTCGGACTTTCAAACATTTTAATACAAAAATAATAATGATAAAAAAACTCAAAATACTATAAGAGTGTTCACTATAACGAAAGCTGGAGAGAGAGCACCCCCTTCAAGGCCGTACCCAGGGGGTCTGGTCCCCTCTCCCCCGAAATTTAAAATTTTGTTAACAAAATAATAAAGTCTTTGTGAAAAATTCAGCCTTTTTCTTTCGTTTGGTCTCCCTCCGAAATTTTTGTCTGGATAAATTTTTTTCTGGATACGGCCCTGACCCTTTGTCCCCTATCTAAGCACTCATGCAAGACCGTACCCAAGGGGGTGAATCAGAAAGTCTCCCACCCCCCCACCCCCAATTTAAAATGTTGTTAACAAAATAATAATGATGAAGTCGTTTGCTGAAAAATTCAGCCTTTTTCACCGTTCGCTCCGTCTCTTAAAAAATATGTATTGTTCCAGGTCTAGCTCCAAGAGCTTATGGATCTGGCTCGGATTAAAAAAAAATCCTTCTTTGGCTACAACTACAAATAAAAATATATGTATCGGGCTCCAGCTTAAAAGACATGGCTTTTGTACCAGCGACAAACATTTTTAGCTCTAATTCAAAATAAAATATTAAATAAGTCCATCTCAAGTAAAAAAAAATAAATAAATAAATCCTTGTGTTGCCTTCAGGTTAAAAATACACGGCGTGGACCTGCCCATTTCCAATGGGAGAGCCCACAAAATAGTCGATACGCTCTTAGAGCTTAAAAAAGAAAAAAAAAAATTGTACAGTTTCAGCTTTAAAAGTACATGTTCCAGCTTAAAAATTAAAGACATTCCGTTTAAAAAGCTGTAAGTATCAGGATCAGTATTGCTCCGACTCCGATTTAAGAAAATGAATACGACTTTGGCATATAAAATTACATGGCTCCGAAAATCCAGCTTAAATGGCTTCAGACCGGGGCCATACCCAGACAAAAATTTCAGGATATATCCCCACACCCAATTTTCAACTTATGTAGCAAGATTTTAATTTTTTTTAACTATTGCGAAAACATTTCGTTCATTTATACATCACTGCAATTCATACCCCTCACCATCCCCACTCCCACCCCCCCAAAAAATTCTGGCTACGTCCCTGTATAAATACACCATATACATATAATGTAATAACGTCGAGGGAGAGACGTCCAAACCCATAGGACCCCCCCCCTTTCTAAGTACGGCCTTACTTTTGACTCCAAGTCTACAACTTAGACCCTGTACTCAGCTCAGTTCACCAGAGAACACTTCGCTTACTCCGTTCCCAAAAGAACACCAGCTCTCTCCGTTCTTCGAAAAAACACCTAGCTCTCCGTTCCGCGAAAGAACGCCGAACTAGGTGTTCCAACTCCCAGTCGTGATCAAAGAACTGGTTCTTTTTCAGCCAATAGGAGAGGTCTCCTCGGAACAGGTTCTTTTTCAGCCGAAAGGAGATGGCTGAGAAAATATGAAGGGAAGGCGCGTTTTATATGGAGATAGTGTAATGCTTATATTATTGTTTGACGTTGATAAAATACTTTTTTTCGATTTATTTGTGTTTCAGACTATCATTTTCTTTATTATAAAATTTTTTACTTTGATTGAAATTGAGTAGTTTGGCTGGAATAATAAAAATTGACGAATTCTTTTCCTGCGAGTTCATTTCGTATTAAACATATAAGGAAGCTTCTTATTCTTAGCCCGAGTCCACTCTAAAATTATGGTAGGTTGGGCTAAAAGTTCTATTCCCCACCCCTCAGATAATCATCATAGCTATCATTATTTCTCAAAATAGCTATAAGATTCTGAAATTACTTAGAATTTGATAAAGCTAAAATTGTGAACTTCTGTCCCCCACCATCAGATACGTAACCAAGGTGTGAACAGGAGAGGGGGTAGGAGGGAGGGGAAGGGGTCTGGTCCCCCAGAATTTAAATTTTTCTTAGCAAAAAAATATTAATCACGCCTTTTAATGAGAAATTTCACCTTTAAGGCATTTTCCAAAATTTATTTTTACAACTATCTTGCCTGCCATAAAATTTTGAAGTGTCCGACCTTAATGAACTGAGAACATGTTTTTGCCGTGATCACTGAACAGGGAGTTCCCGTTCTTTCTTGAGAACAGGTACAAAAGAACAGGATGTTCATTCTTTCCCCATCTCTGGTTGACATCATGAACGGTTTTGGGTACTTAATAGGAAAAAATGTGGTAGCAAGCTCAAATCGGGCATCGTGAACGGCTTGGGTTTTTCCCGAGTAACTGGAATTACTCAAAAGTGGCAGTCTGATGAACGCACCCTAAATTGGTAGATACTCACACGAACACAGAACTTCGTATACAAAGATTATTGAGGCTTGCGAGGCTGCTGCACTAGCAAACTCTCCAACTACTACTTCCACTTCTTGTTTTCTTTCGGTTTCTTTTCGGTTTCGGTTTTTCGTTGCTGTTTTCAAGCGGCTGTTAAAGCTTATCGGTGGTACAGAGCTTGTGTCACCGCTTCTCTGGAGCTAATTTAGCGTCGCGGTGTGTCGGGGGGCCGTCTTTTAGACGTCTGGTCCAGGTATTTATTGTTTTATTACTTCTTTTGCTGGGCTGACCGGAGTTTTCTTTTAACTTGGTTTTTCTCCACCGGAGTTCCCCCTAAGTGGGGAGGAGTGTCATGACACACTCACAATTTACCATTGACAACCCGCCTTTAGCTAACACGGCAGGTATGGAAGTGGACAATTATGAGAACCCAAACTTTTTTCGCGGAACGGTGGATGTAGCCTCTGCTTTAAGAAAAGCAGCTGAGAATGCCGGAAGTGACTTTAACATCTTTTTGACAAGCACTAACACCCTAGGGGTACCAAAAAAGGACCCCAGAACGGTTTACACGGAAGTAAAAAAACTAGTACCGAATCTTGACAAAATTAAAAATTTACGATATACTCGAAACGGAGCCATACTAATACAAACAACTGACGTGGACTGTGCCGAAAACGTGGCGAATATACAATCTTTCTTAAACGTACCAGTCACCAGTAGGATATCGTGGACAAACATCACCACCCGATTCCTTTTATTTCACATTCCCACCGACGTTAAATTAAGTGAACTAATAAATGATCTCGAACTCTCCAATAAAATCTCCATCCTAGAAGCGCGCCGGTTTCTTAAAAGAGGCAGCCGCAGCGAATATGCCCCGGTCCTAATCACCATATTTGGAACTGTATTACCACCTGAAATTAAACTCTGGCTCACCATACAAAAAATAACTATGTTTATAGACCGTCCCCGACGATGTCGCCAATGTCAAAAATACGACCACACCGAATTAAAATGCAAAAACGAGCACATCTGCGTCAACTGCGGCAAAAGCCACTCCGACGCGTGCCTCGAGGAACCCCACTGTGTCAACTGCCAGCAAGCCCACCGGGCGGACTATAGCCAGTGCCCAAGCAGACTCAAAGAAGCAGAGTTCCTGCAGTTCAAATGTACCAATTTCCTAACCTTTTCCGAAGCCAGGCGACAGTATCGACAACATACGACACCGAAGTCCTACGCCAAAATCACCAGCACTCCCCAACCGGAAATCGACCGCATCACCAAAGACTTCGAACAGCGCACCAACAATGTAATTAAGTGTATGAACGACATACTACAAAAACATACGGACCGGATAATGCTAGCTCTAAACACTATTACCATCCAAATGCACCAAACATACAAAAGCCAGGGTGACCTGTCTCCCCCCTCGGGCAGCCTCCCCCCGCCGGGGTTGGCTCGCAGGCCGAAAGATAAAAAAGCACGCACGTCACTGAGAGATGGCTCCAACACTGGCCCCCCAGGTGGCCCCGGTCTCGGCGCTCTGGGAGCCAATGGAACTTAAAAAAAAAAAAAAAAAAATTTTCTTTTTCTGCCCGTTTCGCTCGTTTTTTTCCTGCTCGTGCTTGGTTCCCCTTGTTTCGGGCTGGACTTTGGCCTTGTTTTCATTCGTTGTCTCTCCCCTACAGCTATGGCCTTTAGCTCATCTCCATTTTCTATTGTTCAGTGGAATTGCCGAAGCATCAAAAATAAAGAGGTTTGGCTGAAGCTCCCCCCCTTTTCTGATGCGGACGTCCTGCTCCTGCAGGAAACCTTTTTGAAAGACAATACTAGGTTTCACCCCAGCGGAAAGGTTGTTTATCGCCAAGACAGGTCGTCCCGCCCGGGTGGCGGCCTTGCCATTGCGGTTTCGTCACATCTCCCGTCCTTCCGCCTTCCGTGCTCCTCCCCCTCGGGGGCCAACGAAATCCTAGCGGTCTCGGTCCACTTCCCCAACATTAAGCTAAATATCATTAACTTGTACTCGAGTCATGGCCATGTGGTACGGGACCTACGCAATATCTGCTCCTCCCTCGAAGGTCCAAGCCTGATACTCGGTGATTTCAATCTCCATCACCCGTGGTGGGGCTCTCCTACCTCCACCCCAGTGAGTGAGGAATTCTGCCAGTGGCTCTCTGGCAGCCCCTTTGTATTGCTGAACTCCTCCTCCCCAACCCATGTTTCTCCAAATGGCTCCTCCTCGCTTATCGACCTGTCCCTCTGCTCTCTGGACATCTATGACCTTCTCTCCCTTCAGGTTTGCGACGACCTGTTTGACAGCGACCATTTCCCCATCCAACTCTGGATTTCTAGCCTCCCAACGTCTCCCTCCCCGCGGCCTTTGTACCGCTGGAATCAGATCTGCGGTCAGGTCAACGACGCCTTACAAAATCTCTCTGCCCTTGCTCTTCCTGATTTCCTGGACATCGTCTCCTCCAGCATTCGGGCGCATACCTATCATCCGTCGAACAGTCCGAACCGGTTTCCCCCCTGGTGGACGGCTCGCTGCGAGAACCTCCGACGTCAAAAGAAATTCCCCCTCCGAAAATCTCGCACTCTGGTCTCCATGGAATACTGGCGCAAGTACAAACGGCTGTTTGCAAAACTCAAAAAGGTCATTCGAGAGGCCAAGCGAGCCTTCTGGGACCGCTCGTGCCGTGCGTCGCGTGATGGACACCTCCTCTTTACGATTTTCCGCAAGTTCTGTTCTCGCCCTATTTCGCCCCCTTCCTCCCGCCTTCTGATTAAAGATGGCATTAACCTTATAGCCTCTGCCCAGGCCCAGGCAGAAATATTGGCGAAATCCTTCAGCTACTCGGACCAACATGAACCTCTACCCATTGACTACGGCGGGCAGGAGACAGACCCCCTAAACCTGCCCTTCTCTATCAAGGAATTACAACAGGCGATTCACTCCACCAAAGTCACCACGCCGGGCGCTGACAAAATATCCGCTCGCCTTTTCAAGGGCTTAAATCCGCATTCCCTAAAACTCGTACTCGAGCTATACAATCTAATCTGGGACACGGGCGAAATCCCCTCCGCCTGGCGAACTTCTCGGATACTACCGATCCTTAAACCTGAGAGGCCAGCCGACGCTGCTACGTCTTACCGTCCCATCGCCCTGACGGCGGTAATGTGCAAAATTCAAGAACGCATGATCTGCCAGCGACTACACCACTTCTTACTCGCGCATCCCTCCGTGGATCCTCGCCACTTCGGTTTCCTGCAGTTCAGGGACAGCCAGACGGCGGTGACCAAACTGAACCTTGATCTCCACATGGCACGTAACAACAAGAAGTACTTCCTTGGGGTCTCTTTGGACATACATGCGGCCTACGACTCAGTCTACATCGACGGCCTGATCTCCAAATGCGCCCAGCTACAAATCAAGGGCCGGATCCTTCGCTGGATACACAACTTCCTTCTGGAGCGGCACATTCAGGTGGCTTGGAGGGGCACGGTCTCCAGCCTGCACCCCCTATCCAAAGGCCTCCCACAGGGCAGCGTAATCTCCCCCCTCTTGTTCACAGTATATATGCACGACTTTTTTGAAGTCCTGGAACAGGGTGTTGACAGTATAGTGTACGCCGACGACATCTTCCTATACTGTGCCGACCACAACCTCGGTACCTGCGAGCGAAAACTACAACAGACCCTGTTGCGGATCGGCCAGTGGTGCCGATATTGGAAACTTTCCGTAAGCCCGGAAAAATGTCGGGCTGTTAACTTATCTCGAAGGTGTGGGGAAAGCCACGTGAATTTTTCTATACAGGGGGGTCTCATAGAATGGTCGAATTCTATAAAATATCTCGGCTTTCATTTCTCGAGACATCGGGGTCTCCGTACTCACATCAACTATATTAAGAAAAAAGCGTTCCAACGGATTAACATCCTAAAAGTGCTCTCGTCTCGCCACTACGGGGCTCGCTCGGCACACCTAGTGAAACTAGCCAACGGCACCATTCGCAGCCTTTTGGACTACGGTGCCCCGGCTCTATTCTCCCAGTGTCCCTCTCTGATTAAAAGTCTGGAAGTCATTCAAAATACTTCCCTACCTATCGCGCTTGGCCTCCCTAGGTGGGTCCCCAACCTCGTCCTGACTAAACATGCCAACTCCCTCAGTGTCAACGACAGAATCAAGGTTCTCACAACCAAATTTTGGATCAAGCACATCTCCTTAGGACCATTGTCGCCCCTGTGGTCTTTCCTTTATGGGAATGATTACCATTCTCCGACGTCTCGCTTCCCCCTCCTCCCCGATCTAACTTGTCTCCTGGCAGACTACGAATGCAACGTCGATCATCTCATTCTAGCTGCCCCCTCCCCTTTCTTCTCTCCGGCCCCTTGGTCCATGGTCACTGAAGGCCTGTCCTTCCAAAATAAACAGCTCTGTGTCCCTGCAGTTTCAAACCTTTTTCGATCCGCTCAGGGCGACCCATAATTTTATAGCGACCGATGCAAGTAAAATACACGACAGCACCGCCATTGGTGGTTGCACCCTACACAGGAAATTCCATTACACCCTCAATAACGTTAACTCCATCTTCACGGCAGAAGCCCTAGCGCTCTGCTCCGCACTGGATGAACTTCTATGCAGCAACACCCCAACGATCATCCTCACAGACAGCTTGTCGGTTCTTACAGCGTTGTCCTCGTGCAATCACAAATCCCCTCACGTGATCCAGCGTCTCTATAAAAAGCTGACAGTGGCGGCTCAGATGGTTCCCAGCCTACAAATCTACTGGACACCGGGGCATTCTCTTAAATGAACGGGCGGATGCAGCCGCTAGAGACACCCAGCCCTCTGACATACATCTAGAGTGGGTGGCTCCCGAAGACGTCACCGCAGCCATAACAAGGACTGTCCGCCAAAAAACCATGACACACTTCAGCACCAGCAAATACCTAGCAACACATGGAGAAATCCCGAGTGCCCACAACACGCTCTCATGGTTCCATAACAGGCACGAAGACGTGCTCTTCACGCGGCTGGTCTGCCGCATGCTACCCAACAAAGTCCTATATCACCGGTTCAACATCTCCCCAAACTGCCTCTGTGACACGTGCCGCACTCCCGAAACCATCGAACACATCCTCTTTTCTTGCAAGAAATATAGCATCTCCCGATGCCCCCTTCTCCGCACTTTGGAGCTGCCACCTTCTTTCTCCGGCCCTTTCCCGTCTTCATTAGACATGCTATTGCCTCCTTATCTACGCGCCGAGCGGTAATGCTCTTCCTGCGTCAGCTTTCTCTCTACTCTGCCTAACGTCTCTCTTTTGGCCCTTTGGGTTGTTGTGCTTGCACTCGCTTCTCTCCATCGTATTCACGGGGTTACCCCCCCACAAGGTTCCTTCGGACGGTCCCCCCGGCCTGGCCCTCACTGAATCTCTTTGTCCTTTTGCACATCAGAAGCAAAGTCAGAAGTCAGAAGTACGAAGAGCTTCGTAACCAAAGCACATAGTGGGTCTGGTACCACAGAACAAGTGAGATAACGGCTCTCCAGCCATAAATCTCCAAAAACCCGCCCCCTCTTGAGGGGGGTCTTCAAACTTCAAATACAAACAATATCTACTTTATTCTTGTGTGACTTCAATGAACACTAAATAGATTTATCTGATTTTCACGTAACGCTTATTTTTTTATGCTGTCGTTGTTAAAGAAATCTTTTCAAAATGTCAACTCCTAAATTGGGATATTGGGACATACGTGGACTCGGAGAACCAATTAGGTATCTATTGCACTACAAGGGAATTAAGTTTGAAGACAAACGTTACCTGTCATGGGATGAATGGAAAAAAGATAAATTTAATTTGAATTTAGATTTTCCTAACCTTCCATATTATATTGATGAGAAAGTTAAGTTAACCCAAAGCACTGCAATTCTAAGATATTTGGCAAGAAAATATGATTTACTTGGTAAGACCAATGAAGAACAACTACGAGTTGAAATCGCTGAACAGCAGTTAATCGATTTCAGCAATAAACTTTTTGACATATGCTACAGTCCTGACTTTGAGAGCATTAAGGGAGAGTTTGCACAAAATTTACCTTCGCAACTGAAATTATTTTCAACATTCTTAGGAGATAGGAAGTTTTTCGCTGGAGATAGTGTGACTTATGTTGATTTTATTGCTTATGATACATTTGATTTCTATTGGATTGTGATCCCTGGAGTTCTTAATGAATTTCCCTGCCTAAAAGATTTTGTAGAACGTTTCGAGAAGCTTCCAGAATTGCAGGACTACTTGCATTCATCTACTTACAAACGCTGGCCAATTGCTACGCCTACTGCAACATTCGGTGGTAAAGGACCTGAACCAAAGCGGATTTGAGTCATTCAAAGTTACAAGATATTTTTTAAAACGTGCTCTAATGATTTAAATTTCTGATTTTCACACTGTGCTGGAATATTTTTGATTAATTGGTATTGATATTTTTGTAATTTAATCGCTTTTGTTTGCATGTGTGTATCGCACATTAACTTCGTTACTGAATTCCTTATTAAAGTAGATTGATAACAATTACATATTGTAGAAATTTTTTCATCCAGGCTGTCCCTGCAGCCTCATTCCACCCTTTTCCCTGCAATGGACCCAGCTGGAGGTCCATTGCAGGGAAAAGGGTGGAATGGGAGAGCAGGCCAAGCACGAGGGAGGGGCAGCCGGGGCACTGCCTAAGGCCGTCGAACTAGAGGGGGCCCGTGAATTTTTCAAAATGCACTGCAAATTTCCTTTCTACATCTTTACTTAGCGAGACTAAGCATCGAATCTGACATAGCCAGAACTATTAATTTTGATGATGTTATACGAAATTTTGCAAGTAAAAAGACACGAAAAGCCATTATTAAAATTAAATACCCTTATTCTACCATTTATATATATTTTTAAACTTCAAGCATGAATAAAAAATCGCTAAATATGAAGATTTCTTTATTCCTTCTTTTCTTTTAGCATTCTATATAAAAATCACTAAAAGAAAAAAAAAATTATTTTTCGAAACTGTGTGTTTAACTATAGCAAAATATGAACTCATGCATTTACAGACAAATAACACACTGTTGGTGATGGCGATTTGCAACTTGTTAGACAGCAAGGGTGGTAAGGCAAAGGAAGATTTTGGAATCTGGTTATAAAAATACCGTAATGATACTTCATTTTTTTATAATACATTATTACAGATTGTAAATACTATTATTAAAATTATAATTTAGGTAAGAATAAAAATGACCCCACATAATATTAACTTTTTTATTTTTAATAAATACTTTTAAAGTAAAATTGGGCAGAATTTAAAATATATTTCATGAGGCAAAAACAAGTTAGAGAGGGGGGTTGGCAGGAACATTTCTGTCCCGCCTTATAATATTTCTATCGGAGGCCCTGTGGAAGAGACTTCTGAAGAAGGCCAAGGCCCACAAAGGGCTACCGTGCCAGTGTTGATGATGATGATGAGAAATTTTTTCAATTTCCAAATAACATTTGGCAGTCTCAGCAAGTTCCTTTTCTATAATAATATGCTGATTGCTGTGAGATTGAAGTTTTATTAAATATGAAATACATTTCTGCAAAATATATGTGAAGATTAAAATACTAACTTTTAAAAGAGAAGACTGTTTGATTTAAATTTTGTGTAAAATCGACCAAGACTGTGCATGCCCCATGTAAATATGACCAACCATTTTGCACCATCAGCAAAGTCAAAGTACTTTAACACATTAAAAATGCACCTATATTCTACTGACGAAATCATTAAAACAAAATACACAGTCCTTATTTAACCTAAAAAACGTCTGCAAATTCAGTAACAGGTAATTTACAATGAGCAAACAGTGGACCGTTTTTAACTAAAAAAACTACAGTGGATTAAGCAACCTAATTGTACAACAAATGTAAACTGGGCAAACACTGACCCATTTTCAAGTCAAAAAAACATTTAACCTAGTTTTACACCTCATATAAAGTCAAAATGATTAAAGTAGCATATAAATAGCACTGACGAAAACATAAAAACATCAAATATCATTTTAATATTCACATTAAAAACCTTGAACATCGCAAAGATTTGTTAAAAAAAAAGCACTTACCTTTATTTTTTTCAATTAACTGCTTAGAAATGTCCCTAACACCCACTGGCTTATAACGTAAAAACAGCATGCTTTCTTTTATTTAGTTTTATATTCACACTACATTTCTAACAAACACACGCACCGGCTTATAACAAAACCAACATGCATTGTTTTATTTAGATTTATATTTACACCAACAAACACACACACACTTTCATTTCATACATAGCATTCATTTCATTTCATAACATAACATATTTCATTCCCTTCCATCCATAACATGAAACAATTTCAAATTCCCAAACTGGCGATACACGTTTTTTTATGGTTGTCAGTCAAAAATTCCACCAGCAGTTTTGTATGACAGGAAGAAAGTAAAGAGAATTCACTTGTGTCCAATGACAAGAATTACATTGTTTGTAATGTGCTAATATTAGCTCCGCCTTCTCAAAACACTGCCTGTCAGATTGGGCCGAAAGACATGAAAGGAAAAGTGTGCAGGACTGGCGAGAGATGGCACTGCAGTAGTACTGCTAAAATAGGATGATTTCAATGGATTTCTCTTCCTTCTTTTGACTCCAAGAACGTTAAAAAAAAAAAAGTTAATTCAATTACTCATTATATTTTAAAAGTGGTTATTTCTTTAAATAAAGCCCCCTATTATTTTAAATAATTTATATATATAATTACAGCTCCGATTCAAAAAATTAGAATAATGTAAAAAAGAATGGGTTTTTATTGCTGCTAGAGTGTCAATTTACGTACTCTGTTCAAAAAAAAATATTTAAAGTGTCTAAATATCTTAAGTACAGTTGTAAATATAGCATAAATGTTTATTTTGATTTGTCACTCAAATAATTAGCTATTTAAAAAATATTAGAACTATTTAACTGCCACTGCTAACATCCCGTATGTATACCGCATATTCAAGTTCTATCTGTAGGAAACCGAACAAAATTCCTGACTGTTAGATCGACAGATGTGCAGTAGGCCCGAGCGAAGGACCTTAGTTATTAATTTTTTTTAATTCACACTTTTAATTATTTTACTAAAATTAAATCTAGACTAGGAAATGATTCATTGGATTGGTTTGATTTTGTACGTTCTTTTTTCAGCAACTAAGAAAATAGTGTAAGTATGTGAATGTATTTTTCTGTAAATTCCGCAATTTTAGAAACTAACATAACTAATACTATATTAAGACATAACTTACTATATTATTCTGAAAATCATGGTTATAATTTTCATATTTCTGTAAGTTATTGTATAAATTATCTCATAAGATTAATTATTATTATTAAAGTTAAGCTTCATAGTGCTTAAAATCTTACTTTTTTTACTTTGTTGAAATGAAGCCCTAGCTAAATGAAATGTCAATCCCACGTGATCAATAAATCTCAATCCCGCAAGACGAAAAACAGTGCAGGATTGCATTCCCTACTAGCCATTCATATCAGCTCTACATTGTAACATCAAGCAATAAGAAATTGACAGCTATATGCACTGGCTATGGGCCCCCCCAGCGTATTCTGGTGATATTATCTCCCAGATAATGCTGCATTAACTGCTCAAAAGGCAGGGGTTTCATCGGAGCCATCCGAATCATTGTAACCCACTTTATGCATCACGTCAAAATTTGCAGCTAAAGGAGTGCTTAAAATAATAAAAAACTTTGTAAAATAACACCATAAAGTTTAATTCAACGCCCATACAGTTGTTTCAAACAAAAACTTTTTGCCCTTCATGTTGTTTACGTAAGGGAAAAGTACTCAATACAGGCCATCCAAAAATATCATATTTAGGAAGGAAGGGGGTGATAACAAAAAATGTAACATAACACATTTTGGTTAAAACAAAAACATTTCAAATCAGCAGATTAAATTTTGAAATTACCAGAATTTGAGAGTAATAAATAAATAAATAATAAGGCAAAAATAACTTTCATGCACATATTCATGTGACAAATGAAATGAGATGGTAATTCCATTTAAGTAAAACATATTCAGGTATATTTTTTTTAATTCACTCCAGATAAGCTAGAGGTCAAAAGCAGTTGAGATAGGTTTATTCTAATCCAAGTATGTGCAGCTTCATACTTATTAATATAAATGAGTTTCTCATTCCATGTATTCCGGACGTTTCTTCCATATTTAAAACTGAAGAAGGCATAGATAATAGATACTATTACATTCTTGATACAATCTCTTTTACTAACTTTTATGACATTTCTTGAACAACAGAAATTGAAGGAGGCAACTATCTCTGTATCTTACCGAGTTGATTCTATAGATTTAATCACTGATAGAAAGCTACACTATTTCTGTGTAACATAAGCTAATGGCGTTCTTTGACTAATCCACAAGTACGTAAAAAGATACAGGACAAATTGTGATCTACTTTAAACATCTGAAAGTCTATCCATTCCCTAATTTTTATAAATTTTTAGCTCCTTTGAATATCGAGAGTCAAGAATGCAAGTCATTTTTGTGTCGACGTCATTATGATGTCACATTAGAGTTTGAAGGGAACATTGCGATTTCAGTTCGTTTCATATTGCTTCTTGACCAGCTTAATCTTTTTTTCACACATAAAATGATTTGCTCTGCATAAAGCATTGATATAAGAGGGAATGTTTGCAGCAAAGCGAAATGTTTTGAATGCTAAAAGTTTCCAGAAACACAGTCCCAGAGAGAGCCTTCAGTTGCGAAGCTTGGGAATGGTTGAATGAGCTTTTTGGAAATGAGTGGAATTTCTTTATGAGTGCATTTGCATCGGGAAGGTTCATATTTGCATGGAACAGCCCCAATGATTAAATAATTGAGAATTTGAATCTTTTAATTGTTTTAGTTAGGCAACAATTGAAGCCTATGCTTGTAAATGAAATTCGGCATTCTGATGAAAGAGTGATTGTGATGAAAGCAAGTAAAATTTGGTATTGTGGTATTTTGTAACTCAAACAATAAATGTTGAAAATTCATAAAATTTTGAATAGATTTACAAAAATGCTGTAAATTTTGATGATTCAAATAACTGCCAAGATTTTAAATTATATAACGAATTTTAAAAGTAGGAAATTTGGTATGATAGTGTGTTATATATACCGTGCATATACCGTGTATTCCGCATATACCGCGTATACCGCAATATACCGTGTTAATAAATAGTCATACAAAACTCTCAAAGAAATTTTGTTCAAGTGAAAATATCGCACATTCATTCACTGGAAAAATTCATATTTATGGGTAAGAACAGTTCATTCACTTCACCACTTTTAATTTGAGCTTGCAGAAAGCCCAAACCCAATAACTTGTCATCTCATCCATATTTTTACATATAACAAATGTGTCTGTGCAGGTAAATACCAAAAGTGTTCATTTACTAGTCAGTGTGTGGGGTACTGCATTTTTTTTTTGGGGGTGTGTGTGTGTGCATGATCATCATAACACCTCACAATGCTAGCTTTAATGAATAAATCAGACATGCAGTCTCAGGTTTTCCTACATTTTGGCCTAAAAAAAATTTCTTCATTTTCTCAGGCTTTGAGTTCAGGGAAAGTTGCAACTTCTGAATAATTTTCTTGACATCAGGTTCAACAACCTGAGAGCATTTGATTTGAACAAAATAATGCATCTGAAGTTGTTCTAAGAAATTAAACTACATAAACGAATGTTTATTATATTATGCTCATTAGCTACCTAGAAATATGATCAAATTTTTAAGCTGAACGAGATTAAAAGTATTTTTCATTACAAAATTAGACATTTAAATTTAAGATAAGAATAGTTAAAAAAAACTGCAGAAATTCACTGATCTGCAAAATAAACAAAACCTCAGATGCCCTCATGTTCGCACTATATCGAAAGAAAAAACCAGAGGAGCTGCACTATGCAGGAAATACACATTTCAGGGCTGAGCAATGTGTGCAGAAATTTATATTTTAGAGGTTTCACTACAAATTCATACAATTTTTTTAATTATTAGTACAATTGTACAAACAATATCAAATTTGTACATTAAAAAAATTGTACAAGTTGGCAGCTATACAATTGGAAGATTTTTTCCACAACATAAAAAGCAAAAACTAAATGAAGATTCAACCTTTGCTG
The DNA here is from genome assembly GCA_038373885.1 of Cheiracanthium punctorium. Lineage (NCBI taxonomy): Eukaryota > Metazoa > Arthropoda > Arachnida > Araneae > Cheiracanthiidae > Cheiracanthium > Cheiracanthium punctorium. Next base: position 40,396 of record JAWZYV010003110.1, read on the forward strand.
CTAAAAGAATCTGTGATGCACTTTATCTTCAAACAAAAGAACAATTTAAATTTCTTGGGCATCTTTCTGTAGCAAAATTATTAGCATAAAAATATTTCCAGATTTTTGCAAGTACTTCCCTACTACTATAGTGAAATGAGACTGTGACAACATATCCTGTGTTAAATAAACACTAAAGACCAAATTTATGTTTTTTAAGAGATGAGTATTCAAGCATCTTAGAACCTTTACTAATTTTTATAAATCACAACTTCCTTAGTGAAGTTAACTCTTTGAAGAAAACAGTTCTCAGAACACCAATGACATCTAAACTTGGGATCTGCTTTGCCATACTGATTTTTATTTAAAACTAGCTGACCCGGCAAACGTTGTTTTGCCATATAAATTGTTCCTAGGATTATTTTAGTAGAAAGAAATGACTAGCTTATTGTAAATGTGTGAGGATGTGGTATATGAGTGGAAGAGGCATGGAGCGCAGTGAATGATGCTGGAATATAAAAAAAAACACCATACCAAACATTTGGATTTTTAATTCATTCTTAAATTTATATATATATCACTAATTACAATAATTTTACTAAAAAATAATATCAATCCCTTAACGGAATAGAGTGAACAATATTTTTTGTTATCCCATCTTTAGCTAACACAAACAAACTGGACTGTTTGCCCACTCAAGAGCATGCCACGTATAATTGTTCGTGAAAAACATAGGGTGCTCAAATCTAAGCCAAACAAACAAACATAGTTTGGCCTTGAGACTAATTGATAGTCATTCCATAAAAAAAATTTGTCCAAAAAAAAAATAAATAAATAAATAAAAAAAAAGGATGAAAATCTGAAACATTTTCAGATTTTAAATATGCACTATAGTGCTATATATTAAAATCTTATCATAATTTATGCATCATCCCTATTTTTCTTCCTTATTCCATTAAGTTGGAAAGTATCATTATTCCTGACTGTGCTGTATTTTTCTTTGTTTCGTAAAACCCATCTTTGGAATCGAAATCTATCTTAAAATCGCTTACTAAAACTATTTTACAATCTTCGCCAAGTATATTACAACTACACTTCATTTTTATATATTGATGCGAATGTGCAACATGATCCATGAGTGCACCGTGTTTGTTTTTACTTAAATTCGTCTCTAAATCATTGGGTTGACTCTCGCCAAGGTGGGATCATTAAACATATGCACTTACCATGACGATTTTTTGCATTTACGTGGCAATCGTAATTTAGAATTAAAATGGCGATTTGGAACAACATGTAAGTACAGCATGCCGTTACATTTTTATTTATTTTGGATTGCCAATTAATGTCGTTTTAATAATTAGATGTCTTCAAATTCCTTAACTGGTGCATTTATCGCTAATTTGTTTACTTTAGTTTTCATCTAGCTCTTTTGGGAGTGTTGAAACGGTACTTGCGTATTATCCCAGCGGTCACTTCCGCCAAACTACTTTTTCGTCAAATTTGCTGGCAAACTGTTGCCAATCGTATTCCAAACAATCAACAATTTCATGTGCCCGGCATTTATCTTGGTGAAAAATTGCTTGTCCTGGCGGACCGCAGGGATAATATATAAGTACTGTTGAAACTTGTGCCCAACTCCCAGAGAAGTATGACTGCAAAGTACGGGGATTTTTTAGGTTGGGGAGAGTGGGGGCATTAAAACAGGAATCAACACTTTCTTGTACCATAAAGCGCATCTTTGGAATCGAAATCTATCTTAAAATCACCAACTGAAACTGTTTTACAATCTTCGCCAGGCATATTCCAACTATACCACAAAGACATTTTAAATACTGTTTGGAATGGGCATCATAATCTATGAGTGTACCATGTTTTCCTTTCTTGTTCCACAAAAAACTTCTTCGGAATAGAAATCTATATTAAAATCGCCTAATAAAGCTGTTTTACAATATACGCCAGGTGTTTTCTAACTATACTCGAAATATATTTATAATAAATTGTCATGTTTTGGCACCACATTTAGCGATCAATTATCAAAAATTGCAAACCGTGTGCAACTTTCAACATGTTATTAATGAGCCCCCCCCCCTCCCCTGCACGTTACCTGGCAAACACATTTGAAAAGTGACTTGACGCACTAATGTCTACACAAAAAACCTGATAGAAATTAATAGCACTCTAGTGCTAAAAATTTTGGGGTGGACTTACCCTTATGACTTAGGGGTATCAGACATGTATGGTAACCAACACTGACACGAGAATTTTATATATTAGACTAGCGGACCCGACACACATATTAAATACGAAAAAAATATTTCCAGGAGAAAATACATGGCTGTGTGGATAAGACACTCAAAATTGTACACCACTGAAGTGTAAAGGTCCTGGGTTTGGGACCCATCACCTAGCTGTCGATTTAACGGTGTAAAGTTTTGGTCATTTTTTTCCAGTTGAAACGTGGATATGCTTTAAAACTTCTTAGAAAGTGTTCCAATCAAGGCACCCATCCTAGGGAGACTGCTCTTGCATAGCGTTGTAATAACAACAAAACAAACAAACCCAGAAGAAAACCGCCTAATAAATACAGCTAAAAAAAAGCATCATTTGAAATTTTATGCTCATGTTACCCAAGTGATCTTATTTGCAATTTGGAAATTTATGAACTTTAAGAAACACATTTACACACAGTTCTTCCTCGTGCTTTTAATGTGGCGTAAAACAGACATAATTTCCACCCTGTTTCATGTTTTTCAAATGCACACTACTCTGAATTTCGTTTAAAAGGTCCAAATAATTTTATGCGGGAGAACTCGCCAAACATGGCAATCTAAATGGTCATTTTTCAGTTTTGGCTGCATAGTTTAATAATCTCAGCCAGTGTAGTTTTGGGGGCAGTTAATGCTCGTTGTAGAGCAGTCTGTTTACTGAAATAAACACGCTGTTCATTTTCAAGATGCACGGTCGGTCAAATGCATAACCGCAGGATATGAGAAAATTGAAAATGCGCCATGATACAGTAGCAACAATGAAGCATTTTGGCATTTGATAATGCGCTATTTTGTCGTAACGCAATTTTATCTCTGCCTACTGGATCCAATTGTGAATCTACGTTCTCGAATCAACATAATCATGCACACAAAATTTCGCAAAAATCCGTTCAGCCGTTTAGGAGTTCAGTCACATACACACAAACAGAAGATTTTTATATATAAAGATTTTCAGTCAGTTTTGAAAGAAGCCAATAGAATACTATATCGAGACAGGGTGATAAAGTGGAAGCGAGTTTCCATCAATTTTTCTTTCACTGTAAATTTAGGAGCTATGAATTTTCTCGTTTAAAGGCATTGCCAGGCAGCTTATCATTGCTCCTAAGTCCTATGCAGCAACACTACCACCTGGCTAACTCAAGCTGCTACTGGCATTCAAAAATAGGATTGGAATAACGGAAAGCTCTTGGAAAAATAGCCAAAACTTTTCCTCCCATCCCACCTTTAAAATAGCTCAAAAACCTACTAACAGTTGGCTGGTACTGAAAATAGTAGAATTTTAGTAGGTAGCAGCAGCTCTGTATTTGTGATGTTGGATTTACTTTTCAGAGACAGTTTTCAGCAGTAATTGAGAAAATTTTCAGTAGTCTGACTTTTGTCAATAGTCAGTCGCATAAATAACAACAACAATGTTTTTATTTAATAGCTTTGAAAAAAAGTTAATTATACCTTATTCCAAACATTTTGGGAAAACAAATTGCAAGTCATGACAAGGCAGATAATTTGTCTAATTTAATAAAATATATTTAAATAATTATAGATGAAAATAATAACTACACAACACTATGCAGCAATAAAAACTCACTCACAAATTTTTCACGAAAGCAAGATAATAATCTACTGAGAACATAGAAATATGCTCAGACAGAAAAACTTTCTCTGCAGCTGGTGCTGATGACGAATTCGGTATCGATTGCATCAATGATTGTTTGTTTTATGCTTTGAGTGTTGTGTAATAACTTTTTTAATATAAAAAGATCAGTGTTTAAAAATGCTACAGAATAAATCAATTTGCATTTAATTTTACATAAAAATATACATTTTTTCCGTAGTAAATTGAGTTTTCAGAAAATATTCCGTAGAAACTATAGAGAATTTATAGTAGTTGGCATCTCCGACTTTAGAGTGATTTATCAGATTATTTCCTCGATTTTGCAGTACAATTTACTGCCAGTAAAACACATATGTAGCCATTTCAATTTTATAGATGCACTATTGAGCAAGTTGTACCAATTTACTCAGAAGAAAAAGATAACATAATTTTCTTTAATTTGATCCAAATAAAATTGGATGCTTCATAATGCTGCTTATCCTTCAAGTATTAACCCTGGTTCTATTCTCTGAAGAAAGAGCAATCTCACCATGAAATCAGTTGCTCGAAGCGATGATGCAGCAAAAGTAACTTTAAAAGTAGCCACAAACTATTGATTTTTTGTATCACACTTCATACTACACTACTTTTTTAATCCTACAAGCAACTACAGTAATAGCTATTATGGAAAAAAGTAGCTACTACTGTAGATTCACTACTTGTAACATTAACTGACAAAACTTTGTAGGAAATGTACTGTCATGTTTATTTTTCACCCGAGTTAAAACACCCTTTTATATTTAACAAATTTCTGCAAACTTTTTTTTTCTCAAAGTATTTTACATCAAAAATGCATTACAGAACTATATAGTATAGCCTGTAATGTTAAATATTATTACAATTTTTTAAATGATTTCCCCCTAACCCCCCCTCCCCCTGGCTACGCCCCTGTTCATATGAAATTGTTAAAGTGAGCATAGCTGCATGTATAATAAATATTTAAGGAACTAAAAACCCTTGTGATTTTGGAAGCATGCTTCTTACTTTAGTCTTAAATAAATGCAACTTGTTCCACCACACATTAAAGTGTTATTAAAAAACCTGATCTTCATTTATATGAATATGTATAGTGAATATTACTTCAGCTGATCTTAATATATGCTTAGTAAATGCTACAAAACTTATTTAAAATTTTTTTATTTTCAACAATAGCCTATTACTTTGCAAAAACATGTAAGTAGGCAATTAGTAACTATGCATTATACAATAAATGTTATTGATTTTTATATAAGTGCAAATACACAGAATTTGCTGCCATATGAAGACTAGGGCAACATAGTAAAATAATATATAATACATTCACGAAATTTCTGAAGTGCAGTAAATTATGTTATGATTAATACATGAAACTAATTAAAATTGGCGATACTTAGATGTGTTCATACTATTGCCAAACTCACAAAGATATACAAAAATAAGTCAAATGACTCATTTTTATTACCCTGGTTATCTGTACTTTATTAGAAGCATATTAATCAGGTAATATATAAACACACCCTGTATCACAATACCCTTGGGGCAATAAGGGCATTTGAGTTCATAATCTGAGAAGCTCATCTTAAAAATTTGTAATTTGTGCAACATATAAATACATCATCATTAGAAGTATTACAATACCTATATACCGATTGGAATGAAAAATATCACAAAATGTTATACATTAGATAATTTTAGATCAGGGACTACTCTTTTTATACAGTTCATTCAACAATGTATCACTTAAAAATTCTTATAAAATACATGTTATAAAAATATTATACTTTTACTTTTAAAAGGCACAAATCATTGAATAGTAATTTAATAATCTAGTCTACATGTAGGAAAATGTAATTCATTTTATTTTCCAACATTTTACCTTGCATAATCATGGAAGGAAACTACTTGAAAAAGTGATTAGTTAAGTTACTGATTAGAAGCTATCAATCTCAAAAATTACATGTACGTTTTAATAAGAATAATAATGATTAACCATTAGCATGAAATGCTGGAGAGGGGGGTAACTTTGCAAAAAAAAATCTCAAGGATGTACAGGCGTGATAATTTGAGATAACAGACTCATTATTATTACTAGGGCACCAAATTGTTTACCAATTGAAAACAATGTACAAAAAATCTTTGCAGATGGGAATATCTCACTAGAAAATACAACTATAACTGAAAACTCAAAAATTCACGCTTTTGTTTCTAAGGCATACCTGCCAACCTCCTTAAGCCAAAAACAGGAAGACTCGGGTTGAAAAAGCAGAAGATTTTGTAAAAAATCAGATAATTTTTAAATATAAGAAGACCCCCCAGTTTAGCACCATTTCTCATTATTTTTTATATTAGTATTGTATAGAAATAAAAACAAAATTAAATAGTAATAGAAAAGAGCTTAGCTGAAATTTTTATACAAAATGAAAACAGATGGAGTATGTTCAAATATAAAAACAATTAAATAACTGGAAATTTGACTTTATTTTTAACTAAAGTACGTTGAGAAATAAACAGATTAAGTTTTTTTTAGCTGGTTCAAAGTAGCTTTTTTAGGTTTACTAATAGTTCACCAGAAAAACTATTTTCATAAAAGTATGTTAGCTTTAGTTTACAACATAAATAAATTTTCTAATGATGATTTACTGACGGAGGAACGAAAAAGATTTGCTTACAAACACTTTGACCTCACTCATACAACATCACTGTACTGTTGAAATGATTACCTTAATAAATTACTTTGAAATGGATTTATTTATTTACTAATTTTTTAGCATAGTTTGCAATACAATTTAATATATCAACTAAAAATTTAAAATAAAAACAGAAGCTTTATCTTCTGGCAGAAGACCAGAAGATAGCTTAAAAAAAACAGAAGTCTTCTGTCAAAACCAGAAGAGTTGGCAGGTATGCTAAGGTATGAATTAAAAGTATTTCATAAAATTCTAAAGTTTTCATACAAGTCCACAGTCCCCCTTCCCCAAATCACAGAGGTATCTTGACACAACTCCTTGAAAATTTACATAAAAATCCACAGAAAATAATGCATCACAAAAATTGTGAGAATTATTTCTATTCAAAATATGTATTTACACTTACAAAAATAATAAATACTACACCCTTAATTAATTAACCCTAACACATTTCATAGTTATAGGTTTTTTATATTTATGAGTGGCTATCTGGGAAGATAGTGGACTCCAGTTTAATTTTCTGAAACTGCACGACTAAGCGATATTGGAATGCTTGAGCATATTTTTTCTCCGAAATTTAACTGAAAAAAGCTGCATCAAATTTTCACAGGACTATCCTTTTCAGTGGTTACCTACATACTGATCTTTTACTCAATTAGTAGAAATTCCAATGAAAAATTAATTAATGAATGATAGTGAAAATTAAAGGTTTTTTGACATGCTGAATTTAATTATCAAGTAAAGAGTCGCTAATGAACTTTGAAACTTGAATTCCGTTTTTAGAAGAGATAAAAATTACTACATTCAATAATAGAGTATATTTATTGAGATAAAAGAATACTTTTCTTTTATTGGGGAGGGGGGGGGGGGGAAAGAAGAGAACATTTTTTAAAATCTCTTAACCACTTTGCCTTTAGGTAACTTTCTAATCTCATGTTCCTCCCCTCTCAAGAGGGGAAAGGGCATATCATTTTACAAGTTTAATTATGCTGTTTAAACTCACTAAAAGGTTAATTTTTTAATAAACTGGATATACACAAGCTTGACGACATTATGAACAAAATTTGATACATTATTACAAAATAAATTGTCCATGTAAAAATTATCAACACAGACTAGGGAAAAAAACCATTGCAGTCAATATTGAATCAGCAGTGTGGACAAATTTATTCATTACATATTATAATTTATAAAGGAGTGTAAATATAACCACAGAATTAAAACATTCAAAGTTTAACATTGATATTCTTAAAGCTATTTATTAAAACTAGAAGAGAGACTAGAATGGGCATAAAATTAAAAATCTCAAGCATACACAGCAAGTTAATGATTTACTTTACAACATAATGACAAGAACTGCAGTTTCAGTCAAATAAACCATGATGGTGCATTTAATATCAGATTTAAAAAGAAAAAATATTAAAAATTCAAATTTTCATTAGAAATGATTGCATTAAAACTGAAGGGGAGGGGAGGCTTAGTTAACATGCACAATTTAAGCGTCATTAAAAAGTATGTAAATGTCATGTAGGCATTTAGAGAATTTAATTTATTAATATTAAAATTGACTCTCTCTCCTATATTGCTATGTAATATATCAAACTAAATTCTTAAGTAAGAGGAAAAAATGTTATAATTTTCATTAATTTTTGTCGGTAAATATTTCACAAAGTTTTTTTTTTTTTTAAGGTGGATATGACTTTTAACTTGCAAAAATCGTAAGAGTATTTTACTATCATTAATTTCTAAAAATGTAAAATAAGAGTTTTTTTTAATCCTGCAGCACTGGAGATTTAAATAAAGGAATGTTTAAGAAAAATTGCCATTCACAAGGAGATAGGAAAAGATTGCTCGAGCATAATTTTCTGGGAAGTTTTTCATTCCTGATATACAGGGGTGTCCCAAAAAGGTGGTTAAATTCTTTATCTATTAGAAATAAATGCACTTGAATTCTTTATCTATTAGAGATAAATGCAGTAAAGTAAATTGAAAAAATGCTCAAAATAAGGTAGGGGGCAAAATTATGCCAAGACAATATTATTCTAACTAATTTTCAAAATGTTACACTTTTGATATTTGTATACAACCCCCATACACACACACACACACACAAAAAAAAAAAAAACTGTTAGTAAAATGCACCACATACACTAATAAGGTGATGTGCAAAATTTTAAAATTATATCATAAAAAGTGTCAGATGTGAAGATAAATATATGCCAACTTAAACTACTTTTCAATGACTCTCGAAGGGAAAAAATGTTGGATGATTGCTTTCAGGGATTTACAGAAATTAAGAAAGAATTTTTTTTTTCACTCTAGCACTAAACATTTACATTCAAATTCGTGTATAACCCTTGACCAACCCGAGACGTTTTATGATGAAAGGCTAAAATTCTGTAAATCACCTCATTAGTGTATGGGGCATATTTTACTAACAAGGAATTCTTCATACAGGGGATGTATATTAGTAACTTTTTGTAAATTAATGAGAGGAATTTTTCATATAGTCTTTTATCCTAATTTAAAAAAAAAATTTTCTTCTCAATTTACATTGTCAACTTATCTCTAATACATAAAGAATTAAAAGCATGTTAACATCTTTTTTGAAAACTCTGTATAGAAACCTTTTACAGTATTGTAAAAACTTGTGTTCGTAAAATATTAATAAGCAATATCTTGAAATTTCATAAAATGGATTAAGAGAAACTTTTAGATGAATAAAAATTACATTAAAAAAAAAAAAAAGTAAGCCATGGCTTATCTGCATGAAATTACAGTAGTCATATATCAACACTACCAACATAATCATTGAAATAGTATGTGAAGTAATAGCACTGTAAGTTCCAATGCAATGAAAAAAAGTTTCGCATTAAAACAGTTAATATTTTTGCTATTAAAAACATCTTTCACAAAATGTTTTGCTCACACATTAGAAACAAGTCAATTTTTTAAAAAAGACTAGTTTTCTTAGTTATAAAGTACTTTCACACTCTCAACAAAAATCTTCCACCATCCTTCACAATAAAGTATATCAATGGACTGTTTTCACAACCGTATACATTTAATTACATACACACATTTCAAAAGTTTTTGCTAAAGTATATCAGCACTATTACTGGAAATTCAAATGCTTTTACTATTTTGCTAATACATTAGTGCTATAGATACCTACTATATTGATAATACATTAATTTGGTTAAGGACGAAAAAGAAAACTTATTGCAATACAGCAGAGGTTCCCAAACTTTTTTTACCCGCGGCACTCTTGTCAGGCTAAAAGCATTTCGCGGCACCCTTGTCAGGCTAAAAACATTTCGCGGCACCCTTGTCAGGCTAAAAAACATTTCGTGGCATCCTTGTCAGGCTAAAAACTTTCACGGCAGATTTCCTTTAAAGCAATATGAATATGAAGGTTAGAATAAAGCAGTTTGGATGCATTTTACGTTATTTTTTGTTTGTTTGCTTATAGGGCTAATATATCAAGAAAGTACTCTCTTGGAAAAGGGATATAGAATTTTGACAATACCCCCATTTCAGGGAGTTCCTATAAAGGAAAGGCTACAGGACAGTCTTGAACTTGACTAAAAAATTTTTGTTTGAGCCCACTTAGTGATCGGCTTGGCTTACTTTCTTGGGGATACCGGTTCAGAGGAAATTATTTGATTATACTCCACCAAAACACTTTTCTTGATTATCTCCACGGCACCCCTGACATACGCTCGTGGCACCCTAGGGTGCCGCGGCACCCAGTTTGGGAACCCCTGCAATACAAGGTATGCCATTAATGGACTGACAAATTTTAAGGAAGGAGGGAGGGAGGATAGACACATCTAAAGGATTGAGAATTACATAGTAATGTGGAGTAGAAAACATTTTCATTTGCTTATTAAGTCTTATAACAAATGAGTTGATATATAATTATAAATTTTAGTTCAGTATCTTATTTTTTTACAAGTATTTATTATGTTTTGGCAAAGCATGGTATGAAATTTCACTAAAAGTTTAATACATTTTAAAATGAAATAGTTATGAGGTGCATGGAAAGAATGTTTTTGCCACTCCACTGCTTTATGCATTTTTCTCCCTTTCTTAATGCACCCAACTCTTAAGATTCTTGGTCCATTAAAATAACACCTTACATTATAATTACAAAATGGAACACATTTTAAACAGATATAAAATTAGCCTCACTTTAAAAACTTATATAAAATTAAAGACAAAATATATTTTCCTACCCTACCTCCTTGGCTAAATGAAATGGGAGGTACACTTTTCACAAATTCCAAAAAAATACAGATATATATATATGGGTATAAAAAGGTTTGTACTAGAATGCACTTTATTTTTCAAGATAAAACACACAAATCTAATATACCTAGATCTTTACAACGCAAAATGTTAAAGTTTTTGAAATGTTATACTCCAACAAAAATAAAAATATAAATTTAACATGAAACTGAAATAAACATAATAATACAGCTTAATATTTTGCAATTGTTTAACAAAATGTACAAATGTAAGATTGAAAATTGTACATGACTAAATTTTGACTAATTTTTTACATTAAAAAATAATGAAGAATTACAGCAAATTTATTTTAAATCTTATCTTACATTACATTAATCATCACTGGTATGTAATTTAAAATTTTTCCTCCTTACCCCCAAAGACGACTAGCCTAAAAGAATTTCTTTTTCAGTACAAGAAACTATCACTTTCAATTATCAAAATTGTACTTCATGAATCCATGAAAGGAGAAAAAAAATCTGTGACTAGATTACTATAATCTATTTTATCATTAAAAAAATTATATAAACAAATTTTTGGTAAAAGCACACATTTTTTATTTACACAAAAGATTTTGAAACAAAAAAAAAAGTACATTCTTAGACTCTGACAGCTTTAAAATAAGCAAATCATAACCCCAAACATATAACCACAGAATAAAAGAAAATCAGTGGGAATGAATCATAGAATGACAGTGAATATTGAAAGGAGCCAATTTCAAAATGTTGCAATCAGTTTGTATTCAAAAGATATTTTATTTGACAATAAAAAGCATGCACAGTCAAATTTTAAAGGAACTGCAAGTACACAGATGGGAATTAAAAACATTTTTAAAATGCTCAACAGAAGAAAAAAAAATCTATACATATATCACAGCCATGGAATTAAAAATTCCCCTTTCTTCAAACCAAGCTTCATCTAATATCAAATCAACAAGTGAAATGAAACTTCTAAGTCCTATAGGGTTGCCAGAACATATTTTCCTGAGTTAAACAGTTGGTAATTAGAATTTTTCAGCACATAAAATTGACTCAAATTTTCAGGGCTAAATTAAAAAGTTACTATCTAGGAGACATTTTTGGAATTACCGTTAAGATATGCAAATATTGAATCCCCTAAAAAACATCAGAATACTATGTTATACATTTAGCCCAGGTGGTTAGTGACTAATAAATCATTCTGCCACATCTTGGGTCTGGGTTTGATTCCTGGCATGGGCTTAGGTGTTTATAATGTTCGTATTGGGGGTAATGATGGCAGCCCATTGAGTATTGCTTCACAAATGGCCATCATGCTTAGTGACCCCCTTCACCCAGCCAAAGCTTGATATGCCAGTGATGCAAAGCACCGATGGGGGAAAAGTCTATATGTACTGATAATCCTCATTTAAGGAAAAATTTTACATTTATAAAAGAAAATAATCATCAGATATCTGGCAACCCTATTTACAACTTTTTTATTAATGCTTTAACCAAGGCCTAAAGTAAGGAATTTAAGCATTGAGATGTCACAAACACAAATAGTATCTAGTTATCAAATGGAATAAATAATATCCTGTGACCAAACTATTAAAAGTTGAAGCAGATCTTTAATGCAGATAGCATGCGTTTATTAGTTTATTATTGAACTAACCTAATAAAATCCACCACAAATCCAAATGATCATAATCGAATTACTGGCTTTTAATTTCACCTGGTTCTTATCTCACACACAAGGAAACTGAAAGAAAATTGAAATTAATAAAACAATATTTACAGTAAAGTTAAAAACAGCAACAAGAAACTAATCTATTGAAAAAAGAATATAACACAGGTTTCAAGTGAAAATGATTTCGTTGGTCTAACAGGTACTTTCCATGTCAATAGATGTACTGCAAGTAATTTCTTTCATTGCTCTTAATTTAATTATAACTATAATTAAATATCTTATCAAAATACATTTGAACATAATTTAATAAAATGAATACAGCAGGGTTCCCACCAACGTCAGGAAGCAAAAATAGTATTATTAGCAGCCTGACTAACATTTAAAAAAAAAAAAGCCAGCAGTTTCGTTGCCATTTCCTTAATTTCAGTTGCCAAAAAAGTAGCAACACTTTGAAGGATTTTGTAATTAAAAAATAAACGTATGTCACTAAGTATAATACTTAACTTCATTTAAGAGGGAAAGAATAAAATGAGAAATGAAAAAAACTTCATGCGTTATATAAGAGAGCATACAGTACATTCATTCTCATAGAACTAGTGATGTGGGGTGGGTAAATACCCACTGGGTAGGTATATATTTTTTGGGTAAATACCCAAAAACTGGGTATTTTCAACTTAGAATGGAATAACCATTCTTAACAACATTTATGATTAATACTAATTAGATTTCTATTATTGTTCCCTTTTTTTAATACAAAGTTTTTAATTTTAATTTGACTTCAGTATGAGTACTTTTGTAGTGTTATTTTATTATTATTAAGCGTTTGATTATTTGGCATAAACTACTTTATCAGTCATACTGCATTTTTTTCACTAATAATGAAGAATGTTTTATGGTAGTCCTTAAATTGTTTTGTGCAAGTGACCGCTTTGACAATATTTTTAATGTGTTACATTGATTAATATACCTCATAGCTTATTTTAAGTTTACTATTATACCCCAGAGTTTATTATTTTTTTTAACTGTGATAGTTTATTATGGTTTGTTATTGAAGGGAAGAGGGGATTATATGCATCTTATGATTGATTTAATGATCACTAAAATAGAAATTACATGCAAATAGTTACAAAACTAGTAGTTATAAGTAATAGGTTTAAAAACATATTTTTTATGGTAAATTTAAACTTTTATGAATATTTCAGATTGATGAACAAAATATTTCTATTAAAAAATATCATTAATACCATTTTTTTTATAATAAAATTTCCATTTAACAAATTTTTCAGAATTACAAATTTGATTTTCGGTCTCCTATTCAGATTTTACTGTCTGTATATATTTAGTATAGTTGAATTTCTCTCCTTTTTTTCAAATTGTCAAACACACTGCTCCTTGTTATTATTCCTATTTACAACTTTATTCCAACAGTTATATTTATAGGCTATATTTAATCAAATATTTTATTCAACATGTATCATATAGCTTCTTTTCATAATTATATTTTTTGAAGTTTTATGAAATTAAAAAGTTGTAATGGGTTCTTAAGTTTCTCGTTTTTTTCTTTATATATATATATGTGTGTGTGTGTGTGAATATCCTTACCCACCAATACAAGCTTTTTTTAAACAATAGTGTTAATTAAAAAATAAATACCCAGGTAAATACCCATTTTGGGTATATGCATGGGTAGTTACAGTGGGTATTTACCCTTGAAAATAAATACCCGGGTATTTTACATCACTGCATAGAACGATTAAAATTTTTACACATGCGTTATTGTTATTGCACCAATGTTTACAACTAGCTGTTGCCGTTTGCAGCATGGAAATATCGGCGATTTTGGTACCGCATACATTAGTGTATTATACAAGTAATGTTTTGTTTTTATTAATGGCAGCAGTGTTTTCATTAGAGTGTGAGAATCCTATATATATATATTTTTTCTCGCATTAAAAATTTCTGCAAAAAATTTTTTGCACTCGACAAATCAGTTTCATTATGCACAAAATTTTCGCATTTCAAAAGTCATGCGGACTTTTATTTTTCTGTTATAAGTTCAACAGAGTATAAACATGGCTATTTCAAGAGCTCCTTAAGTCTACGGAAGAAAAAAACAGGGTCCGGGGACATGGTTGTTCCTCTACTGGGTTATTTTTATTGCATGCAACTGGGCCTGACTTGGAGGCCTAGTTACAGGCAATAAAAATTACTAGAAATTATAAATAGCCTGATTTTGGGTGTTTACTTGAGGCAGGAGTAAATACCTTACAATCTGGGTATTTACCTAAACCACATCTATAATGAGAAATTCTCACTTATTTTTAAAAAATCTCATTAAGTTTTGAGGAAAGGGTAAGAAATTCTTATCCGTTTTTTCCGTAATGAAAACCCTGGGCTGTTACAAATTAATGTAACTGCACTTTTTCCTTTTCTCAAGACCGGATCAATTGCCGATTAGGCTTGATCACTGCAAGGGCCAATAGTGTTGACAATTTCATTATGGGGTCCTAGTAGGCAGGCCAATGTTGCCCCAAATGAGTGGTCTCGTAATTTTGAACTAATTCCAGAAGAGAGACTCAGCATCTGGATTGGCAACCACAGAGGTATCGTTTGAACATGGAGGACATTGGCACCACGAACAGATTTTACTTGCACCAGATTCCTTTAGCATACACGGTACCACAGCAGTTCAGCTGAAAGAGGCTTTAACCCTCCCAAATGTTGACCAAGGTCGACACCACTTCACTTTCAGTATTGTTATAGGAATCAAGGTTAGTGACTAGGCCACATCTGGACTTTTTCCTTTCACAGCACAGTTCACTTCAATTTTGGGTCTTTTTTATCAATAATTTTCGCTGCTGTGCATGGCTGGATGTTCGAAACCCAGAATTAAAAGTATAGTTCACGAGGGTCTTATATCTAATGACAACAATGGAAAAGATGCCTTCTTTCTCCAAGCAACAATATATTTTCTTTGATATCACATGATTTCATATGGCATACTAGGCATTTAGAAACTTTTCATACTTGCGTTTTTTTTTTTTTTTTTTTTAAATGACTCCAAAGACAAATGTGAAGCTTTTGTTGCAAAATTTGAAATTTTTACAATTTTCTGGAAATGTTGCATAATGTGGAAATTGCCGCCATTTGGCACAGATTTCCTATCCCTGCAACAGTGGATCCCGCAATGGATTAACAGTAAATAGAAATTGAAACCACTTACGACAAATTTCCCCGATTTTTCCCAACTGACAAAATTTCATGACATTTCCATATTTTCCCGAACTATGACCACCCTGATTTTTCTTTCTCCTCACCCTCCAACATATAATACAAATTCTTCACCAGTGCGAAAAAGTTAATCACCTAGACGTGTGGAACTAAAATGCAATTGTCTTCTGAACACTGCATTTTATAGTTCCTTTACAATATAACTGGAATTTTTTAAGAAGCACTGCACTAAAGATGCAGATTACTGAGATCTTATCCTTCCCAACCCCCAAAACAAAAGTGAACACTAACACTAAAGCAATTTACATTATTTTTGTAAAAAGGATTGGATTTTATAATTTTGACGGAAGAATTTTGGTACAAAGTTCAAAAGATTGTCAAAAATAAAAATGATTTGATCACTTTGCCACATTACAATAGCATTTAATGGGAGAAGTTAATTGTTAAACTATAATCAAAAATTAAATACAGAAATGAAGAGGAAAATTAGTTGTTAGAATGTTAGCTAAAAGAAGAACAGAAAATAGCAGACCTGAACTTAGAAAGCAGACTGATAGGTAGGATAATAAGAATCATAAAATTCAAAGTGATTAACTTGTCTCATTAGAGAATGTGCCTGACATGTGAGTTCAATTTGATCTGCAGTTTTTCCAAAGGCTATTACATCCCAATCTGCATACAACTGTAAAGTACAAACAATAAAAACTTGCATATGTTGTGAGTAATTAAAATGTTGTGTAAATCTACAGTAGGCTTAGAACAGACTACACGGAATTTTAGGACTTGGTAAAAAAAAAAAATACAGGCCACATTATTAATTAAAAATCACAGACCTTGTTCTTTTCATGTACAATAAAAAGTGCCTCAAAAGTTCCATGTCACAGGACATCGTTTCTCAACTTTTTTAATGTTGCAAACCTCTTAAAAGCCAAAAAATTAAAGGACTTGCAACCCCCCGCCTTTTTACAGTGAATACAAAAGCACAATAACAAAAGCTCCAAAAATATTAATTCCCTTTGCTACTTTATAAAAAAAAGGCATTTTGTTTATGATGGCTTTAAAATCTAAATATAGAAATAGTCAACTATCACTTGAGAGTAATTTACTTATGTATGTCAATGAGGATGGAAATACTTTATTGAAAAACATAGCCTACCGTAACTATCACATTATTAGTTAGTGATTAATTATTTAAAACAAATAGCTACTTTATTTTTATAAGGTTTATATTACTTAGTAATACTAAATTCCGTAACCAGGGGTCGATCTAGGAATTTTTTTCAGGGTCCCTTTTTGTTTAGATGATTGATAAAACAGATTAAAATGTTGGGTAAAATGCCAATGAAGGGCTGTTTTAATTGCTATTTTTGTGAAGTGGCCGTTTTAATCGATAGTATTTTTGCAAAGGGGCCATTTTAATCAGTTGTAATTTTCATACCAATTTTTTAAATAAAAATCACCTTTTTAAAATAATTGATAAAACACATTAAAATGTGGGGTAAAATTTTAATGAGGAACAGGTTTAATCGTTCGTATTTTTTAGAAGGGGCATTAATTGATTGTATTTTTGTGAAGGGGGCCGGACTGCAAAACAAACTCCATGTCTCCATCGACCCCTGCTAACACAATTATAATAAAATATACTTTATTTCATAAAAAGGACAACATGTATATGGATCTTATTTTTTAAAACCGATTGCGATCCCCAGTGCTAGTTCTGCTAAACTTAAAAATTTGAGAGTCATGCTGACTCGCTATCAATGAAAATAAGAATCAATTTTAGAAAGTTAGAGAGATAAAAAAAAAAAAAAAAAAAAAAAAAAACTTACTCGTGTAATTGAGGATTTTTGCACATAGCAGTATTACATATGATCTTTGACTATCAAATGTCAGCCAATGTAAACTGGTTTCCTTATCTATTATTGGCTCTATCTAGTTGAGCTAGCAGTGAAGTGTAGAAAAAAATCAAAGATTGCATATGGGATACTGTACTGCACTCTCCTACAAATGGTTCAGCTTGTTTGATTCCTACCTGAATACTACCATGACATTTTGGAATATAGTGAGGTGACTGGATGAAATGATTACTGCGACATACAAGATGTAACGAAAAGTGATTTGACCGAATAGCCAAGTATAGTCTGACGCTCAGGAGAAGAGACTTGCCTCCGCCTACATCACGTGGTATGTGGCAATCCCATTTCTCTGGTTTGGGTGGATTTCTGCAATTCGGCGAAATGATAGTACCATATTTCTACTTTTAGCATCCTTTACGAGTAATACTATTTTGCACTTTGATTTGGGGTACTTCGGAATAAAAAGACTTCTCCCTGCTTATGCTGAAACTAGACGCAATTAACTGAGAATTTATTGAGAATTATATTACTTTGCTTATATAGTTCCCGCTTTATTCATATACTAGCTGCGTGCCCGTTCTTCGCACAGTAGGAAACGAAAATTTTCCTTACATGTGTAATTCGAAATTATTCGTGATGTGGAATTAAAAAAAAAGAGCAAAATTATTTGACTCTTAATGTAAAGTTTGTGTCATGAGTACTAACCTGATCATTGCAGTATAATGACTCAAAAAACTACGTCAGTGTCATTCACTATCAAAAAAGTGGAAAGCTTAATGGTTTGCAGAGAACTCCTGGCTTTCAAAATGTCTTATTCAGCCAGAGGGGAGGATATTTGGATATATCCCCCCCCCCCGAAATTTTTGGATTAGTGATGAAATTCCATCTATTTATGCATATATAAGTTCATATACCCCTCGAAAAAATTTCCAGGCTCATATCCCCTCCCCGAAAAAATTTCCTGGCTACGCACCTGGTCTTATTTCTACATCATACTGTTTTTTAGGCTCAAGTTGTAGCATTAAATACCTAAGACACTACATGAAATGGAGCACCATTTATCTCTTTCCGAACATGTACCATATAAGGAAAGTATTGTAATCATGAAAAAATTCGACTTCGAGATTTTGGTGTATTGACACGTTTTGAGGTCTTCTGAATTCATTTATGCTATTTTCAAGAGATGTTTTTAAAATAGCTGCGCACCCGCTCTTCATACGGGAAGAAGGGAATATTTTACTACTAAAATCATATCTGCATGTGACAAAACAGAATTTCATTTTTAAAAAAGTTCAAGTAATCTCCTCTGTTGAAATTACTGCGGGATATATTAACGCAAATTAGAATTACTTTTCGTTTAGTTGGTTGTAAGACAACCGTTGAAACAGGACACTTTTAATTTCATGAAATATTTATTAACGTGGTACATTGCGATTTATTCATATTATCTTTACAAATCTAATAATACTACCTGTTACGTACATTAATACTATCTATATTCGCTTCTCCCTCTTCAAGGCTCCCTTTAAAGAAACAGCTTAGATTATTTGGCCTCAATGGGATCTTTTGATTCTGTGGCGATTCTTTGCAATTTACGCATTAGCATAAATAATAATCATTTCACATAATGGTTGCCATTAAGGAAACTCTCCATATATATTTAATTTACACATAGTTTTATAAGATGGGCGTATTTAGCGCCGCAAACCATTTCATCTTACTGTGGGGAGAAAATATCCAAGGGGTGCCATTTTAACTATCCATGTATCTAATATAGCGATATCTTTTATATCCTCCATAGTCCTGTCTCCTGAAAAACATCAAACTGTGTAATCTCGAGGAGCTACTTATTCCCGCTTTAATTGTGACAGGGCGTTAGTTGCAGAGTTTGCAAATTTCATGCATTTTTTAATTTATGACGTTACTGTTTGACTGCCGAAAAGGATACCCCGGTAGGTTGAGGGAGTTAATTTCGATATTTCGCATAATTGTTTTCAAACGGTATCATTAAAACTTTGCGTTATGTAACCTTTATGGAGGAACGTAATTCAACGTTAAAATAAAATTATACTCGCAACCTGCATGCGTATGTTAGGCAACGCCTGCGCTAAATTAAATGCCAAAAATAAAAATAGTAAATAGAAAAAATTTAATATATCGCGCTTTGAAACGAATTTTGTAACTTTTAAAATGAACATTTTCAGCGCCGTGAAAACATTTCAATTTTTAAATAAGCACCGGATTAAAATACCACTTCTAATAATAATAATCGTGAATTTCTTAGTTTATTTCTACAGTAAATTTTAATCAAAATATCGTCTCCCTGTGTTGAAAATAGAGCTGGAATAAATGAGTTAAAATTATGGAGTAATTTTTACGTATCTTAAAGCATTTGACGTCATAGATCCTCACTTGCGAATTGAAATTCTGATATCCCATTTAAAAACTCGATTGGTTGAAAAAACCCTTTTTTCTAATCCTTTCTGTGGCAACAGCCGAACATAAATTCTCGTGCCGTGATCGCAATGTAATGAATGGCGTAAGATCGCGTTGATGCTATTAAATTCTAAACATTAGGCTGCATTAAAATTCGTAAAAAATCATCTAATTTACATAATTTTTTTGTTTTTATTTTAAAAGAGGGAGAAAAGAATGTTTCACGATTTGTCAAAATATCTAAAAGTTATGACGGATAGAATTCAAGATGCGACAGTTT
Source organism: Cheiracanthium punctorium (assembly GCA_038373885.1). Taxonomy (NCBI): domain Eukaryota; kingdom Metazoa; phylum Arthropoda; class Arachnida; order Araneae; family Cheiracanthiidae; genus Cheiracanthium; species Cheiracanthium punctorium. Next base: position 60,699 of record JAWZYV010003110.1, read on the forward strand.
TAAAATTATTTTACGAAAAACAATCGCGAAGCAGATGCTTAGTAAAAAAATTCCTAAAAATCGGTAAATCATGTTACGTATTCAGAACAAACTGTTTTTAAAAGAAAATTTCCTCCTCTATCCGATGATACAAATGCCGTTTTGCTGCGAGCGTAATTTCCGCCGTTATTACGAATTAGGTGAGAAAAAATGCCAAAAATCGAATAAAACATAAAATAAAAAAAATTCTAGGTCGAATTTTGAAAAAATAGCTTCGAGGTGCACAACTACATATTTACATCTTCCCGAGTACCAAATTTGGTGTTTCTAGGTGTAGCCGTTTGTCCATAATGCTGCCGACAGACACACACACACACACAGACACCTTCTTTTATAATAAGTAGAGAATTATTAACTCCTATTTTGTTTCTTTAAATTTAAAATAATAAAATTTTTAATAAAAAAGATCGATTTGCGTCTTTCCCTCTTCAGGATAAACGTTACATATTGTTTATGATACACCTTTCTTCTGCAATATTATTATCCAGTGTAAAATCAGTTGTGTTATTTCTAATAATTTATATATCTGTTTTTATACAACTCTTTCTGTTTAATGTCAATTGGTGGGAAAATCCGACTGCTGATTTTAGGAATTGTATTCGGTTCCAATGATTATTGCAAAGGCAATCAGCATATGGTCTGAGCGTGCATGGCAAATTAGAGAGTCCGAAAATAAATGCAACAGTGTACTATTAGATGTAATAATCTTTATTTTTCTTCCTTTTCTCGCGTGCAGTTGTGCGTATATTTTAAGTGATGTCTTCTTAATAAACTAAGAGGGTTTTTTTTAGATGTTTTAGTTATGTTTCAATCTTAAATACTAAATAAATGGAAAATATTATGGATCGTGTTTTATTATGACTCAAACCAAACAAGTGAATTAAAAACTCAAGGAAATTACCTAATGCATATATGCGAAGAGTGACCATTATTTAAATTGGAGCTCTGGGGCTCGAGACCCCTCCCCCCTTTTACAGCTACTTATATGTTGTGTTATTTAACTTATATATTATTTATTCTTTCTACTTATACATTGTGTACATTTCAAAATTTTGAGGGCTTCATTTTCCAATTGGAAAAAAGCCCCCCCCCCCCCCCAACATCTAGATTAATTTCTCTGGACCTGCTTCAGTGTCCATTATATAAAAATCATGTTAAAAAGTTGTGGTTATCATTTAAATAAGCCTTCATAACATTACATGGGTATTTATATAAAATATTTAATTCTCGCAATACTCTGAAGAATCTGAACTGTTTTCGGAGCTACTGTCAGTGCCAGAGTCCGATTCAACATTGAAAATAACAGTGTCCACAGTTTCTTCGATAATTCCATCATTTTCCCAATAACTCTCTTCTATATTTATTACGTGCTTGCAGCATTTATTCCACATTTCATCACTTATGGATTTTAAAGCTTCATTTGCCATATTTTTCATGTTTTCGAGGCTGAGGTCTCTCACATTCCGTTGTTTAATATGTTGTTTTACTGCTGCCCACACTAACTCAATCGGATTGAGACTGCAGTGATAAGGTGGGAGCCTTAATACGTCATGGCCATGATGTCGGAGAAGTTCATCGATACAATATTTTTTTTTAGAAGGTGCGTTTTTCAAAATTAGATAAAATAATTCTACTTTTGTCATGCTTTTATTGTGAGAAATTTTTTTTTCCTTCAAGTCATTTATACATTTGCTCTTTATTTACATATTTGCTGGGTACAGGATCGAAAATTTTTGTGTGGTAGGCTGCTATATCCATACAAATTACAGATTTTGCTGGAATATTGGGAAGAAGTTTTTCCTTTACCCATTTTTCAAAATTTTCAAAGTTCATTTGACCGTGATAGTCTCCAGAAGCAGAACCAGCTTTAAATATCAAATCTGCATTAGGTACAAATCCCTTTTCTGATCCAGCATGTACAACAATTAAACGGCTTGCAGCCCTTTCTTTGCAAAATGCACCGATTTTTTCATCCTGACAGCATTTTCCAAATGAAAGATTGTTATCTATCCAGGTTTCATCTAAATATACCACATGTCTCTTATTTTGACGAAATTTCTTCATTTCTCTCAGAAAATTGAATCGCCAGGCAACTATTTGAGGACGTTCAATCAAAATTTTGCGCTGTGTTTGATAGCGTTTAAATCTGAAGCCGATTTTATACAGCATTCTTCTCAGGGTATCTTTTTTCCATGGGAAGTTTATCTTTTCTCTCACAACTGGAATTAGTCTGGTAAGCGAGGGCATTTTCTTTTCCATGTAAAAATCATGCATGACTTTACGAATGACACAAAGATCAAAACTGTCCAGAACAGCATTTTGGCTATCGGGGCGTTTTCTGTTCTTTCCCAGGGAAGACAACTGTTCTGGGACTGCAAGAGCATGTTTTTTTAATTCTTTTAATGGTGCTAAGAGAAACACCGGTAGCAGCCGAAGCACGTTTTTGAGGATGCGTGATAGGAATCAGTGGTTCACCAGATTTTGCTTCCTTTTCAAAATATTCTGTAACTTTATTTATTATTTTCCTCTCTCTTGAGCGAATTGTTTTTCCCTTTGATGACATATTTTGTTTTGAAAAAAAAAAAAATGGTTGTCTTTAAAATGAACCTTAAATATAAGAGAATAAAGACAGATTTGAAAACAACACGTGTAAAGCTGAGAAGAGTTTGTATTGTATTGTGCTGTGCTGTAAGCAGAGGAAACGTCAAATGGCGGCATCTAAATTCCCCCCCCCCCCCCCGCAACCCTACACCATGCGACCACGCAATAAAATGGACTCTTCCTTCGAAGGAGAGGAGTCAAGTCTCTTCTCCTCAGCATTGGACAATACCGAATATTTGGTGGCTGAATATTAAAAATTTCATTAGTTAAAATGTCGCTTTTCAAATTTGTAATTAAATATTAAATAAAGACTGATTAAAATTCATTTTATATTATTTGTAGATGATTAAAAATGCACAACAGTATATTACCTATAAAAAATCTTGGATATGAAAAAATATCTTTTACAAAGTTATACACCAATAGCAGCATAATTATATTTTGAGATATTCACAATTTAATAAATATGCTACGGTATGGATCTGAAAAGATTCCTCCTAACCCCACCCCATAAAGAAGGAAGAAAGCCAAGTAGTGTCACCAAAGTAGAAAAGTCTGCATTTCTGTAATATTATTAAATACATTAAATTATGTTTCATTCAGTTTAAAATTCAATGACTTTTGATATTTTATAATATAAAATTAACATATTGAAGTTTAATTAAGCAACATTATTTGTAAATACATTAAAAAATACATGTTAAAAATATTTTTTTTCTCTTTGTTCTGAAATTATTCAACTGAATATGTAGCAATATTCGGACGAATATCTGTTCAGTATTTGGCTGACTGAATATTCAGCCAACTTAACATTCGGCAAAACAGCCGAATAGTGGCTGAATATTCGTTACATCCCTAGATAAAAGCACCAAATTTGGTATGAAGGGTATACTAATAAATGTTAGGAGACCTCTGGAATTTCTAAAAATTTTTGTGTACAGCACTAAAATCGAAAATGGCCAACAAATGTGACAAAATTTTTTATGATGGCCAAGATGACCATCCACTTCTTTTGTTATCAGTGTCATTTAAAAATGTTTAGGGACTAAATTTTTATATGAGAAATAAAAAAGCTTAGGAATTTTGAAAGTAAAATTTTTAATGTACACATTTTTACACATACTGGATAACAGTCTTCTCACTTGACTAACATTCAGCTTCTCATGAAGGACTTTTTTTTGCATTTCTTAAATGCAAAGTCATAATCAAAAGTTTTTGTTTTATTTTAACATCATAACTGATGCTGAGATATTTTATCTTTCTTTAAGCACAATATTAGATAGGTTATAATTTAATCTATTTTTTAAAATTAATTTAAAAAATGTAGTACCTTTTTTGGTAATTCTGCAATTTTTTTACTTTAGTCTTTTCAAAAAAGCATTTGACAACAATGACCACCAGGATATAATATCCAGCGGACATTTTTTAAAACCACCCTTTTTAAAAAAGAGGTCCCTTGGACAAACTTTTAATGATCTTAAAAGATCCCACCTGTATGTTAATGAAAACAATTATAAGTTTAATACATTATCTTAAAATGTTATGGTAAAGGAATCTAGAAATTTCAGCTAGGGACCAACGAATCCTTAACAATTACAAATTAAAATGGGCAGGGTAACCTATGAGCTCAGGGAGTATGTACCACTGAAAGACACCTATGAAACACATATTGGAGAGTCAAGGTTGGGATTTTTAACAAATTTTTCTTACTAATTACTTTCTACTTGCACAACTTTGATGGTAGTTACTTAAATCTTAGTTATATAGTCAATTTGAAATTTAAGAAAAAGTCTCATCCCTTTCTTATGCGAAGGAGGTATGGGACATGTTTTTAAAAGTTGAAATTTATGCAGAATTTTCATAAATACCAGGGAGAAAATGACAGAAAGTGTATAATTTATGCTCCCAAGGCTTATTGCATATTATAACATCCATTTATCTTACATATTGTCAAAATAAACATTCATGAATAGTTCTGACACCCAATTTTTGGTGGATGCAGTTTTGTGGTAATATCTTCTTTATCAATGATGAAACATTCAGTTTCTCTTCACTTTTCCTACCCGAGTGTCCCATCCTTCCCTTATACAACCTAGCCATAAAATAAATTATTTCTAAAAATATGCTACTGCTCGGCCTCACTAAACTGCCAATTTATAAATGTTATGTTCTTAGATCTACAAAAAATGAAGAATTTTGTTAGTTAAAATGAATGAGCTTGTAAACGTGCATCAAAAACACCAAGAGAAGTTTTTTACTTCAAAACAACTTTTTGTCACATGAACTCACAAAAATTTGTAACTGAGATGATTTATAGCAATAACCATGATACTATGGCTACTACACCTCTTGGAAAAAGCGCAAATTGAAAACAATGTTTCCTTTAGCCATAATTGATGGTGTCCCATTACCCCAGTCCCTGTCCCCCCCCCCCAGAATATTACTGATATATTCAGTACTGCGATCAATTATTAAATACTTCCTCATAAATATGACAAATTTTTTGCAGCAGAGTTTACCAATCTCACACAATTTTTAATTTATGGCTATTGTAAAAGAAATGCCCTTTAGTTCTTTCAGCTTACCAGCTTAAATTACCCAGTTCTCTAAGAGTAGTACTGAAATTTAAGACAACATTGAAAAAAAATTCTTTAGGTAAGACTGAATTCCTCCTTAATTATTCTAAATTAGAAACTGTACAATCCTTTCAAAAGTTGAAAAATACTGATATAGATCACCACTTCAATTATTCTATTCTTCATATTTGGAATATTTTCTTTGCTTGCAGTTTTTGGATCTTTTTGTCTATTATTTCATGCTTTTTTTTTTTTTTTTTAAATATATCTTAAGTTAATCTGAGTGCATTATTCTACAAATATAAATTAATTGTAACCTTACCTTTTGTGGTAAAATATATTGAAGAATCTCATTTGATGCTTCCATCATTGAGGCTCTGGACTCGTTCATTTCATTAATAAATTGATACTGAAAAATATAAAATATTTTAAAAATTTATTACTTAGTCACCAATCTGCCAAGTTTAAAAACCTTTTCATTTTTAAAATGAAATTCCACTATTATTAAATACATATACATTGGTAAATCAGTCAATTCTGCTTGTTTTACATTTACTTATACAAATTATCAAAACAGTTAAAAAAAAAAAGTATTTATGGTTAAATAAACACAACTTGAGAACGTTTTTTTTTTTTTTAAATTATGTCTTACAGTATTTTTTTAAATACAATGCTATTTTAGAAAATGCTTTTAATTGCTATTTCTCACAATAATCTGTAGAGCACAAATGGCACTAAATGTACTGAATAAAAAAATAGAGAGGGGGGGGGGGGGGTGAAATGAAAAACACACAATTTTGCTTATGCAAGTTTTAGTCGAAAATTTTAGACTATTAGAAAGCCTTTTATTAATTTAGTAAGTTTTATTTCCTCTAGAATGAATTTTGAACTCTCAATCTTGTTTGTTAGATGTTATATATTCTTAAAAATTGTGGTTGTAATGTTGAATACATATTATGCATAGCTAATTTACCAGATAGTAACAGTCACAACATTAAAACTGACAACTTGCACTAAAGTATATTATTTCATGTTTTTGATATTAAATTAAATGTACTGGATAAAACACTTACACTGCATAAAATTAAAGATTTTAAAATACTCACTGGAGAGTGGGCTGTAACAGTGCTTTCAGAACCTGACAAATAATCATAATTATTGCTAACAGGTGTAGAGCACCATTTGGTTTCAAATGTCTTCGGAAGCTCTGGACTTTCATTAAAGTTCTATGGGAAGAAAATTAAAAATTAGAGATAGATAACTAAACAAGAAAAACTCTAAAATTAAAATGTAATTTACTATGCTGTTCGAATTAATTGGGACAAATGGAAAAATAAGATTTTTTCTAAAACCTTAGCTTTTAATCATTACATACCTTAAGTACATTGATAAATCTCTATATTAGTATGAAGTATGTGCTCCTTTAGCAGAAATGACTTCTTCAACATGTCTTGGCATTGACTCCACTAGTGTAATGCACATGTTCTTGACTTCATCATCATGGAACCACACTTAAATAGCACTTTTTATCATTTGTTCCGTTGTCGTCTTAGCTAAACGATTCTTGAGAATATGCCATAAGTTCTCAATGGCATTTAGGTCTGGTGAATTACCAGGCCAATCCAGCACTTTTATTTTCTCGCATAAAAATCAGGACCAATTTCGAATTGTGACTAGGGGCTAAGTCATGTTGAAATGTTCCGTTAAATTTTTCATGAATGGAGCAACCTTACTGCGCAACATTTCTATGTATTTGACAGTATTCATCATGCCTTTAAGAGGTACTAGGCTTTCAGTGCCATTTGTTGTGAAAAATCCCCAAAACATCTGCTTAGAAGGATGTTTTACAGTCTGTTGGATATAATCTGGTCGCAGAGTTTCACCTTCACTTTGCCTAACTACACCTGATTTGTACCCCTGCACAAATAAATGTGTTTCACTCACTGAAAATCACCTTCTTCCAGTCGTCAACAGTCCATGACCGGTGTTTTTTAAGCCCATGCTAAGCATTTTTTCATAATTTTTGAGTAAGAAATTGTTTTTTCCTCGGTTTTCTTGTCTTACGGCCAACTTTTAGAAGCCTTTTAACAGTACAGTTGAGGTACTCACTTCTACTCAATAATCCAATAAATCCCACCGCAGGTCTGTACTTGTTTTTCTTGGGTTTATTTTGCTCTTTCTTACTAAAATTTTATCTGTTTTTGAGGTAGTTTTCCCGTTTGCACCCACATTTTCCTTTTCTTTTTGGTGACGATGATCCAAAATTTTTAAATGTTCGTAAAATTCTCGAAACACTTGATTTGGCCACACCAACTGCTGTAGCTATGTCTTACAGTCATTGAAGTGTGTTCATTAAGAGCGATTATTTTGGAACTTTTTTTTTTTTTGAGTAATATCCATCTTTGAACAAGCAAAATGACACGTGTTACCCCAGAACACAAAACTGTAAACGCAAGCTGCCAGAGTAAAAGTCTCACAGCTGGGCTACTGATACACTAAAATCAGTCAAACCAGTAAATTATAGCCATGGTCAATCTGACGTCTGATACACTACCTCTATGCAGATATAACTGGTTTGTGGTGGTTCGGGATATCCCTGGTAATCACATACGAACTCAGACAAGAAAAACATGCTTGTCCCAATTAATTCGAACAGTATAGTACTTCTTACAGATGACTACATTCCACTTTCTATATAGATTGTCATTTTCTACGTTTAGAATGGTAACAGATCTGATATCCACACAGCTTGGGGGACCAGATCTTGTGTAAAATTTTAGAATTTTGCTGATTTTAAACTATAGAAAAAATATTCTTATTTTGCTAGATAAAATAAATGCAGCAAAAATACCTGAATAGTAGAAGAGTCACAAACACTATAGCTACTGATAGGAACAGAATTGATTTCTGGAGTGCATTCATTTTCAATAAACTCTTTAAAATCATCTAAATGTAGATCAGCAAAAAATTTCTGCAGAAAGCAATAAAATAAAAAAGCATTATTAACATCATTATGGAAGGTTAAATATGAAGCCAATTTTACAGATTATTTGTAAAAGAGAATTTTAAGCAATTTCATAAAATCAAAGATCAAGGAAAATTATAAATTTCATATCTACATTTCAAACTATTCTTCTGATGTAAAAATAAAAATAACATAAAAAATCTTTTTATTAGATTAGATATATTTTTATTTGAGAAACCTTGATCAGAAAAACACACATTAAGAGCAGCTTTCAGATAAGCCAAATTTTTGTACTAGGGGTTCTACACATATTAAAATGCAGAATTTAATTTTTATATGGTCTCTCCTTTCCTATCACTTATATTTAGAAAAATGTAACTTTTTGTCTCTAAGTGAAATAGTGAGAAAATTAATGTTAAAAATGATGACTTAGAGCACTTTACCTACTATGTCCACATCGATTTTCAGGTGAAAAAATCTTTTCGTTAGGGAACTTAAGGACCAACTTTGAGTTGGTAAAAGTTAAATAACGATACCATTGTTCGAAAAGGCAATTAAACGTGTTCAAATGTATGAAATTAACAGGTAAAGTTTTACCTACAATGGGCACTGCTTTATGAAATTTTTGGGAACCACCCACTAATTACATCATGCTTCTAGAGATGGAATTTTAAAGTGTAATAGAGAATGACAAAATAATGATAGGTTACTATGGTGAGGAAACTCGATAGAAGCAGCCAAACATGTGTTATAGGAAAAGTCTAGCTAAATTAGGCTTTGAGGAGTCTATTGTGTCTATCAAGTGACTAGACACAGTCAATTAACATCATTTGAAAAGTAATTACATTTTTCTCACACGAGACATTCCCTTAGAGCTTGGCGAAAAATGCCAAAATTTTCGCAATACCCCAGAAACTATTCCATTCAGAGAAATGGGATTTTTTTTTTTACTTACCGTCTAAAACACAGGACAACATTTTTCAAACCATAAAGGATAGGAAAGGAGGGACCGTATAAAAATTAAATTCTGCATTTGAATATGCATGCAGCCCTTAGTAAAAATATTGTCATTTCTTGAAACTACTCTTTATAAGATTAACTTTTCTAATTGAAAGTGATCGATCACTTACGGTTTAAAAGATAATCACTTTTACATCTATTTTGAATCACTTGGTGCATTCAGTAATTATAAAATTAACAATATATATAACTGCGGAAAAAATACTCAAAATACTGGCGTTAAACGATAAAGTAAATAAAAAACACACATAAGATGTTACAGGTAAGTAGATACATACATTTCGACCAAAAATTGTTTTGGTCTTCCTCAGTCCAAACCCTTCGTCACAAGCAACAGTGGGCATATATTTATTTAAAACATCCAATATACAGATTTGCAATGAGAAATGTTTAATGTGTGTTAATATAAGCAAGCTTGCATAAGTGCACAAAATTTTGTTGTCCAAATAGATGTGCTTCTTATGCAGTTTCTACTGTACAAAAGAAGAGGGAAAGTCAGATTTGAAAAAATTAAAATTTGACATAACAGCAGTAAGCCAAAGAAGGGTGAATGTTCTTGCTTCACCTGAAACAAGCATTCTCACATTAAATACCTTTTTATGTGTTTTTTTTTTATATAGTTTTAATTATTTCATTTTTTTACATCAGTTTTTGTTGAGATTTCTTATTAACAACTATGGGTATTTATAATACAGAATAAAACAAAATCTTACAAGTCTATATGAAAACAAAAAATATTTTTAAGCACAGCCTACTTGAATAGGATCTAAAACAATCACAGCAATAGTTTCAATTTCTTAAAATAAAAACTTATCTATTAACTAACTCAAATTGTATTGCTTTACTTACACTTTCTACAGAACTACTATCCTGCAAGTCAGCTAGTGCCCTTTGTGTTGGTGGTGGTGTGTCTGAAATGGAACCACTACATTGCCTCGTTTCTGTCAACAAGCTAGAAATTTTAAAATACCTCAATATTCATAGAATAAACAGTTTGAGAAAGGCATATAACATTTTTAGTTTCATAAATTAATTACTTCTTAATAAAAGAAAAGAAATCAAGCTGTAAACAATTTCATATAACTGAAAAATTATATAACTAACTCGACCATGTACAAATTGGCAATAAATTACATAATATAAGAATATAACAACTGATTTAAAAAATAGTTTTTTCTTAGTCATGCATTTCCTTGTGCTTTTAAAGAGATATCATGCTGATAAAATATCTATCTATATATTTCTCTTATGTGGTGACGAAAAGGGGTCTAATTTCTTAATTGTAGTTTGGCAAAACCCTGAAGCGCCCTCTAACTTTGCCAGCCATCGTACTGTCAGATGTTTTATCCGAAATAAATATAACGATGTAACGATCCCAAGTATGTATAACAGCTGGCAATTTTGTTTTGTTTACATTAAAATCATCATCCGAACTTTGCGAGCGATTTCAATTCTCGAATTGCAATTCCGGATTTCTTAATCATCGTTTGGCAACGGCTGGCCGATTGGCAAAGTTTGTTTACAATCTGAATTGCAATTTACATCTATTATTATATCTTTATTAGTTTTATATATGAATTTAAATCATGCAGTCTGATATTATCTCCGAAATGAACGGAGGCAAGCTGAGACGGTTCAGGAAACCGCTGATAGACGAATTCGTAACAAAGCTGATAGTCATTGTCGCTCAAAACGCATGTGCATAGGAAATGATGTTGAAGAACATAACTGTGGGACTACGTCCGAAGTGTGCATTTTTTTGTGGGGCTCTTTATTGGAAAGAAGAGAAAAATGCAGCCCATAAATATACCAAATGTTGCCATGATGGAAAAGTTGACACACCGGCACTTCCTGATGAAGCGGAACTTTTAAAAAAGTTTCTAACTGAAAATTCACCGGATCCTAAAAATTATCGTCAGCAGACTCATGAATATAATTCAGCCTTAGCTTAATTTTACAGTTAACATTAGCTAGGCTAAAGCAATTTAGCATATGATGAGCGAGCAAAGCGAGCCCAGATTGCTTCGCAATCCATAGGGAATCATGTAAGTGGTTCCCCGGGGATTGGCGAGCAATAGCGAGCAGGGGGCGGTAGCCCTCTAGTACAATTAATTTTTAAAATGCAAACATGTATTTGCTTATTTTATCTAGTGCAATTTTATAAAATATACATATAATAAATGCCGAAATTAAAGTAATTTTATTAGGCTTTTCTAATTAAATATAAAAAGTATACTTACTTTTCTGGTGGCATTGTTACAGAATAGCTCATGGATATTCTTTCATGTGACGGTAATGGATTAACATCTACATTTGTTATGGAATGATGATACATTTGTGTATCAGGAAACACATTTAAAATAGACTGCTAAAGAGAGAAAGAAAACATTACATAAAAAATTGCTTTCATCATCCGTCTGTGCAGCCAAATTTCAAAATAATTTTATGAATGTATTTGCAACACAGTTAGGCATAGTAGTATACACAGTAAAAATATTTTTTTTCTTTATCAGGCCTGGAAAGACAAGTTGACCTCAAAATACTCAGTTCAATTTTTTTTTTTAAATGGCATCAATGTAATTACTCAATAAAATTAATTAACTGCAAGTTACATTAATTGGTTTCTCACTGTTGACCTAGTTATTTCTTTAGGTTTAAAAATCGAAAGAAAGAAAATCAATTTAAAAATCATTGCTGCCTCCTAATAATAAAAACGTGAGAGGCTGCACATAGCAAGAAATAACATTTATAAAAATCTCTTAAAAAGCTAGTTTTAACTGACCAATTCAAAAACTGATAGCAGTAGTAAAATACAGACATGCATTTTAAATATAATAAAAGGTCCACTTTTCATCAGCAGACAGGTAATTGCTAACTGTGGATTAAAACTAAAGGAAATAAAATGCAGAATTGAATAACTACAATGGTCTTAAAAATCTGAGTGTTTTTTTTTTTTTTTTTAAACTAACAGTACATTAATATTCTATTTGTTTCACATTTACATACTTTTATTATCTAATTGGGGAATTTCTTATTTAAGCAAAAGCAAATATTTAGACAGAGTAGAAAAATTTGTTTCATTTAAATGTAGTAGTAAAGAAAAACTTGTGTAAAGCAAATCATATTGCACACAGAATTGACACCTGATGTCAGATAAGGCCATTTCACTACTTTACAGACATTTATCCTTAGTTATTAATTCATGTTATCAACTCCCTTTATAGGCAGGAAAGCAGAAAATTGAAGGTAAATAAACAGAGAATGTTTATATTCCATAGAAATCATCTCCAGAACGACAATATTACTATTATTGTTCCCCCCCCCCCCTCTCCTGTTTACTTCCAGTTTCAGCTGTCTAGTCTACATGTGGATTGGCATCGACCTGGCTGGCTAATGGAGAATAATGAGCCCTCTACACCACATGAAACATACATACAATTTAATTATTGATATGAGACACAAATTTTAATCCAGATATTATCAATACTGATAAAATAATATATTGGCTCTGAAAAGATGAGGAAAACAGCAAATTACACAAAAATGTTATTTTCAGGAACACAAAAATATGGTTCTACTGTACAACTGTATTACGTAAGTGGACAAAAGTTATCTTTTGATTAAAATCAGTACATTAAAACCTAAATTTTACAACTCATTATAAACCAACTGCTTAGTTTCTCCCAGTTCAGTTTTTCTAATAAAATATTAACAAACTAGACCCCTTCAGCTACCAGCTGGTCTGTCAACAGGCCACTTCGAGACCAGCCTGTTCCCTACGGGCCATCTGCCTTCGGCAACCAGCTGGTCTACCAACGGGGTGTTTCTTGACCAGCCAGTGCAACGTACAAGCCGCTTTTACACATCACGGTGCGTGAACGCCTCTGGCAACTAGCTGGTTTGCCAATGGGCCGCTTCACAACTGGCCTGTCAACCTACGGACCACTTTGGGACTGGCCTGTGCAAGCTACGCACACGATCCACTTTTAGCCAGCATCTTGATATTACTACATTATTTCTTTTATGAACATAGTCCTTTAAAAAAAAATATTTATTTCATCTTATAAAAAAATGGTGCATCTTATATGCTGCATTTTATTGTGTTGCTCATTCAAGATTTATTTAAAATCAAATTTGTGCAAGTTCTCAAAAATAAAGATATGGAAAGTACTCTACTCATACCTATTTCAATATTCGAGGGTGAGGCTCTCCCTCCCTACATACGCTCCCACCTTTAAATAAAATTCAGCGATTCCCCAAAAAATTTCTGCCTCTCAAACCTACCTGGGCAAACGGTCACCCATGGTAATGGCAATGCTCCGTGACACAGAAGGAAAATTCCTTCCTTTAATCTTCGGAGATTTAACATGATCATTATATGCATTTTACTAATTTTTTAGCAGACCAAAAATTTACAATAGACGCTTGATTTCTTTTTAAACAAAAGCTGAATAGTTTGTCCGTAACCATATATATATATATTGATTGTGTGAATAATCCATAACTTTTCCAATGCAAGAGTCGACAGATGGAACTTTTAAAATAAGTTCAAAAATTGTCTTCTGGTTTTATAATTTTCTTTTTTTAAACGGGAAATGCAGCCAATCGAAAATGATGATCTAGTTCAAAAGAAATCTTTTCTTCCTTCTGATTGTGTAAATATTTTTTCTTCAGCATGATCGGAAGCCCTCTTTTTCGGAGTGCAAAATGAAAAAATGGTCGAAAATGACATAAAATGTAGAATAATTAAAAATATAAGCTTGAAGTGCACACCCTGGCACCCTCGTTCAAATCGGCCAGATAGTTCACTGTGTGAATGACAGTCAGACAAGTTCTTTTATTATATATATAAATACATGGTACAGTGAAAAAACGTCTAACACGAAACTGAAGGGACCAAAATATATTTTCACTTTAAAAGACCTTTGTGTAAAAAGATTTGTAATAAGTTTCATACTTATTGTCCAGACCACCATATCATTTCTAATTAATCGATATTTCATGTTGAGCATTTCGTGTTAAACATACTTCACTGTAGATAGAATTTTTTTTTTCTCCCAATGGGCGGGCACTAGCACACAGGGCCGTGCCACCTATGTGTGTGGTAACACTGTCAGCACCTTTTATTAAAATTGAATCTTTGATGATGGAAGTTAAATTGGGAATGTTTCAATAATTTACTTTGATTTGAATTAATCCAATCTTTCTTCATACTTAGCTGTAGTGATTAAATATGAAAGAGCAGCGGTTGTTATCGCTGTTTCCGTTAATGAACAGCTGAACTCAAGTGATTGCCAATGGACGGTCGTATGATGTTTATGGATGACGTAATAAAGAACTAGCTCTGTCCACGGTGGTAAAGTATTTTGGAAAAATCATTCTACAAATGAGAATATTAAAGATTTTATGACTTTTTGAATTGTCTGATTAGTTATTGCAGCTCATCCAGCATCAACTGAAAGATTATTTTCAACCTTTAGATTAGTCCGGCAGCAGATCGGTCGATTAAACTCGGTCCCCATTAGAACACCGAAAGTGAAGCAGCACCAGCTTGGACAGTCCTTGGGAGAGTGAATTCCTTTCTCAACCAAGTCTGCTATGGACTGTGCATGCTAAAGAGAGTTGGTGCACATACAATCTGTCGTGGCTCCAATGTCCAATTTGTTCAAACGATACCCCTGGGAATGCCAATTCAGGTGCAAGGTCTCTCATCTGGAATTGATTCAAAATTAGGAGACCACTCATAGGGGCAACGTTAGTCTGCTTATTTGGCACCCCCATAAGGAAATTATCAACATCTTTTGCCCTTGTAGAGGTCAAGTCTTAATTAGGCTGCTGACCTGGATTAGAAAGGAAAAAAATACCCTTTAGATTAACCCTTTTAGATGTTGATTCCTAAATTGAGGATGCAAAAATCACCTATAGTGTCATACAGGATGGATGTCCGAACTTGTACATCAAAAACATTTTCCTCGAAAATTTAATAAGCAGGATTTTATATTTAATTTTTTAGTTACAAATTCAGTATCCATTATGAAAGGAAAATTTATTTAATTCAAAGATTATTTAATCAGGTTTGAAAGGGTAGGGTTAATAGAGTCAAAGATACGTAACAAGTTGGGTTGTGGAAAGTTTCAAAAATTAAAAAAAAAAGTGAAAAGAAAATCAAAACACTTTCATATTTTAAATATGCACTGAAGTGCTAATGTCAAGATGATCATAATCCATGCGTCAGCCCTATCTGTCTTTTTTGCTTCATTACGTAGGAAAGTATCATAATCAATATGTAGGCCCTATTTGTCATGCTTGTTTCATTATGTTAGAAATTGCATCATAATCCATAAGTGTATTTGTCTTCTTTGTTCAAATAAAAAAATTGTTTGGAATTAAAATCTATATTAAAATTTCCTATTAAACCAGTTTTACAATCTTTGTCAGACATATTCTAACTATACTTCACCTTTATAACTAGAAGTCAAAGCCCATTGTGGAGGCAATTATAACGGGCTGTAGAAAAATCATTTGACGAAGATATGTCTACATTCAATATTTTTAATCTTCGTCCATCTAAAATAAATAACTTCATATTCAATTTTTATTATATAGCCAAATTGAATTTCATGCTCTTCTGGAAATGCGCGGAAACTTTTCGCATTCGGGCGATTTTGTTTTGTGTAAGCAACCCCTTTTATATCAATGCTTTATGCAGAGGATCACTTTAATGGAAAAAAAAAAACTACGTTATCTGGAAAAACCATTTTTAACAAATTGGAATCGCAACTTTCCCTTCAAAGCCTGATGACCGTGACTTCAATATGATGTCATATCAATCGCAACAATTAATTTTGTCACAGAAATTATTGACTTTTTTGACTCTCTAAAATAAAATGGAGCTGAAAATAGTGAAAAATTGCTTAAAAATGAGGGAACGGGTGGATTCTCAGATTTTTAAAGCAGCGTTGTTTTCTATATTTTATACATAATTATGAAAATTTCAAGCGGATCGTACAAACGGGTAGATGTTATTAGGCTTTTCGTGCTTAACTTTTTAATCTCTTTGGAATAATGGTAGTTAAAGTTTTATCCTGGAGTGGGCACCTGGATTAGTTATAGAATAGTGTGTATGAGAATCAGAGAATAGAGGATCAGTGTAACTATATAGTAGGATAAACAGTAGGGTTTAGTAGTAAAGCTTGCCAAATATAAAAGATATTGTCAAACTTGGTTCAGTTCTAGGAATTTATTTTTTGGCACCTACTTGGCAGTAAATTTCCAAAAAATGGACAACCCTGGTGACTTTTGACATTTCACTAACCTTGCCGCTATCTGGCAATCCTTGGAAAGTGATGAAAGGGGAGGGGGGGGGGGGGGGAAGAGAGGTAAGTGGATAGTTAATATACAGTGAGGGGCACTTCATTTGTTTTACACACAGGCGCTGGCTATGGTCAGCATGGCCCTGCTAGCACATCAAGCATTTTGCCATAACTAAGGCCTGAATTACTGGCCATTTTAATTATGGGAGCAATCAGCACTAACCCCTATGAAGGGATGGACAAGTAAACATCCAAGCCCAAGCTGGGAATCGAATCCGGACCCAAGGCATGATAAAATTAGTTCTTTAGCCACTGCACTACCTGGGCGGCCATTAACAAATATAAACCAATACAAAAAGTTCAAGGCTATTTTTATTATTCTATAAACAAAGTAAAAAAATTAATTTACTTCATAGTAACTGCATCATAGAAATAATCTAAACACAAAGTAAATTACATTAAACACTTACTGGATTTCGCAACAGTAGGTCTTCTTTTTCAGTTGGGTGGCCATTTTGAGAAGAAACAGATGGATACACAGAAGAATGCAATACATTGCATCTGTAAGTAGTATCTTGATAATATTCAGACCTTTTAAGCCAAACTTCGCTACTTTGGCAGTTATTTTCTGTAAAATTCAATTCTGCTGAGATAATAGATTCTAAATCAAACAAGTCCATGTTTTTAGAATCTAATTCTACGAGTTCATTTGCAGATTTATTGAAGTCTAAACACAAATTATTGTCATGTGAAATAAAATTATGATTTAATTCGCTTCCAACCACAGACCTCTGCAAGTTACATGCCAATACATTCATATGATCCCTTGGTATATTAGAACAGTCTGCAAGAGGTTGATGAGTGAATTTCTAAAACAAGTTAAGGTTCCTTTTTTCCCCCAAAGAAATACAATTCAATACTTTACTAAATGACTGGATAATTTTAGACAGAGAAATTTTAAAGCAATTTAAACAGTAAAATAACAAAATAATATATTGTGCAATGTATAAAGCAGAATTCAAATGCACTCTATGAAATTCTGTTTTTTCCACAAAAACATTCAATTAAATGCTAGTCCAACAATTTGTTTCCAAGCTCTGAGAAATTATTATTTAAAAATTAAACAGTATAAAAAATTGCATTCTTACTTGTTATAATTATTGATAAGTAACAGTTGAGTAAAACTAGCAATTACAACAGAACAACAGTACAGTTGTTTGAAAGAAAAGAACAGTAGTCAAAACATGGTGATATGAATGAGTATAAAACTGGTTTCATAATTAACTAGTTTAGAATTTAATTTACTTGTCTGAGTCAATTGCATATACAAATTAGAGAATAGTATTTAATTTTAAAAGAATTCCCAATTATAGAAAATTTTAATTTTTCATACAAAGATTTCTTAATTTTTGTAAGTGATTCATTTATGAGCCTGTAAACTTATGAATGAAATTTAGTAAAGTAAAATTGGAAGGAGATGGGCCTCCACAAAACTTCCTTCGCATTCTTCAGTGACCGATCTAAGATTTTTTTCAGAAGAGTAAAAATACTCCTTAACCTTTTTAGAAGGAGTATTTTCCAATCCACAGGAGTAATTAAAGCAACGTACAATTATGCTACATTTTCAATTGCATTTAACACATAAATCATATATAATAACTGATTACACAATCTAGGTACACTGTTAGTGTTAACTGTAAATTTCACTGTTTACATTAAAAGTTATCGCAGATTTCAGAGTCTACTGTAAATAAAAATATTTTTCAAGGGGAAATCTTGCCGTAATCACAGATCATATAGCAGAATTTTATATGGAAAAGCAATGCATAAAAACACACATTCCGAAATTCTTAAGGCATATTATGAATTTCTAAAGCGTGAATTAAGCATCTAGAGGCGTTATTGTAATCACTGGCCTTCTTAATATAGTGAAATATATATTTCAACACAAAAATGCTCTCTCTTTCAGATGAACTTTATTTTTTGAGGGAAGGGAGGGTTACTAAAAAAAGTTAGATTTACGAACATTGGGTTTCATTTCAATTTTGGTTTTGATCTTAAGTTGCTTTCAAGATGAAGATCAAAAAGCATGTAGTATAGTGCAGTGTCAATTGTTTTAAAAAATATTTTTATTTTTTAAGTACAAATAGCAAACACTTTCATTATAGACTGATTAAACTAAACAGCATAATAAACAAGATCACAAAAAAGTTGTTCTCTTTTTTCACTATATATATATATAGTAAAAGGCATAATTTACAAATCAACGTAGCATTCACTTGGCAAATACAAAATTCTAAATATCCATGGAATGATAGATGAGCAAAACAATGAACTTAAAATCTTATGTAAAAACAGGAATGAGCAGAACATCCAGCAGACAGTAATCCAAACAATGATAAATCAGAAAAAGAAAATGGAATTGGAATGAGTAAAACAATGGGTAGCAATCATCGGCTAAACTCGTCAGGCCCCACGAACCGAATACTTACTACCAAGATAAAAAACAAAATAACAGGATTTCAATGCAGTTATTTAGCACAAAGAAAGCTAAATATGTAACTACAGGGGGCTATCCTGTTAAGAAGTAAAAAGTAATCATAAAGATATACCCAGAAAAAAAAGTAATTATGAAGAAAAAATGGAGATGAAGAGACTGTCTATGCATGTATGCATGTACACACACACACACACACACACACACATATATATATATATATATACACAGGTGGTCATCAAAATAATGAAGCATTCTAGAATTATACAGGCATGAAAGCACAAAACAGCCAAAAAGACTGAGCTTTGCTTAAGGAATCCTTTACTAATATCGCGTAGGACCGCCTTTGGCATGTAATAAATCTTTACATGTTATCTTTTTGGCATGTGGATTTGTCTGGGAATCAAATCATGCAAGTTCAGAAGATGTTAGAGAAATATTGTACCATTCTTCATGGAGATAATGTGAAAGTTCCATGAAAGATGCCAGTGGTGGATATGGATTTGGGATTGAACACTAAAATAGACCACAACGGTTCAATTGTATCAAGATCAGGGGACTGTCAAGGGATAAGATAAATATTTCACTTCAGTCTCGGATTCATTAAACCATGATTGGGTAGCTCCCGATGCATGCACAGTTGGCATTATCACTCAGGAAAATCCCATCTCTTGCAAGAAGCAAAGTCTGCATCATTGAACAGACCTTGGTCAGCTAAAACTTCTCCCTAGTGATACTGCTTTTCAGGGTTACGATAGGGCCACAAAAGAAAAAAAAAAAAAAAGCTAACAGCAGAAAATTTCAGATGCCAACACCATGAGTTTCACCTGCGTGCTTGACAGTTTGAAGGAAACAGTCACATGAAATTTCTGTGAACATGTGTTCTGACATGAAATTTCTGTTTATATAAAGGTGCCTTCTAACTGAAAGTATCGACACTGGAGAATCCAGATTCTCATTAAGCTCTGAGGTCAAATATCCTGCAGTTGTTCTTTTTTTACTCAGCTTTTTCCTCAGTCCACTGTTTTGCTTTATCAAGGAGGTCTTGTTTCGATGTGTGTACACTGTCACCATACATCTGGAAACGCTTAAAAGCAGGCATATTCCGATCACACTTGCTGCAGCTAGTCTGTCTCCTACAATTTGACCTCTTTGAAAGTCTGATATTTCAGGCTTACAAAAATCCAAGACGTATACAACCTCAGTAAAGCTTCTCATAGAATCATGATATATAGCATTTTTTAATATAAAATTAAAACTGGTAGCTTGTATCATGTTTTAATGCTTCAGAACCGCATTCTTAAATGTCACTTTATTCACAGGTGTTTCCATTATTTTGATAACCACTTGTATGTGTGTGTGTGTGTGTATGTATATATATATATATATATATTAATATATATATATATATATAGCAATGGAAAATGATGCATGGACAAAACATTGAAAAAGGATACTTTTTTCTTTGTCTTCTGCAATATAGATGGCAATGGACGTTTAGAAACTAAACTAGAACTGATGTTTAAATTGCTTAAAGCAGTTTCAGGTACAACTATAAAAGGAAGCGAAAAAGTTACATGATAATACAAGGATTTGATTTGAAAGGTGTATAAAGCATGTAAATTAATTTAAGCTATGTACCTTGGTTTTCCTTTTGATAGGGACTAGAATTATCTACTGGAAGCATATGGTGTATTCCACTTGATTTATCACCGTTAAATTCTAATGATCCTGAATAGTGCATGAATATACATTCTTTTGCTTCATTTGAGTTTTCATGCTCCCTAAAATGTTTACATATCAAGCTTTTAGAGTTTGCAGTACACAAAATTACAATAAAAATGTATGCTTTAAGTTTATATTGAAAAAAAATTCTCTGCCATTTCTTATTCTACATTTTCCTCCTCATATAGTTCAGTTAAAAACACATTTAAAAATAACACTTAACTCAATACACTTTCAAGAGGTGAGAAGTTTTTGGATCAAGAAATCTTCTAAAAAGTACATTTTATGAGTTATTCCAGTAATAGGTCTAATCACTCAACACTTTCTACACATTTTCTTACAATCTGCCAGTCTTATATTCAACTAAATGTGTGACACCTTTTCCATAGAAAAATGCACACAGCACAGACCTATGAGCAGAATAACACACTTAAAATGAATTTTATAAGTTGCGTAGCTTTCCGTAGCAGAAAACATTTCAAATTAATGTAGTGTATGTTTAATTCAAGGTAAATGTTACTTTAAAAAAACTACTAAACAATCAGTTCTGAAAACAGGAAATGAGAAATATTTCAGCAGCTTCTAGTGATTTTCCTTAGGTACTCAGAACACCCCTCCCCCTACAAATAAAAAGTATCGCAGGAAATAAATAACAAAAGTTGTGATGCACAACTCTAAACCAATTAAATAGAAATATGCATTCCTAGCTCATTTTTTTAAAGGGGGGGGGGGGTGTTAAAAAGAAGATCCTCGTATTCATCCTATCACTGTCTCATTTTAATAACATAAATTTTTAAAAGCTTTGAAAACTATCTGAAACCAAACTTACTTTTTAATGTTCATGGGACTGAAGACCTCTCGAGTAGTCAGACTTAAAGAATTATCTACATTAGACCGAGATACCACTTGATTGCTTGAACTCCATGGTGCTTCACCTTCAGAATGTGGAGATGTTGAAAAGGGAACATGGTAATCACCAGGTGATGGCTGCATTTGAAACGATGCCTGACTATTAGGTGGTGTAAGAGGATCCTCAGATTTCACTAAGAAATATACATACAAGTGAAACTTAAATCCATGTTTAAAGAACTTAATCTTTTAAACAATAAAAGTTATTAAATAATAAATGCTAATACTCAGGTTATGACAAACTAACGTGTGTTAAAAAAAAAAAAAAAAACTCTTGGCAACATATGATAGCTCTTAGCTCTTATATAGCTCCGACTCAACATATGCTGTCCCTAAAAAATTTTCCACGGTTCTAAAATTAAAAAAAAAAAAAAATGTCAAGTCTCTCAGGGCTGAAAATAAGATGTGGCAGCCACAGCATGTGCTGTCAGATCAGTTCAAATAGTCACAATGAACAACAGTACTTGTGGTAAGTTTAGCTTCTAGCATTTAAAACTTTATTACTAGTTTCTTAATCTCAGATGTATTATTAAGGTCACATATGAAATTACAAAATGCTTACAAGAAAAGTAAAGCTCCCCCCTCCCTTTGTTTTCCACATTTTATTTTTAATTTCATTTTTAAGTAATGAAAGCTGCAGGGTATTAAGGTCTGCTGCAGGAGTGTTGCATCAGAAACGTCGTTTTGGCTTTGTAAAGTTGCCGTTTTGTCTCGGGTAAAATCACTTTTTGGCTCAGTTTTTCTCAGCTAAAATTACTTTTTAGCCCTGAATATCACAATAAAATTAGCTGTATGACTAAGTTTGGCAAATACTGGACTGTCTGTGACTCAGTAAAAATTATACACAATTAAAAAAAAAAAAACCCTGCAATTTGCTTTATTTTTAAAACGATTGAAGAAAAATCTTATCAATATTCACAAACGATTTCAAAACATTTTTAATTGCGGAAGATATGAAAAGGTCTTCCACACAATAGGAATGAGAGAATATTGTGAAATTTAGGAAAAAAAAAAAAAAAAAAAAAAAAAAAAACAGAAAATAACTTCCAAAACAAACAAAAACTAAACACATTTAAATAATACATGTTTCCAAGATAAAAGAAAACTTAGTTAAAATTTACTATAGTAACTTCCATTTTATATATGTGTGTAATAAGCATAGATCTTATGCATTTCTAAATATAGTACAAGACTCAAAATCTGACAATCCAAAATCCACAAGGCTCCAAAATCTGTTCAATGTAAACAATGTTCTATCAGTTCATTGTAAACAGTAAAATCTCAACTACCAGGACCAAATTAAGAAAACTGCAGTACAACCAGAATAAAATAAATAAGCTATACACAATTGAAAAAATTGATATTTTTGAATTTGTAATTCTGATAAACTTCAGATGACTGATAGTGACATAACTCACACTGAATTAGTCATAAGCACATCTAGATAATATATATGAGGGGCTTCCAACTGGCAGCTCTCAATGTCATTTTTTTCAACCCATGAAGTTTTCTGGGAAAAGGATTTGCATCATCAAATTAGATGCTCTTATTAAAGAAAAAGAAATTTTTATGGAAATCCATTTCAGTTTCAAATGCTTCATTTGTCAATAAATTTGATTTTCCCCAGCTTCCATGTAATTTAGTGCATCTACTTGTGTTCGATTTCATGTCCGTCCTTAGACATGCTTAAATTGAAAGATAGGAGCCACTGCTCAGATTGTTCTTTACTCCATCTCCCAAGACTCTTAACAACGAAACTCAATGTAAACATCCTTTGTTTAGGAGTTATAGCAGGCAGACCCTAATTTTAACTTGTGTGCTTTTACGTTAATTATTGTTATTTGAACATTTTATAAATAATTTTATTTATAAATATGCAACATGTAATTATAAAAGGATTTAAAAAAAAAAAAAAAAAAAAAACCTGGTTTAAACCAAAACCTTAAAAACCTGATTGGAAACCCTGATATAGATGAATAGTCTTCCGTCTTGTATATTGGATGGTTGCACTGAGAAGTCTCCTTTCTCGTGCCAACCATCCTTAAAGCTCCTAAACAAGGTATTAACAATTCCAAATTAACAACAATAATACTCTTGAAAGAATATCGTCTGATAAAGATTCAATTAATCAGCAAGAAACATTTGATATCTATAAAATCAATCTCATAAATAAATAAACTAACAAACAAGTAATCCTTTGACTATTATAAATGCGAAAGTGAGTTTGTTTATGACGCTTTCACGCCTAAACCGCTGAATCGATTATGATTAATTTTGGTTTAAATATAAATGGGACCCTGGAAAAGGCTATAGGCTACTTAGAATTTTAGATTTTTAATTATTAATTAAATACCATTTTTACATTGCAATGCTTGGCGAGTTTCGACCGTATCAAATCAAATGATTCATGTTTTGAGCTAACAAGAATGCTATTACTTCAATGAAGGAGCGTGTGCATTTGAAAAACAAATACCACGGAAATTATATCAGTTTTATGCCAAATCTATCTATCTATAATAATAAAAATGAATGTTCTCCAGAAAAATCTACAGAAAGAAGAGCTTTGAAAATTTGAGCATATTAGCCCATGACTTCAGTAAAGTGTACCTGAGGCTCAGAATTTTAAATTTTAATTACTTTTCTAATTATTAATTAAAAACTGTTTTATCGCCCGCACATAATGATTTATGCTTTTGAAATAAAGCAGAAATTCTATTTGCAGATTCACATGCATTTGAAAAACATGAAAGGTTATGGAAATTATGTTGATTTTACGCCAAATTAAAGAAAAGTCCAAATGTGTTTCTTAAAGTTCATAAATTTCCAAATCCTACCAATAATATAAATGTGTACGTTATTGTGTTTAGATGTTTTTTGACTGAATCACACAAAACTGGTAGAACGGATTTGGAAAAATTTGTAATGAGGAAATTTTGGAAAAATTTATGCCCTGGATTAACATACAGGCAACCTTTCATGCATATAGCATAAATATTCTTTTACAAAAACACTCAAAATAATTCTAATGCATTGCGCTCTATGGAAATTTTTATAGCTACTAAACCAATTCAAAAATTTTTTTACTGATTGAAAGTTACACTATTCCTGAGTATTATTGATTGTTTGTTTGTTTGTGGATTAAGACCGATTAACAGCACTAGGGTCCTATGCCTATATGGGGAATTCCTCTGTGGGGAACTTTCCAAGGCATCCTAGCCCATATTTATGCGAGTTTTTGGAGCAAACCACGGAAAACTGCGAGCGGCTAGGTCGACAGGCATGACCGGGGTTTGAACCTGGCACATAAAGGGCGTGTTCAGACTGCCACTTTTGGGTAAAACTCGAGTAAAACACGAACAGCTCGAGTTTTACTCGGGGAGATTGACATCGTGAACGGTTTTGGGTATATAATAGGAAAAAAGGGGGCGGCACGTATTTACTAACCTATGGAGCCAATGGGAGCGAACAATAACAATAAACAAAGCTCACGTGATCTATCTCCCCAACTTCCCAAGGAAAATCCTTGGGGAGTTGGGAAAAACTCGAGCTACTCAACTTGGCAGTCTGAACGCTTTGTTTATCTCCCCGAAAAGCTCAAATCGGGCATCGTGAACGGCTTGGGTTTTTCCCGAGTAACTCGAGTTACTCAAAAGTGGCAGTCTGAACGCGGCCAAAGCCTTCCAGTTTCAAGAGAAGAACCTCTTAGACACTGGTGGGACCCTGATATCGGCTACGTTTTATGCATATATCACAAATAGTTCTTTTGCAGGGATACTCATAAGAATTACATTACACTCTATGTGTATCTCTGTAAGTACTGAACCGATTCCAAATCTTTTTTCACTGATAGTAAGCTACACTATTCTTGAGTATTATAGGCTAAAATTCATGCATGTAACGCAAATAGTTCCTTTACGGGAACACTTAAAATAATTCTAATACATTATACTCTCTGGGTATCTCTGTAACTATGGAATCGATTCTAAAACTTTTTCACTAATAGAAAGCTGCACTATTCCTGATTAACATAGGCTAAAATTCATGCATATAGCATAAATATTTCTTTTACAAGAACACTCAAAACAGGTCGTAAATAGTGTTGTAACTGTCTCTATTCGCCAAATGCCTGAAAAAAAATCTAAATTTAATAACTCTGTATACTCTCTTATTTTAAATGAAGTATACTACCATGCATTATACTTCATTTAAAACAAGTAAAAAGCAAATAATATTTAAGTGCAGTTTCTTTTGTCGCAAACATATGTGTCATTCACACATGCTTCATTTCTCTCGGGACCTAACTCTAAAGCTGATGCGAACGAATTCGTAGGTAGCAGCTAGTATAAAAATAGATTCAAAGTCAATTCCTACTTAGGTCAACAAAGAAAATTTTTTATTAAATTAAATCAATTAATTAATGCATGGCTGTTTGGGAAGCAAGGGTCGATGCCTTTAATCCAGTTTGTTTAGTTTATTGTTTTCAGTCATTTTTAATTCCATGTAATATGATCTAAAATTAATTAATGAATTATATTTGAAATTGAGTGGATGAATAAAAAGAATTTTATTAATGATTGAAAATTTGAACAAGATATATAAATATAGGGAGAGTGTGAACTAATAGTAGGAATTGTAAAAGACTGCTACTTAGGTCTTACTAAAATAAAAAAGCATGGAAGGGAGCATCTTAACAATTTAAAATATGGAAAATTTGGCACCGCTTTATCTAGACTAGCTCAAAATGAAGTTCCAGATATAGATTTAGATTTCAATAACACCCCCCCCCCAAAATAAAGAGATAATTACAGGAACAGAAATTATGCATTTGGTGTGAAGTCCTTTAATCCTTTATCGTGCGGTGTCCTCGCTGTGAGGACATCAAACTCAGACATTTTGACTGTTGTCATTCACAAAGAATGGATTTGAATTCTATAAAAATAGCTGCGGGTGACATAGGTCCACAAGAATCCCTTACTTTTTTAGCACGTCATTTCCCGTAAAAAAATGATCACGATTATTTTTAACAGCACTTACATCTGCTGAAAAATGGAAGAACGCGAGAACAGCTGGATAATTGCCCAATGCTGAAAAAAGAGCAGTCGTTGCCATCGTTCGACTTAACCACCAGCAAGATGGCAGACGATCGAAACGTTCATTGCGTGCCACAGATCTAGAGACCCTTTTTTGACGATAGCTGGCTGTGTGCGAGCACAGTCAGCTGTCGTCAAAAAAGTTTCTAAGTTGTTAAACAAGAGAAATTTTTTATCATTCTATTTTAATTGAAAGTGTTTATTTTTTAGAGCATAACACACCACGGTAAGGGGATAAACATTGCAACAGTGTTGTCAGCAATCAAAATTAGGCATACTTTATTTGATTTTACTAAAATCTATCCAACATAGAGCAGGGATTAAGCTATGGTCACTTTTTTTGCAAAATGAAAGTCTCTTTTTTCAAGTCTCTGAAATGAAAAAAAAGCCACTTTTGCTGAAATGCGCATCGATAGTCTTTTGCCTAGTAAATGTCACCACTCTCTGTAACTTCCTAGTACACTTGCATAGAAATTCAGAAACATAATAGTATACTCTTATTGAATATGCTATAATTGTCCCACTACGCACAGTAGACTGTGAAAGAGATTTTAGCACCTCGAACTTCATTAAAACTGACATTAGAAAAAGAATTAAATTGCATCATGTTAACTACCTTCTCATGACAAAAACTGAAGGCCCATATAGCAAAAGTTTTGATTTGGACAAAGCTTTTTAGAAGAGGAGAAGTTTAAAACAAAGCAAAATTCTGAGTTATAAACCTAAGTGTTTTGAACAAAAATGAATTTAATTATTTGCCTTAAACTGTATTTATTCTTTGTTTTCATTTATATTTTTTTCAAGCTGCTTAATGTTATTATCACCAACTTTCAGGAGTAAATAGCCATTTTAGCATTTTGCTAAAGCTTTTTCTCCATTTTTTTTTCCTTTCTTTTCTCTGCTAAAGGATTGTTTTCTCTAGCTTAAACCCTGACACAGAGATGGATTAATGGAATTGTGTGTGTGTGTGTATGGGGGGGGGGGGGTTTGAAATTTATGATCATATTACAGAAGCAAAATAAATCTGACATTTTTAATTAATTTCTTTTTTCTTGGAAGAGGGGAGCTGTGCCACCTTCCCTTTATTCCATCAGTAATCCAAATCTTCTTAAAAGACATTTTTCATTTAATTTAAAAATATTGTAATTAGAAGAAAAGAAAAGAAAATCAATTTCTTTATCTGAAGCAGCTATAACTAAAACACTCATTAAAAAATTAAAATACAGATAAAGTTATTAAGCTATTTTACCTCGATAAGCTGGAGTAGAAGAACCAGACTGAGGCTGTAAATAATGATGTAAGGGCGAATACTCACAATCTTGAAAATTCAACTCCTATTAAAAATTTTATAAAAGAAATATAAGTACTGAATTTAATTACAATACAGAATCTGTCACCTGTTACCACACCCCAAACTCAGAGAAAAATTGTTTTTTAATTCTATTCAACTTATTTTATAATATTAATTTCTAATTGAATGCACTGGGGAACAAGTCTACGGATGTTCTGAATCTGTAACATTCACAGTATAATTTATTTGAAAACCTCTTTAAATCTAAGATTGCACCAATTGAGCTATATTAGTTTCAAACTTGTGATAAAACATATCAATATGATAAGAGGTGGAAACTGAGCAGCAACTGAAGCAGGTTTTGAAGGAAATGAAAGAAGAATATGTACACTTCCTACAATAAAATACTATAAGATGGCTCAGTGCTAGAAGGTGCCTTGAGAGATTCAATTGGATAAAAAAGAAATCCCTGCATTCCTGAATAAATTTATTTCAACAAACACTACACAACAGGAAGAACCCCAAAGTGTAGAATTCTTATAAGAATTGGCTTCCATTGTGGATATTACTTTTTATCTCTATAAGCTGAATCTAAATCTCCAGTAGAAAAACTGGCTGATGCTGGATTAAATGAGAAAAGGAAATGGGTTTTGTAATAAATTTTATTTGCAAACTTTTTTTTTTTTTTTTTTTTTTTTTTGGGGGGGGGGGGGACATAAATGATTTGGACTGATGAAAATTAGCTGTAGTAATTGAAGATGAGATTTTTGATTTATCTGAAATTGCAGCAATTATTCAAGAAGTTTGACACTAAATTAAATGATTTTGCATCATTAAAAATCCTCTTCGAGCTAACATTGAATATCAACCAATTCTAAGGTGAAAATTAAGTAGTAGTTCCCTGCTGCCTCTCACTAGAATACATTTTCCTTCATGCCTTTCAATTAAAATAGTACAACATGATAGATATCTATCAAATTTGGACAGTAAGCAGCCTTATAGTTTTTCAGAAAAAAATGTGCAGAGCGAGTGGGGAGCTTGAAAATCTACTAACACTAATTCTTTTACATAAAAATAACTGAAAATAATCACTATCAAATTGCCCAAATGTCACCAGCAATTAGGCATATTTAGGAGATTACCCACTTTTACCATAACATGGTAGAGATTCTACAATAATATGACGTGATGAGATATTTGAAATTATATTTACACCAGTAAAATGATTGCATTATGTTAACCACCATAGATAGATTATTTATAATTTACACCAAAGTAAGTTTTAATTGACAAAAATAATAATTTAGTTACTTACAATTTTAGTTTCATCAGATCCTTGCATATTTACGACACTACCAGATGGACTGGGTTTATCTTCATATTCTACTCTTTTCTTAAGTGTAGAATTCCAATGATTTTTAATAGCATTGTCCGTTCTGAAACCCACAAAGTAACTGTTTACAAAAAGTACAGGCAAAAAAATTTAAATATGCATCTTCAATTCATTTTACAGATCTTTATAAAATAAAAAGTAGTTAATAAAAAAGGAAGCACTTTTTCCCTTCCCTGGAAAACTAACATTTTTGCAAGTTTTAAGAACTACATTTTACTTGTCTAGAAAATGGTTATTTTCAACTTTAAGTATGACTTAATCTTCTTTTAGTGTTAGTAATACCTTAATTTATTTTCAGAATTTTTGTTTCACTACACATGATGGGAAAACTCAAATAATTTAAATCACCAAATTATAATCTTATAATCTAATTGGTAAAATATATTATAATCTGATTGGTATGTTTCTGATTTAAAAGTTTTAAAATAAAATATTGCAAGAAAATAATTTACCTGCCAGGCAACAGTTTGGCAATTTTTGCCCATTGGTTTCCCAACGTAGCATGACACTCAATAATAGTTTTTTCTTCTTCAGGTGTCCAGGCTGTCTTTTTTATATCAGGATTGAGATGATTATGCCACCTGTTGGCATATTTATACAAGTTATTTTAAACACACATAAACATACAAACAAACACACTACTGAAAAACAGACAATTTTATATGACAATCACTATAAAACAAGTAGTGTATCATCCAAAAAAATGAAAGAGTATTTATGTATGACCGTTGACTATTTTCGCCAATAATTTCCCCCTTAATATGTGTGATCAAGTGCTGATAGAGTAAAACAATTCTCTGTTAATAGTATTGATAACCTTATTTATTATATCAGATCACTGGTATAGCCAGAAATTTTTCATTTGGGGAGGGTAGGGTGTGCGTGTTATGACAACTGCAACACACATAAGTATACGTGTGTGTGATAAGGAAGTGAAGAATATACTTTTTTATGATAAAAAATTCCACATGAGTGGATGTGACACCCCCCCCCCCGGCTACGCCACTGTATCAGACAGTCATTTACTTATCCAATATATCCTTTTTTATCTTGACAGCTGTAACTATACTGACCACCGAAAGGATTAATGTTGATTTCGTATGGTTGACTGTATATGTAAGTGCTGAAGAAAGCTATCAAGATGGAAAAATATACTTAATTTTATGGCTTTCTCAGGTAACTCAAGCACATTAAACATAAAAAAGTAAAACAATTCTGGATGAAAATTTAGCAAAGTGCTATAGCATCTATTGGTGAAGCACAATGTGTTACTAAGAAAACAGGAGCAATAAAACAAGAACGACAATACAGAAATAAACTAGACACTGCCAGATGTAAAAATCAGTACTTATTGTTAGCAGTTAAATAAAATAAATAATAAAAGAACTATACAAATATCAAATATATGTGCATTTAAAAAAAATAATGTGATCATAAGCCAGTAAGATCCTCAAACCTATCACACAGATCGATATAGAATATAGATAACATAATCATATAGATAACAGAGCCATATGTTACATGCACATACTGTACATCATATTCATAATAAAAAGCAATTTACATTAAACTAACCTTTCACGGCACTGTTTCCCAATCCTTCCACGCAACTGCTTAGCTATTAATGTCCATTTTTGTGGCCCAAACTTTTTTACTAGTTCTACAACTTTTTGGTCCTCCTGAAACAAAAACAAAAGTTTAAAATTAAAACTTAATTTAAAATTTTAAAAACTTGTTTCACAAAATCATATTTGAAAGAAAGGCTCACTTCTTTTGTCCAAGGACCTTTCACTAGATTTGGATTCACAACTTTTTGCCAACGCTGCTGACACTGAACGTCTGTACGATTAGGTAACAAACTAGCTATTTTGCCCCAGCCTTCATCTAGGTAGAGTTTAACATACCGCTTCAGATTTTCATCCTGAAATAAAATAAATTTTACTTTTAATGTAAGTGACTAATACATATCTTAAATACAATGGATAAGCAATATTAAATTATAATTCAGAATAACATACTTGGATTGAAGTTATTGACATTTGATTTGACATGATAGAATATTTACGTAACATGACTTTGTGGTACTGAAATTTTTGTGAATAAATAAATCATCTAGTTTTTAAACTATCACATATCCTAATTATGATGTATAAACAATATAAAATTATAATTTAGAGCACCCTCAATGAACTGGAGTTGTAGTTATCAGTCATTGCGTCAGGTCAGATGGCAGTTGATAAATTCACACTTTTACAAATTGCTCAGAATAAGCTTTCATTCATTTTACTCAAAATGAATAGTTTTGAACATCTAAAAATAGATATTCAAAACTAGAAAATACAAATAGGAAATATCCTTTAAGCATATTTAAGAAAATAACAGACATCATATTTCAAAACCAACGTAATCCAAGTATGCTGAGTTGATACATTGTTAATAATTATATCAAAATTTTTAAAGATAAATACAGCTCAAATTTTTTTATGGGGGAAAACAATCTGTTTCAAAAGTTAATGATTTTATTTCAATTCAGACAAATTAAGTAGGTCCAATTTGAAGTTGTATTTTTCTTTTCTAGATTTCATTAGATTAACAATAAAATAAACAGGTTAGAGAAAAGATTGTGCAAAATGCAGCCTAAAATTTTCATACAAGAACACTTAAAATAGTTAAACAGTATTAAAACTACTAACAATTTCTTTACAAAAAGGATTTTTTTTTTTTTTTCCCAACTCGATCTCTTTAGTATGGAAACAAAAACAAAATACAGGAATCAAACTTTTGTTTTCAGTTTATTAATATACTTCTATGTTGAAAGTACATTTTATTGGAGCAAAATAAAGTATCAGCAAAGAAAAAATTATTACACTGTATACTATTTTTCCTAACTATGAAATATATAAACATCATTTAAAATCAGGTTAATAAACGTACCTCATCTTTAGTCCACCTAGCTTTATTCACAGCTTTAGGCCTGGAAATTTTTTGCATTTCTAATGCTTCCGAAGAGGTTGAAGCATAACTACAACTGGAATCAGAAGAACTAAAGAAAAAAAAAATTATTTTATTATTATTATTATTTCACGGGTTAAAGGGGGGCAGGGTTTCTACAGATTTCACAGCTTTTGCTTCCCTGATATCTATCACGCTCTTCCCTGACTTTATCTATCGTACTTTCCAGAATTCTACATTTCTATTTTTAATATTACATCCTTTAATTAATAACTTTTTATATATCTTGCCCCTTTTTTAACAAATAATAATAATAAAATTAATATATACAAGAATCTTATTTGACATCAATGGATTCTAACAAAAACCTTGTTTGATAATAATTTAGGATAAAATTAAGCATATTTTTCAACTGCATAAGATATGCTCATAAAGAACACATTTTAAAATTATTTATAAGGTTAAATGAGAAAATGAAAATAAAGCAATTTCTATACTTAGGTTCAAACAGCAAATATTTTCTTGATTTTACCACAAAATTCAATTTTCCTACATTTCTATTTTTAATATTACATCCTTTAATTAATAACTTTTTATATATTTTGCCCCTTTTTTAACAAATAATAATAATAAAATTAAGCGTATTTCAACTGCATAAGATATGCTCATAAAGAACACATTTTAAAATTATTTATAAGGTTAAATGAGAAAATGAAAATAAAGCAATTTCTATACTTAGGTTCAAACAGCAAATATTTTCTTGATTTTACCACAAAATTCAATTTTTCTTCCATTTCCCTGACTTTCCAGGTCTGTAAAAACTCTGGGGAGGGGGGGGGGGATATAGAATTTTTGAAAAATTACGAAAAAAAATTAAGAGATTTTCAATGCATTTATCGGTCTAAAAAGAAACAACTAAAATACATATCAACAAAACATAATGTGCTTCAAACCTAAAAATTTCAAACTTAAATAAGTAAACTTGCATTGCTATAAAACAATATCTTGAAATATGATTACATACAATTTCGTTGAACAAAAATCAATAATCTCACGTACAAAGCAAAAATAAAAATTACCTTCCTATAGCAAAGTATTTTCACCTTGAACCCTATCCATGCCTTTTTAACAAACACTACACAGCACAAAACCGAGTAACTTTAAACAGAAAACGTATTCCTACATAATGCAAGGCAAAAATTTGCAAGGGTACCGATTTTTTTTTTAAATTATATATTACTTCAAAAATTATAAATAAATATTTTAAAATATATCAGGCGAGAGAAACGGCTTACAGCTTAGCATTAGCATATGCATAGGGTTACACAGAGCAGATGGTAGGATGCGTGCATGGCGAAAAACAAGATTTGAAAGAGGCGCCAATTCGCGGTGAGGCAAATCAGCTGTGTCACAAGGTACACACAGCGCCAAATGCCAAATAGGGTGAGCTTGTCATATGAATGACCTACTTTAAGGTTAACATCATTAGAAAATATGTGATGTCTTATTACGCTGAATGATACGAAAATTTGTTTACAATATAAAGATCCTCAATGAAAATTTGCATGCCGCCGAGCTCAGCATTATTCTTTTGAAGTTTTACTTAAAAATAGAAAATTAGTAACGAGTGGAGGAAAGCATATCGATGACTATTTAAAAATGAATATATATATAGATGTATTTATTTAAATGAATAGAGGGCCCAATTACTGCATGGTCTGGGATCCTAGGATCTAATGTTTAAAAGTATAAGGAATATTCATGGGTATTTTTAGGTTGACTTTAATATATTACTTATCAACAATGAAAGAACAACACATTTTAAAAAAAAACTGAGAAGATGATAAAACACACCATTCCTACACACAAGTTATATATGCATTAATACATGCAACACAAAAGGAATCCAGGAAAGAAATGCCGTCCAGCTTAATTGCCCCTATTTGCACCCTTCTCTAGATTAGGCACTGCTTATAAGACATTACTGATGCCTTACTCCGGAGCAGAGACTTTCAAAGGCTTAGATTATATCATATTAAAATATTTTATTTCACTAATGACAGGATATTCACATACATCCATAAAATAATTGAATTATATATATTTTTTACTTTCTTGCACATTTAGTAAAATTTCTAGTTTTCATTATTTTATATTAGGATCAAAATTTTAAAACAAACACATTTAATGTATACATATGCTTCATTAAAATAATAAGATTGAGTAAGGAAAAATCATTCGAAATACTGGTGTTAAACGTTAAAATAAACAAAAACTTTGTGAAAAAAAAAACACACACACAAGTAACATTTTATGTGTGTTTTTTTCACACATAAAATGTTACTTATTTGTGTTTCAAGTTTTTATTTATTTTAAATAAGATTGAGTGTGAAGAAAAGCTCAAAAGATTAAGAATTATTAAATACCGTGAAACCTTGCTATAACGATATCCGATACAACGATAAATCTCTCTGTAACAATAAAATTTTGCGGTCCTTTGGAATTCCAATACAATATAATCACACCACGATATAACGATACATTCGTCTAGAACGATAAATTTATTTGGTCCCTTTAGTATCGTTGTACAAATTTCTTTCATTAAAATAATTGAATTAGAGAAAAAAAAAATAAAATATTTACGATTTTTTAAAGCGTTATAAAGCGAAATTACTAGTATGGGTTTTTGTTTTTTATAAATTAAATCACTTGCTATCCAACTGCTTGCTTGGGAAAAACTTGCAAATTCACATACAAGATACTTATTGATATCCAAAAACGGCGATTCATCGCAACTTCTGGCAACCTCATCAAGGGAACCTTTTCTAAATAACACCTGGCAAGTTTTGGGATTACAGACGGAGGAGAGAGGTCACGTGGGGTGCTACCCAATAGAAATTTCAACCCTCTCTGATTATATAGGAAGTAAGACAGCCTAAGACTAATTTTCTTTTAATCAAGGGAATCCAACTGCATTTTTAGTTTAACATTTCATAAGAATCATTATAAAGAAGAAAATATGTTGCATAAGATAGTCAAGATAAACCAAACAGAAATTACATAATTTTCAAAGAGATGACTGTAAAAACATCTTTTCTCTATTTGAATGACACTCGAAAAGTTCATGATTGAATATTGACCGACTAAACATTTATTGAAGGGATAAAAAGTCATTACTAATTATAATTATTAATAATTTTTACTAATTATAATTAGTAATAATTCTCATTTAAGCTATCTTAATTTCGTTTTCAAATACGTATTAGAAAACAAAATTAAGAGAGCCTGCTTTACCTTTGCAGAATGAATGATCTATGATGAAGAGAAAGCATTACTTTAATTTTTAATAAACTGCTCGCTGTGTTTATTACGTGTGTCAATTACGTAAGAGAATGATGAACACATAATAACGTTTTTATTGTCCTCAAAATATCATCTTCACTATAATAAAGAATTATCCGATGTTAAGAATTCTATAAATAAACACTGCAGTTTTCATAAACTGATTATTACGTATTTAAATCTAGATTGATGGAAGTTCTGCTTTGTTTGATTACAACTTTGAAGATCCTTTTAATACACTACTAATCTATCAAAAATTGCAACCAAATTTTCTCTAAATAATAAAAATTTTATTTATACAAAGAAGTAATTTTAAAGCAGTCTTCGAAAGAAATATTTCTTTAACCAGGAAACATCAATCAGCAATAAGAACACTTAAAAACCAGTGTTAAAATTAAACTAGTGTAAAATAAAGAATTCAGTAAAATATAAAACATAATACAGTACACGCACATTTCGTGTGGTACGAAAGAGAGAGAGAGAGAGAGATCCAACCTTCTTCAGATCTAAAAAGTTCCTACTTCCACACACATTAATGAAAAAAGGTTCCTTTAGCACAGCGGAAGAACGGTGAAACTTTTGTACCACTAAAAACGTACACAGTACTAATTAAAAAAAAAAAATACAGTTCTTTGTTAATTTTAAAGACATCCACCAGTTTAAAAGGTGACTGACAAATCTCATTTGCACAACTCAATTTTCCCCAGCTGTATCGTGAATACGCGTTAGAACCCCCTAGTTAAGTCCTTCGACCAAGGCACTGCCCAACCTAGACAGACAGCCCATGGGTAGCTTTGCCATAAGAACAAAAACAAACTCATTTGTACAACAATGACCAGACATTGAATCCTAGACAAGGCAATGGATATTTTTCATCTATCTTACAGAATAAACGGACTGCATTACGTGCTTCATTAAACAAAGTATAAACTTTTAAGAACAGAAATTTTAGTTAAGTTTTTGTTTTGAAAATAATAAAATGAATTTCCCTTTCAAATTTGTATTTGTCAAGTTGTTGGTTTTCATTAATATTATTTCAACCTGTTTAAGAAATATAGTGATCTTTAACTGTTGGGAGCAAACTGCCTTTGCTTTCAACTTTTTAACTAAAGCTAAAACCCTGACAAATATTAAAGTCCAAAAAATTTAAAAATACAATTAAGTTTATCTGAGAAACGTGTTACTTAACGTAAATTTATGTTTAACGCATGAACCGAAAAACTAAGCATTTTCAAAAATAACGATCTCAATGCGGCAGGTGATTTTAGGACAACCATGTAAGGGAGGGGGAGGACTAATATTTTTACATCCAATTCCTACAGAAGCAAACAGCACATGGAAAACTGTGAGGAACGTTGCACCTGCCTCCCCCCCACACACACACTCCTCCCTGTCTTCTGTATAATAAGCTTTACTTCCAATTACCTTTTTCTTTTTACTAAAACCTTACGAAATGCACCAATTTGTAACTGTGCACACAATATTATTGATGTGACCATTTATTCTCCCCTCTTGACTTCTAACTGCGCTTTACTTTTTTCGTTCCTTCATAATTTATTCAATAGGAAAAAAAAAAAAAACTTTCTACTCAAATTAGGATTATGCAATACTAGGTAAAGTGCCCTTTCATCGTAATTAAATGCTGCTTATTTTTACAACTAACAGAAATGCAACCAAAAAATGCAGTGGCATACCCTGACCCCGATTGTGACATCACGGGGCCTCGAGATTTATGTGTATTAACTTACGGCTACAGTTACTACAATTTTTACGGCTACAATTTTTCCAAGCTCAAGTAAATTCATGAATTATGCTAATATAGTCTAAGTTCTCAATTAAATCACCTAAGAAAAGTTGCAAAATTCACAAACACTTGTGCAACTGCATCGTATCCAGACGTTATTTTTAATTTACGAAGTCAGAATACTGTCAAACGTATTCTAATGATTAATTAGTTAGTATAAATATTAGCATGAATGATGAAAAGAAAAAAAAAACTGAAATATATAATGGCAAACAATGACAAAACTTCTTGATTTCTAAAATAATTTAAAATTCGGTTAATTGTTTATGTATAATTTTTCCCGAAAAAAAATTCAAACTAAATCTATAGATAAAACGATTTTTTCAATGATCAATTCGAGGGCCTTACAAATCTTTGGGCCTCGGGCAAATGCCCGGATTACCCAAGCGGTAATAAGGCTCAGGGCATACCCAGAAATTCATTAAGGGGAGGAGGGGGGGGGTGCATATCATCATTACCATGAAAGAAGTAATGTGAACATGGTAAAAACTAAAGAATATTCTATTGTGGACGCCTATATAGGGGTAGCTAGATGGGGGTGTGTGTGTCAAGGTTACCCCCCAAGGCAGCCATCAATATAGTGAACATTTTTATAGCATACTGAAATCTTCTTTTAAAATTAATAAAGTTCTGAAGTTTTTGAAAATCAAGATGAGTCCCCCAAAATACATGGACGGCCCAAGTGACCGCCCATGTAGTATGAGTTTTTTTCCTTCTCCTGATGGCCGGGCTTCTTGTTTCTCCCGCTTAAAGCTGTTCAAGAATTAATATTTTTATCAAAGATTACAAAAGTGAAGATCATGGGAAGAAATAATAAAGATACAGGGGTCAATGCAGACGAAAATGGAGGCCTTTTTTGCGGCCCCTTCACAATAGAATCGATTAAAACAGCCCTTCACAAAATTACAATCGATTAAAACGGGCCCTTCATAAAAATAGAATCACTTAAAACGGCCCTTCATTGGTATTGTACCCTGCATTTTAATGTGTTTTGTCCCCTTACACCCAGTGGCGCAGAGAGGGAGGGGGAGCAGGGGAAAAATCCCCAGGGCCTCAGCTTGTGAAGGGGCCCCGCTTTTGCTGTTTATATGATACTTAATTGTGTGTTGTCAGTTTTGTAAAAAAAAGTCCAAATTCAGATTATGTCCAGGGATGATTCAAAATTAATTTTTGAATGAAATTACAAAAAGCCAGCTAGAGCATAAACCACCAACTTGACAAAAACGAGGACTGTTAGTGATAGAGTCTTCTTTTAATAGAAAAGTAGCCATTGATGGTGTTATTCAACGGTTTGCGATGACTATAAGTAGAAAAGATTTATTTAACATGAAATCATTGTTAAATAGTGGAGGAAAGGTTATAGCCAGAGGAGAGACTATGGGCCCACTCAACCTCCGAAATTTTGAATTTTCCTTAACAAAATGTTAAAGACTTCCTATGAGAAATTTTGAAATTTCCACTTTTTTGGCCTTCTGAAATTTTTTTGGCTGCCTGCTTGCATGGAAGTATGAATAAAAAATATTAATTTTTCAATACTGAGGAAACATGCCATGCAAAACTGTTAACGTTTCAAATACAGTTTCTCTATGGAAGTGACGAAACCTTCAAAACAAAATGTTGGTATTTTTTAGAGCATGGATATTCATTAAAGTATATACTCTTTTAAATTAATAATTTGAATTCTCTATTAACTATTTTCCAATTACTATCAATTTAAAGTTTCTTTAAATGATTAATAATTTTAATAAGGAATATATGATTGATCTAATATGACATCAAAAGGATTTCTGGATAGCAAAGGGACCCAAAAGATTTTATCCCCGGGGCCCCGACTTGGCTCTCTGAGCCTCTGCTTACACCCAGCGTAACGCCAGAAGAAAATTTGTCCCTGCTACGATCTTTCCAGGCTGTTTTAATCGGAGATTTTTCGTTCGAAATCGTGTACAATTTTGAAACAAAGCCTATTTGAAAGAGTACTCTGTAGTTTCCGATAAAGAGAAGAAATATAGTTTTCGGACGAATATTTAGCTCGCGATAACGCAAAAAGAGCGAAAAATGGCCGAAAGCTAGACAAAACAAATTAACAAAAAAAAAAAAAAAAAAAAAAATAGGATTGATTCCCCCCCCCCCCCAGCAATGACTTTCTCTTGTGCTTAATCATGTTCCAAATTAGGTCCAGCAGGGGCGTAGCCAGAAATTTTTCATGGGGGGGGGTTACGACTACTACAACTCATATATATGTATACGTGTGTGTTATAATGTAGTGAAGAATATACATTTAGCATGGCAAAAAATTCCTCATGGGGGGGGAGGGGGTTATGACCCCCCTAACCCCCCCCCCCGTGGCTACGCCCCTGAGGTCCAGATCCGACAAACGGTCTAGGCGCATACAGCGAACAGAGATAGACAAGAAAGCTATTTTATATATATAGATATGCATAATAACCTACATGCATGCTTCCAAACAGTTTTTTCTTAGTACATCGTACATGACGTTTCTACTTTTTCTTCTCGAAAACTATGGGTCGCAGGGGTATAAATTCAGGCCCGGACTGGGTGGGAGGGGCCCGCCCGTCTCAAGAGAAGGGGGGGGGTTATTGTGCAACCAATAAATAATAGAATAT
Organism: Cheiracanthium punctorium; assembly: GCA_038373885.1. NCBI lineage: Eukaryota > Metazoa > Arthropoda > Arachnida > Araneae > Cheiracanthiidae > Cheiracanthium > Cheiracanthium punctorium. The sequence goes on from JAWZYV010003110.1 coordinate 100,840, forward strand.
GTTAACTTTCGGGGTGTGGGGAGGTATGGTGTTATTAATTAATTATGATTGATAATTAATGTATTAATAAAATATTGATCTATTAATTAATATGCGTCATTCATATTAATTAATCCCTTGTTCATTCGGGAACCTTCACTCAAAAAAATTTGAGAACTACATTTAAAATGAAGTGTTTTGAAGCCTTCTGAGGCGCAATTGCAGCTGCAAAATTTTTTTTATGTGTCAAACTTCATTAAAGTGCTATCAGTATAGCACTTTTTTAAACATTTTCTTTCTTTTTTCTGTTTGGGGGGCCCGCGCTCTGCAGGGAGGGCCCACCGAGGGTGGAGGCCCACCCGTCTGCAAACAGTCGGACACATTGGCCAGTCCGGGCCTGTATAAATTTAGACTTTTTTTTTTTATGTACGCCAAGCGAGGTCTGCAGAGTTTATGCGGCTTTATTGGGACACCCTGTATATAATAACTCGTTGTACATATGCGGCAGAAGATACTGCAGCTGCTTTGCGAGATGCCAGGTCTATTTCTTTTCATTGCTGTAAAGAGATTTTGTCAGACGAAACGGAGTTTTGCAGCTGTCTTGTGAGACGAGACAGCCATATTTTCCGTCTTGCGCCCACCCCTAATCGCCAAGAGTTCTTTTTCGGCTTCTAAAATTTTACAACTTTTTTTTTGTCAGTCTGGCTTTTGCGTAAAGTTTGAGAACCCTTTAAGTTAAAACATAAGTGGTGATTTAAAAAAAAAAAAAAAAGTCTTCAGAATTATTTTATTTGAGATTGAGTTATATAAATGAATACGCATCTCAAAAATCACACACACAAAAAACCGCCGCATACGGTTCCAGATTTCGCCTGTCATTAAAAAAAAAAAAAAAAAAAAAAAAAAAATGTATTTAAAAGAATCAAACTTTCATTTATATCCTTATACATAGGTAATGCTCACTTCACGTAAGACGATATTGACGACAGCAATTTAAATTTGACAATGTGAGCCTTTTCAGGGATAAAATACATCGCCAAAACCCAGGCAGTGGAGGGGAATAATAGAAGCAGCGTTCTGGTTGGAGTTAACATGCTACATTGAGGCTACATGGTGCTCCAATATATATATTTTTTCCCCTATTAGCAAAATGATATAGCAAGCATACAACAACGCTCTGGAAGAGGGGCGAGGGATGTCTTCTATTTTCTATTCTTGCTCTTGCAATAAGAAGTCCAATTTTTTCATACGAGAGTTTATCGTTTTTTGGCGACGACTTTACTCCCTCGAGTAACACCATGTTTACAAGTCTACAATCTGCATCTTGTTTTCACAATTTAATCAAATATATTCAAAAATGAAAAAAGAATGGGATCTTGACACGGCCAAGTTTTTGGTTACACAAAGAGTCATTAGTTAAATGAGCGTAAACTGTTGTTACCTTTTATCTAAATCTATCATCTCCTCTTCTATATCAACCACGCAGCTTTTATTTTTACATTTTCGGTGGGGCAAGATACGTCTAGTTGGAGTGATCTCTTCCATGAAAAATTTTAAATATTTAGCGAATATTTAACGATAAAAGTATCACCAAACAAATATATGATGTTAGAGGTCTTCCTTGTTCATGTTATCTAAAGATCTTCACGAGTAAAAAAGTAATGCCGAAAAGTACTAATAGCCAAAACATGACTCGCAATCTGTAACTTGCAAATTAAATCTGATAAAATCCCATCTCGCTTTACAGGAACTTCCCAACCTCGCTGTCAAATATCTTCACCGGTTTCTATCACATCAAGTAAGATCGACATCATTTTAACGTCACGCGTTTAAAATATTAGAAATTAAATCAAGTAAGCGCACAAAATTTATTTCACCAGATAATTAATTCCGCAAATTTAGAATTCCGATTGGTTTAGATTAAGCCGTTGGGTTTAGAATAAATCTTTTCCAGTTTGTGTGGCCTCAGGAAGGTTTATTAACAGCACATCGGAAAGCGCTATTGGATTCCCGTATCCGGAAAGAATAAGTGGTTTTGATGTCACAAGTTTCTAACCTTGCCGAGTATCTAATGCAATTTTAACTCGTGACAACAAAATGACGTCTATTTCGCTTGTAATTTGAAAATGATGAGCTGAGAATAAACACCAGTTCATAGTTTTCAAATTGCAAGGGAGATCAACACTCTTTTACGACACGAGCTTAAAACTGTATTAGAAATCAAAGCAGATTAATAAAGATGTGATATAAAAACTACACTTTCCAAAATTGTTTTAAAAAATGCTTCCGTTACTTGGAAGATTTTAGCGATCAGAGCGTGAACCAGGGAGGGGGGTTACACAAAGTAGGCAATTGACCAGGGCCGCTAAACAAACTGATGAATTCATGGATATCTAGAGTACAGTAATTCAAACTTCTTGAGCTACAACTGAAAATGCACATCAGTAGTAAAGCCTAGAAAAAGGCAGGATTTCTCGCATAGAGGCTTCATTAATGTCATTTTGTAAACAAAAATCAAAATTTCAATGCGGACAGGGGGATTGAACCCCCAAACCCAGCCTTGGTTACGGACTTGATTTACATCTGTACTTTGCACGCAAAATTCTTGGTTACGAAAGACTTCTCTTGGTGTTTTCTTTTTTTTTTTAGCGAACTGTCCACGTCCAGGAAAAGAACGGCGGAGATATGAGCGTATTTTCAGCCCGTGTGAGGGTGCTTTCCACGGTTCTTGTGAGTTGGAGTTTCACAAAAATGCTGAAGGGGTCTTTTCAGTGGCGGCCCGTGGTCAAAACTGTTAGTGCAGCCGGAAGCAAATGAGCCCCCCCCCCCTTTCCTCCGGACAGGATTGGAAAATCTTTGTTACTGAATTCGAAAGCTGGCGGATTAAGCCCTCACCGAGGAAAAAAAAAAAAAAAAGAAATTACATAAAAAAATGTAAGAGATCCTATTTTACTTCCATAAAATGGACATAAATTTCAACCAGCCGCTCTTATCCTCAAAATTGCATTAATCCGTGTCTGATTCGAAGTTTCCTTAGAATTTTCTTTTGTAACGATAACTTGAAAAGAAAAAAGAACCAGTTATTGACCAGTTATGCAATAATTTCTCACCACCTGTCAAACGGGTGAGCTCAATAACATATCAGCTTTATTTTTCATAAGTGTTCTATTAAAAAAAAAAAAAAAAAAAAAACCTATCCTGAACGAAAATTTAAGCTATCATGGCTACTTTTAGGGTAACAAATTAAATGATTATTGCCGACTTCACAATCTTTTACCCTCGAAAAAAAAAAAAAAAAGAAAAGATAAAAAAAAGAAAACTTACTTATTTTTTATAAGTCAAATCAATCCTCCTTTCTTTTAAACATGCGAATCGGTCAGTGATGTCCCCATTAAAAGGCGTAGTTTTAATCCAGATATCAATAATTTTAAAAGCTCTTTAAAATTTCCCATGTTTAAAGAATTTTCTCGCTCGCCATGTCCTCTAAATGCCAGTTCTTGCTTACTTAAAAACAATACTGTTTTGATGGGTCATTGTCCATTCATAAGCGTCTATTCAGGCTTACCTTCTTGATAAATTCAGCAATATAAAGTCCAGAGTTTTCCAAACATATATTCTCCTTACCCCCTCCCTCACTTGTCGTCCGAGCCAATCAGTGAGTCGAGTTCTCAAGTTCAGCCGCCGTTAGAAAATATTTCATCGGCTGTATCCAGCTGCATACTCCCTATGCCGGAGAGGCTGCTTACGTAATCGTTGTCATGGCAACGGTGCTGCCAATTTTCTTTTCAGCGCTCTGGGCTGAACCAAAGATTTTCCCAATTGAATTGCGGGAAGATTAAAGTGCTTTTTTTCTGAATGAGCAATCCGGCCACAATACGTTTTTTTTTTTTTTGCTTGGTTTTTTTCAGAATTTTTTTTAATTTACCGTAGGAATTCCACAATTCTAATCTGAATTTAGGAAAATTAGTAGAATAAATTATTTTAAAGTATGTGCTGATAATTTCAAGTGCAGCCCGGCTGTACTTGCTGTATCCCACGAGCCGCCCCACTCGGTCTTTTTCCGTTGTCCGTTTTTACATTGTTTCATTATTTATTCAGGTTGATAAAATTACACGTTTTTAAATGCCGCTAAAATCCTAAACACTGACTACATCAAACTGCGGCTACTGAGCTTGCTCGGTGACATAAAGGTTATGGATAAGATCCCTACTACGCTTTAGGACTGCAACCGTCTGTAAGAATTCAAACGTTTTCGCGAGATCTAGCCATCGCTATCTTGGCGATATATCTTAGTTGCAGGGCAATTGGATTTTATTGGTCACAATAATTCACACAAGTACAAGGTTTTTCTCATAACTAATTATATGCAGCTAAAATGGCTAACACAAGCTTAACACAAAGGCGCAACAGACCAAACGCGTGGATAAGACTAGACTTAGGGCGAGATTCAAGTTAAACACAATTCGAACGTTTTCCGCGTCGAACAGGGGAAACTTCGAAATATATCAATGTTTCTTATTCAACTGAAACAAACCAATCTTATTTTGATCACGTGACAGCGCGATAGGTTTGTTCACTGAAAGCATTCTGGGGACTGAACTGGGAACTGAAAAACGTTCAATTCGAACTCGATAAAAAGGCGGTGCGAGATCGCACCCCCAAATGTAACAAACATTTTATTTATTGAATACTGTGGATTTTAATACATCAAATGTCGCACTCCCAAATGAGAAGATGAAATGCCACCCGTACCCTCGGGTACAGAAGCATATGTCCGGTCAAATAGTCAGCCTGCCACACGGAGCCCCCAGTATTTGCGTAAAAAACACTCAAAATACTGGTGTTAAACGATAAAACAAAAATGTTACTTATAATACGTTACGATCGTTTCGATCAAAAAATTCTTTCGGTCTTCATCAGACAAAGCCCTTCGCCTCACTAAGCAAAGGGAACAGAAAAAGATAAACAAACAAACATGTTGCCACGTGGAAACAAGAAAAGGCGAACAACTGTTTATCTTTTCAGTTCCCTCCGCTTAGTGAGGCGAAGGGCTTTGTCTGATGAAGACCGAAAGAATTTTTTGGTCGAAACGATCGTAACGTATTATAAGTAACATTTTAGGTGTGTTTTCTTTTCAAAGTTTTTATTTATTTTACTCCCAGTATTTAGTTCCCCAAACAAGCTTGGCCCTCATTTTATCAACCGAATCAAGGGATGAAAGGCTCAGTGAAATCTGCCCAACCCGGGAACCGAACCCCAGACCTGTGGCAAGGCAGCACAATGAGCTAAGAGTATGCAGCCACCCCCCCTCACAACCACGAATATAGAGGGGGGGGGCTATCCAGTTACATCAATGAACCAGGTGTCGATACAGGAATTTTTCAGATGGTCCCATTTTTGTGAATTTCGGTATCTATTATTTGAATTTCAACACCTATTTTTGTGAATTCTAATACTAACTTTTGTAAAAATCGCTTTGTTAAAATATTTTACAAAACAAATTTAAATATACGGTAAAATGCCAATGAAGGGGAGTTTTAATTAACTGCATTTCGTGAAGGGGCCGTTTTAATCGAGTGTAATTTTGAAGGGACAGATTCAATCGATTGTTATTTTGTGAGGGGCCACAAAACGGACCCAATTTTCATCTGCACTGTATTTTATCGTGTGTATTAAGGAAAACCAGCACGAGGGGAATTTGCTAGGATTGTAGTGTCTTGGTCGGAGGATTTTCTAAGGGGTTCTAACGCGTATTCACGTTACATCTGGGGAAGACCAACTAAAACTCCAGACCGTTAGATCAATAGCCGCGCAACGGGGCCCGAACCAGGGGCCTCCACACTTCGGCCGTCTACCATTTTGAGTGCTGTATCCACCCGGCCATGGTGGGGCAATTTTAGTCTGCATCGATCCCAGAATGCGCTCAAATTTGTATTGTCAGTATTTTAGTTTTAAAAAGCAAAAATTTGATTTTAATTAAGTCCAACTTCATTCAGTGAAGCATTTTTTCTAAATATACAGAGAAAAATAATGAGTTATAGGTTTTTGATGGATTTAATCAGTTAAACAGGGATGAGATTGACAAAAATGGAAAAAGGTCTGAAAGAATGTGCGAACAACATTTGAGCAATGACACTTATTTAGTCAAGTTCAATAAATATTGTAATTGCTACTGATATTAAATCTATCCTACTTATATAAAATTTTACTTTAATAAAAAATTGAGAAATTTTTTGAAAAATTGAAAAATTAATTTTTTTTTTTGAAGCATGACAGAAAGTCTGAAAACCAGACAAGTCTGAAGAATCTCATCCCTGGTTAAAGCTTGTTTTAATCTCTTTTATGTCTTTGCCATCAAAAATCTAACCCTGAAACTAACTTTAGTACAGTAACTTTATTTGTAAAAAAAATTAAATAGTTAAGATAATTAGTACAATCAGTCTTTAAGACTAATTGATGGCCCATAAGCTGTAAAAGGTTGTGCATAACACTATTATTGTATTTAATTAACATTTTATGTAAAGTTTTATTTCTGAAATCTTCCCTTTCAAACTTGTAAAGTAAGTCAGTAAGAGAGAGGGGCACAGTAGGATGATAGATATTTTTCTGTGATTCAAAAGCTCAAAAATTTGGGGGGGGGGGGGGAATTCCATAATTTAATTAACCACTATTGCAACAATGTGGAAACTAGCCACTTTCACAATTCACTTTGTGGGGAAGTTGACAGCATTTCTCTTTTTACTATAACGCTTGGGTAAAACAGACAAGTTTTACTCTTTTAGATTTGAGCAGCAAATTATAATCCAATAATCAATATCTTTGCTTTAATTTAAACTTAAACTTTCATATTGCATACATGTAATAATCTATTTTATTGATAAATTTTGTACAATTTTTGAGTTTGTATTTAAAAAGACTTCCCCAGGGTGGGACAGTGCCCCACTAAATATAAACCTATGGCTTGTGGAGGTACAGAAAAAACAATGACACACACACACACACACACAAGGCCGGATTTAGGGGAGGACACCCAGGGCTGTAGCCCCGAAGACATCCCCCACACACAATAGACATTTTTATATAAAATTTGTCCTAGAATCAATGTCAACGGGCACTCTTTTCAATTTCAATACTGGGAAACATACGGAAAACTACCTCTTGTAAAATGTTACTGCTTACAATTTGCAATGTGGCCAATGGGTGAATATACAATACAATAATGAGGTTTTTCATGGGATAGTAACAAAAATGGAGCAGAACCAGTACAAAATAAAATGCTTAGTACCAACTAAAAATTAAAGGGATGTTAAATTTAAACACAAAGATCATGCTTGGTATAAGAAGGAGCAAATATACTAACAAATGTTACAGCTCCCACACTTAGTCAATTCCAAGGGGGTTATAAATTTTAATTGTTTCTAATAATTTTATTTTGTGAGTCATATAGAATAACATATCAATGCTATATCATGGTTGTCATAAAAAATTTGAAATCAGTTTTCCTGACCACAGTTGATAGATTTCCCTGACCATCGCAGTCAAAAAAAAAAAAAATACACGTAACAATGCCAACACACCCATTCCACTTAGCAATAAAAGGCTATAGTTATTAAAATAATAAATTTTACATGCATTTAGTGTACATAGTCAGATAAAAGATAAAACTATCTGCGCACATAATCCAAAACTATCTGCAAACTCATAATAGTTCGTGATAGCTAAATACATACTGTGTATATGAACACGTGTATATGCATATGCGCACATATCTGTGCAATGCGCTTGGGCTATAGTGACTTAAAAAAGATATTTATTTTAGGTAACTATCCGTAAAATAAAATAAAAACTTGGAATTACCGGAAAATGCATTGTTACAATATTTCATTTACCGGAAAATGCATTGTTACAATTATCTGCAAGACCTTTGAATGTATCCGCGCCCGGCGTGCGTCTACATTATCTGACTAGGTTAGGGTATAATAATAAATTACAAATTAAAAGAGTTTTATGCATGTTTCTAAAATACAAGTGTACATCTCTCTCTGTCTTAATGGATTAAAAATACTTAAATTGTTGTAAGCACTATTAATTATATGATAAATATTTTTGAAAACTTTTTATTACAGCCTCCACCATCCCCATAGCCGTCCAACACACTTTTTTTTTTTTAACATTTACAATGAAAATACATTTCCCTAATACAAATGAAAATATAAACAATTTCCTAATACAAATGAATTTATTATTAATCAAATTGGCCAATGAAATGAACAAATGGAAGAAAAAAGAAAATAACTCCGATGGTAACGGAGTACGAACTTGGGAAAAATTTTTTCTATTACGCACGGGAAACAAGGCTCATGTTGGGAACTTTGAATAAACTGGGACTCTTTAATCCAAGGCAGCATTTCTCTTTCTTTCGCTCGTATAACCCGAAGTGCAACCAGGAGCAAAACACACAATGGCCATCTTAAATTCAGAAAATAATTAATTCGCCTATTTAAAAAAATGCAACTTCTGTCGCAGCAATACTATACTTAAGTGCAAAGCAATGAATCATTAGTGCCCTCTGTTGGCCAAATCGGCATTAGGTTAGTTTTTAGGGAAGGAATCCCACTGCCAATGGAGGTCCTTCCCAATCTAAGTCCATGGCAATAAAATTTGGTGCCAAAATAAGTAAATTTTACTTTCTTAACCGTTTGAGTACCAGGAGTTATTGAAAAAACACTGTCGAAGAATCCCAAACAACGCAATGGTGCTTTCTCTAAATGAGTATGGAAAGACCTACGCAGCATGATGGCACTTGTTTAATTTTATGTCAAGAAATACCAAGCAGCGCGATAGTACTCTGCTTATTTTACATCGATGAATCCCCATTGTAAACATACCTATAGTAAAATGTACTATTTACATTAAAAGGGGCTGTGTGATGTACTTCCTTCAGTAAATCTGAACGCACGACTTCAACAATCGGTAACACATCATCCGTTGTCCGCAATGTACTGGGTTTCTTGACATAAAATCTCAACAGCACAATCGCAATGCTTCGGACTCAACCGGTTAAGTTTCAATATATTTTCCCTGACCGAACTGGAGTTTTCCTCGACTTTCCACGGTAAATTTAAATTTTCCCTGACCAATTTCATTTTTCCTGACTTTCACGGTTCGTGGCAACCATGTACATCATATTGTAATCCCTAAGTTGTGATAAAAATTAAAGAAAAAAAAAAAAAAAACCCACTTAAGTTCATAGAAAATTGCATGCAGGTCAAGTCTGTCACAAAACCTTGTCATGTTTGTCACACTGATAAATATTTTATATCACTTTACTGTTTTCAAATTTCTTTACATTTTTCTTTCTGCTTGACAGATTTAAGTTTTATTTTGAGTCCCAAGAAATTCTAGAGTTAAAATGCATGCCAATTAAGAGCAAACAGTGATTGATCCAGGATTTTTTCAGAAGAGTAAAAATACTCCTTAGCCTTTTCAGAAGGAGTAATAAGAACAACGAACATTTATGCTAAATTTTCCTTGCATAATTAAAATGCATTTGACACATAAATAATAACTGATTATACATCTAGGTACATAAATGTCAGTTCAACAAAAACTAGTACAATAATTGTTTTTTTAAAAATTTTAAATTTGCAAATCATAATTATTTATCAAAATATACATTATTTTATAAGGAAACATAATGTGTGAAAACACGCATTCTGAAATTCTTAAGGCGTATTCTGAATTTCTAAGGCATGAAATACGTAGCTAGAGGCGTTATCGCGATCACTGAGAGCACATGGTAACTCAAAATTTATGTGTAAATTTTATCATGTTTGACACAGCAGGTTTTGACCTAATTAACTAAAAGTATTTTCTCTTGAATTAAAATCTTAATTAGGGATGTAATGGATACCTGGCAAGTGTCCGGTATCCTGCTGATTTTTCAATATCCAAAATACCATCAGATATCCGACTTCTTTGCCGGATATCCGGCTATATACTACTAAAGTTCTATCTATAATATGCATGGGACAGGATAGAAAATTATATCTGAGGTAGTTAAACTTCCCCAATAAACAGGATTTTACCACTAAAACGGGAGAACCAATAGTAACCAAATTTGTTTTATAGCAGGGTTGGAAAAAAACCGGGTTTATTTGAAAAAAAAAACAAAAAACCGGGTTTATTTGGTTTAAACCGTTTTTTTTTTTTTTTAAATCCTTTTATAATTACATGTTACTATTTATAAATAAAATTATTTGTAAAATGTTCAAATAAAAATTAATATTTCTTCTGAAAATAATTAAAACAAAGTAAAAAAAATTGTTGCTATACTTATGTGGACATTGAAATCATTCAATTTTAATATTTTATTTAGAGATACTATTTTTTTATATTTAGTATCTACTTATATAATAAGCTAATGTATGCGGTACCAAAATTGACGATATTTTTATGCTGGGAACGGCAGGAACTAGATGTAAACATTAGCATAATAACTGTAACACACATGCAAAAATCCAGATTAACAGTTCAATGGCATCAAGTGAAGCAAGCCTATTCGTTACTGGTTACGTGTGTCATGCAGTAGATAGATTAAAAAATAACAATGTATGTGCAAAGAAGCAAAATCTTTCGGATTTTTTTACTTCACATTTATTGCACATTTAAAAAAAAAAAAAAAACACTTTGCAATGGGTTGAAGTATATTTTAGCTATTTCCTGTTTCCATACATGAAAATGCCAATTGTTGCCAAGGATAGGAGATGCCTTGGCAGGAGGACTTTCTAAGGGGTTTTAATGCGTATCCATGTTACATCTGGAGAAAACCTACCAAAACTCCAGACCGTAAGATCGACAGCCGCATGATGGGATTCAAATCCGGGACCCTCGCACTTCGGCCATATACCATTTTCAGTGATATTACCACTGTGCCATGATGATGACCCCAAAATCTTTCGGATCTATTCACATGTCCCATGGTCACCATCAGCTTTTGTCATCATACCCCCAAAATTTGTAGTTTTGACCATGCCAACCATAACCTAAATACATTTCATGACAAATACTGTTAAAACCATGAAATATGATGTTCGTTGAAAGGACTCCGATAATTTAGACAAAACTGACTGAGTATATATGGTAAGGTATGGGGGGGGGGGGGGGGCGAAGCTGGCCACCTTGGCAGCTAGTATAATATAATACAATAGTAATTGCTTACTACATTTTACATGGAATATTGCTCTTAGATTCATCAGTAATAATGGCGATTACTAGTTCAAAATAATATTTTTAAGGTTTAGAAATATGTTGTTAAAACACAAAACCTCTATTTTGGAAACAAGTTAAAAATGCAGCCTTTAATTTAAGTTTAATTAATAATTTTTAATAATTATAAAACAATAAGGTATCTAGAGTGATATAATAAACTTATTCTTGATACTTATGAGGATAATTTAAAAATATATCAGAACGTATTCTATCTGCAGTATTCGTAATTTTAAATTATTCTTTTAAAAAAACCAATTGGTTTTTTTGAGAAAAAAACCATTTGGTTTAAACCATGCCAACCCTGTTTTATAGACTATGCAAAAGACGTGCTTAGGTAATTTTGATTTAAAAACTCAAGTTAAAAGTGTTGAAGTTGCAATTAAACATGGAAAAAAAACAAAACAAAACAAAAAACCAGCAAATTTAACACTGGAAATGGATCATTCAAAATAAACACACAATTTCATCATTTGTTCAGTAGTTTTTCAGTTAGGCTCATATTTAGAGCTGATTTCATGCTGCAAAGTGCTGCTCAGCAGGTATTTTCTGAACTTAAAAAAAAAAAAAAAAAAAAAAAACCATTTGGAGGCGATCCTCTCATCCTTTTCAGCTGTAGACTGCTGTTTATAGGGGAAGTTCAATTATAAAGCATTGCGTAGTATCATTTGAAAAATGTGCATTCAGTATATGCAATTTCTCATGGTAATGCCACAGACAAGTAATGTAATTTTACACTCTACCCATGGAGTTTCTCCGATATTTTTAATTTGCTGCGGAAATCCGATAATTAACAAAAAGCTCCAATTATTCTGTCTTCAATATTTATTTATAGAGGCAGGGAGAAATTTCCAATCTTCATCCTTTTTGTAAATGACAATCTTTTACTGAGCATTGTTTTTATTGATGTCTCCAATACCTAATAATTAAAAATTAACCCTTATTTTACATATTAATTTTTTAATTGAATTTAGTTATTTAAATTTGCTTATGATTTTCTGCCAGTTTCAATTGATTTTTTAAGTTAAGTCTACTTAAAAGACGTACATTTAAAATGTGTTCGTAAAATATTTATTAATGAAAATTATAACATAGCTGCTTGTGCAAACAGCCATGGTGTAACATGGTATTTTACTAGTTTAAAATAGGTATTAGTTACTACTACAGTATTGTGTATGATCATTCTAGTTACTACTGCAGTATGATTATTACTCCATACATAAAGTACCTTGACTAATCTTTTTTTTTTTTTTGCGTGTGTCTGTAGCATGTCGAAATCAAGAGTAAAAATGTGAAAATTTCCTAAAATTTGGAAACTGATGTTTGAAATGATTCTTCATAATTAATTTGCCTTCACCATTTTCCCCTTATGGTGCCATATAAGTTTTTGTACTGTCAAAGAATGCCTGTATATTTTAGAAGCTAAACAATTAAACAGATATACTATTTTTATTTTTTGATTTGTAGTTTAAAAAAAATTATTTTTGATTAAAGAAATTTAATGCATAACCTTAGAAATTCTGTTCCATACCTGTATAGAACTACGAAAGGAAGAATTATAATTTCTTTAGAAATATTTAAAAGGGATTTACTTTTTAGTTATCAATCTCTAATTTAAGTTAAAATAAAACTAAAAATTACTTAATACAAATTAATTTTAAATGTTTAAAACAGAAAAAAAAAAGGCATTAAACCTACATTTGGAAAAAAAATCATCTATCATGGGTATCTTATCAAAAGTCAAGGTTAAAATTTATTTGCTTCTGCCAGTACAGTAGTGTACAAATAAAAAGAATATTTTAACCGTACATATTCTAAGTAACATTTTTTTTATGTACCTAACATCATGTAAAGATATTTAGTTTTTGTAAATTATAAGTCAATTATTAAAAAATACTTTAATGATGTGTGAAATGTGCTTGCAATTTATTTTTTGATGCTATTATACAGGCATGAAAGCACGAAACAGCTAAAAAGACAACTTTATTGTAGAAGCTTCGGATATCCGATATCTGGCAAAATCAATATCCGTAACATCCCTAATCTTAATATTTGTAATAACTAAGGCCTGTATTTTCATCACCCCATGTAGGGCCAGATTTAAAGGAGGACAACCAGGGCTGCAGCCCCGGGCCCACCACAATAGACATTTTTATATAAAATTTCCATGGCCGAAGTGTGAAGGGCCCGGGTTCGGGTCCCATCGCGCGGCTGTCGATCTAATGGTCTGGAGTTTAGGTAGGTTTTCTCCAGATATAACGCAAATACGCGTTAGAACCCCATAGAAAGTCCTCCTACCAAGGCAACCCCCCCCCTTTGGCAGATTGCGCTAGCGCAGCATTGCCATAATCACTCACAATTAGCATAAAATTTCCTATAGAATATAGTCGAAAAAAAAAAAAAGTCATGACATTTATTCCCAAAGTGGTCAGATACAATGCAACTGCTTCTTTACACACATCTCACATATTGCTGGCACTCAACGCGAACGGCTGCAAGCCATATTGATGTTACATGAAAAGTGCAACATCAGAAGAGAAGTAGACAACTTATGTAAATAATTGATTTCATTTGATTTTGGGAATATGGCCTAGTATCTATTTTAAAATACTGTACACAAGCAATCTAGGCTGAAGGGGGAGGGGTGCCCTCTATGACTGTCTTTCTAAGGGATTGTGGCGGCACAAGATTGCTTCTGCACATGCAACACCTCGGCAATTGAAAGCTGGACAAGTGGGTACCTTTTCCTCAGTTAGAAAGCACCGCAGTCTACTCCGCCGATTTCGCGAGATCAAATCCAGCTCCCGCCACACACCATCCCTTCAAGATCCTAACCCGTATTTACGGGAAGTTTTTGGAAAAACCACCTCTTATGTATATAAAATCTACTACCACTGGGAATTGAGACCAAAACCACCAGGCTACAAAATAAGATTAAACCTACTTCACCACACTGTTGCTGAAAAAAAAAAATGATTTGTTGGAAAAATAATTAGGGACCTCCATTCCTTTGCTGCCCCAGGGTCTACACAGCTCTAAATTCAGCACTGACACCATGGCAATTTTTTTCTATGAATTAATCTTTAGTACTAAAATTTGAACAATAATCATGTCTGTCACAATGGAATTAGCCATTTCTGGCATAATGCAGAAACTGAGCAATTTATCAGCCGTAAAGATCTTTAGCTTTTAGGTCAAGGATGGAAGCATTTCCAAAATGGATAATTTTGTAAACTGTTCGCATGTCGCCATGGTAAAGGTATGATGTATATGGCAAAATGGACTACCCAAAATCAGCGACATGTCAAATGTGGCGCATCATGGGCCATGGTTGGCAGAGGTGAGCAAAGGCTGCAGAGATGCATTCGGGCAAATAGACATAAAACTGTTGAACAATTGATGGCCCAGATGAATCAATCTCCGTTGCAGAAATACTGCGACAAGGTCGTGGACACAGAAATCTGCTTGCGGACAGTTTTTGTTAGCACATTAAAAAAATTGTTTTTAATTGTCAGCCAAAAAAATTTTTTTAATTGTCCGCAACTTTCGGGTACATTTTGCCACGGATCATTACGTTATCTTCACTCCACGATGATGTCACTAAACGCAGCACAGTGAACCAGAGTCAACATGAAGCTAACATAAACAATCTTCCTTCTCGAACAATTCGTTGTTCGAGAAGCCATGTTTTGGCAAATTTTGCAAGCATAAAATTGTTTATGATAACTCAAAGAAGCCGAAAATGCTAACAAGCATGCTGGATCCCCCCCCCTTTTTTTTTAAATTCTGAAGTGGAAATTACGTCAGTTTTATGCAGTGAAAGAGTGTGTTACTTAAAGCTCCAAATTTTCAAAGTTACAGGGGTTTAAAATTATAGATGGTGCATTTTTCTAACATGAGATAACTAATTGCAACATTTACTATTTTGGTATGCCACTCGTTTTTCTTTTTTTTTTTTTTTTCATCTATAATTGATTATTTTAATTGATTTAAATAATAAATATCTTTTATTTATAATTAATTTTTTTAATTAGCTGCTTTAAGTACTATTTAGCTATAAAGAAAAATTTTCTGAGCCCACCATCCTTAACTTAAAATAGCCTGAAAAAACCTGATGAAACCTCCAAACCTTGAAAGAGCCCAGTGGGTAGGTTTTCTCTGAAAAAAAAAAAAACCTGCATTTTTAACAACCCTGTCATATTGAAAATCATGTCAAAAATTGTGTTTAACCATGCTACTAGTGATCGCGATAATGTCTCTAGATTAAGGTGACCAAACGTCCCCATTTTCCGGGGACAGTCCCCACTTTCAGGACGTTTTTCAAATTGTCTCCAGAATGTAAAAATGGAACTGGGGACAAATTAATAATTATTGCATTGTTTTTCAATTAAATTACTGTTAATTATTGGATTAATTATAAATGTCCCCAGTTTTATTGTCAGAATCGGGGACATGTCCCCGATTCTGACTACAAAAATCTGGTCACCTTACACTAGATGCATATTTCACGCCTTAGAAATTCAGAATATGCTTTAAGAGTTTTAGAATGCAAGTTTTTATGCATTGATTTTCCATATAAAATTCAATTTTATGATCGGTGATTACGACCAAATTTTCCCTTTAAAATTATAAGTACTAGTTTATCACATACTGCATAGTAGGGTCATTCCATGTCAAATCAACACACTGATTCAGACTTGATGTCTCGGATTTTCATGATTTTTGGTATTCAGTAATATATCATTGACTTGTGAAAAAATACCAAATTTGAGTTCTGTAGCACAATTATTTTTGAAGTTATTAATTTTTACAGATTTAAATTTTTATGAAAAAAATTCATATTTTTAAATTTAAATTTCTCAAAAAGTGGCAATTTTAAAAATTCCAAAATATTATCAAATATAATTTGTAATGTCTTAATACATACAGCAAAATTCTATCATGGGATCTCAATGGGATCAGTAGATACTGTGCTTCAGAAATACACGTGCTGTGAAAAATGCCAGAATTAGTATCGTTTCAGAAAATTTTGAATATTTCATTGAATGAAACAAGCAAAACATAACATGTGTATTTCTAAAGCCCAGTATCTCCTGATCCCATTGAAATCCCATGATAGAATTTTGCGGTATGTATTAAGACATTACAAACTATATTTGATAATATTTTGGAATTTTTAAAATTACCCCTTTTTGAAAAATTTAAAATTTAATTTTAAAATTTTCAATTTTTTATAATTGTAACCCCTATCTTGTGGCATATCATATTAAATCCCCATTCAACAGCTTTAAAATGAGACCACTCTCAGCTTTATACCATCACTGATTGCCAGCCTACAGGCATCTGAAGGTGCCCAAGTATGATTTTTTTTCATAAAAATTTAAATCTTTAAAAATTAATAACTTCAAAAATAATTGTACTACAGAACTCAAATTTGGTATTTTTTCATAAGTCAGTGATATATTACTGAATAACTGCCAAAAGTCATGAAAATTTGAAACATCAATTCGGAAAATCTCCCAAAATTGTGTTGATTTGACATTGAATGACCCAGTACTAGTACACTACTAGATTATTGCACTAGTTTTTGTTGAATTGACATTTATATAGATGTGCATAATCAGTTATTTATGTGTTAAACACAATTAATTATGTATTTGAAAATTTAGCATAACTGTTCATTGTTTTAATTACTCCTTTGGAAAGGAAAATACTTCTTAAAAGGTTAAAGTGTGTTTTCACTCTTCTGAAAAAAATCATAGATTGATCACTGCCTGTTACTGCGTTCATTTCAAACTACAAAATCTTTTGGGTTAAAATTGACCCAAATGTAGCAGAAGGGTTAAACAGTAAGTAATGTGCTGAAAACTTGTAAAATCAGTGAAGAAAGCTCTTTAGCTTCCGAGTAATCTTCTATTACACCAGAGTACATTTTTAGGATAAAGATTTACTATGTATGTTAAGCTGTTAAGCATTGATTAACTTGAAAGTAAACTTAAGAACTACAGAACACCAGAAAATTTATGCAATAATATAGCATCATCTGATAAAATCAATATCAAATTGCATAATTAATGCTTATGTATGAGATCATGACCTGCTCAGCTGTTTTGTTGGCTTCAATGAAAATGTAAAATGACAATCCCTCTTGACTTAGAATTTGAAAATTTACCTCAAAATGTGATCCTGGACTTTAATCGTTTAAAGTCAATGTATTTAATATACAGTAAAACCCCGATCTATCGTTCCCGCATTCATCGTTTTCCCATATTGATCATTTTATTTCTATGGTCCCTGCACAAATTGTACTTGAATAACGTTAAAGAAACCCACATCTATCGTTAAAAAAAAAGTGACTTTCCCACATTCATCGTTGTAAAATTTTTCTCCTTAGCAAAAAAATTAAACATTAAGTGGATCCATAGGGCATACAAACTGCAATTGCTTCTTGGTATGATGATGATCAGATGAACACCGGTTGCGTGTTGAAGAAGATATGTATAGCCTGAAATTTAATGCTATTTCCATTAATCAAGACTGTGACACATGCGGTATCCTAAACAAGGAGAAACGTGTGATGATGCAAAAAATGAAAATAATGGTGAATCAGAGGATAATGTTCATGCCCATGAGGCTAAGCCTACAGTAGTACGAAATTTGTCTGAAGCAATAACGGTATTTGAAACTGTATGAACATTTTTTTATACAAGCAAAAAATCCCATAAAAAAACCAGAAAAATATTGTAAATCTTGAAAATTTACGAAATTTCAAAATGATGAAAAACCCCACATAAAATTATGGATTTTTAAAAGTAAGTATCCCTTCAGTTTCATCTTCAATTTATTTGTTTTGCAAGTTTGAACAAATTAGTATTTGCTGGTATACAGTCATTGTGTGTATGCATAAAGATTGCTTTCTTCGTTTTTTGACTAGAACCCACATTTGTCATTTTCCCGCATTCATCGTTTTTTCCTACTAACCCCATGGAAAACGATGGATCGAGGCTATACTGTAATCAATATTTTTCTTACACTGACAGTCAAATTGCCAACTCCCTTATTTCAATGCCCTGGACAAATGTCCAGGTAGGTAGTCCACCTGAAGAGCAGGTCTTGATCAGATACGAACCTCTATATTCAGTAACAGCAAAAACCCTACCATGTCACGTGCGGGGCAGAAAGTTAACCCCTTTCTACATGTTATTTTTTTTTTCATCTAGGAATCAAACCATGGGACGTCCCACACATCAAATTTATTAACATTCTTTTAGTTAAACATTCGTGAACCTTTTAAACTATAGTGAACCTTTTAAATGTGCAAGCTACATTAAAAATCCGGAATACCTATATATTTTCAAAACAGTATGCAGGTTTTATTGGGGAAAAAGTATATTTCGTTAAAAAATGATGCTTCATGTAGTTTTCATTGCTGTCTGTCTCGCCTATAACATGGAATGGCCTGAATTAAATATTCGCTGCAGTGGCGTATGTAGACTTCCTTCAAGGGGGGGGGGTGTAATAGACATAACTTGTGTTAAAATGCGTAATAGTTAAGCTAAAAATTGAAAAATTATGGAATTTTATTAAAAAATTTTTGACAAGGGGAGGGGTTAAACCCCCAAACCCCCCCCCCCTTGCGTACGCCACTGATTCGCTGAACTGCATTGGCGGATTATTGCAAGTTTGTCGGGGGGGGGGGGGCGTTTAGTTAGAGGATTGACATATACATCCATTTTATGGAAGTAAAATAGGATCTTTTACATTAATTTCTTTTTTCTCGGGAGGGGGGTCGCCCCCTCCCCTTTAATCTGCCCTTGCTGAACTGTTTATACAACACAATTCAACGATCTGTTTACGAAACACAATTATTTTGGTTACATTTCAAAGGGTTGTAAATTTGTACATTAAACCATAACTGAAATTAGTACTTACCATTTGAATGTGTATTAAATTTTCGTTAGCCATCAATGCAATCAACATCAATTTCTGACTTTGAAATGATTATACTGCAGCTGTCAAGGGCATTCTTTTAATTGAAAGGAGCAGAAATGTTGATTAAAATAAATCCAGACACAAATTAAATGTACTTTCACAGGAACATGCGCAAAGTTAAGCCCTCATAGTATTTGCATTTTTACTAATTTTAAAGATTTAAATTATATATTTTAATTTTAAAGTCAGTAAAATGATATTTCGAAAACATGGCGCGAAGTAAATTAAAATAGCGCGCTATACTCCGAAAGCGGCCATGCGTGGGATCAACACCTACATCACATCGAAAAACGTTGCCTTTCATATGAATGTTTGAATGAAAAATCATGGCTGTTGGGATCTTCCTTTCCCCGGCTTTCCAAACGGGTCTAAAAGCCCGTATAAGCGGTAGTTCGCATTTCTTCCGCCGTGGCGTAGTTATATGTCCTGAACAGAGCGATTTAAAGGGCCAGTCCATGTAATTAAAAGGGCATTAAAAATGTCAAAAATGCTTGATTAAAATTTTTTTTTTGTTTTGTTTTGTTTAAACAGAATGTATCTTTATCTATAAATATTTTGAAACGTTCCTTCATCCATGCACATATTGAAAAAAAATTTAAGAAATTTTTAGTTGGTTAATGCTTTTAGGAGCTTCTTCGACATGTAATAAATTAATAATAAATAGATATATTAATTTATGTTTTATTTAAATCTTCAGAAGACTGTAATACTTTTTAAAGACTTGTTTTTCGGAACTCCTACATATTTTAATATATTAATACAGCATTCTCCCTATACGTAAAAAACACTCAAAATACTGGGGTTAAACGATAAAATAAATAAAAACTTTGTGAATAAAACACACATAATAGTTACGATCGTTTCGACTAAAAAATTCTTTCGGTCTGCATCAGAAAAAGTCCAAGACGCAGGGGCGTAGCCAGAGGGGGGCTGCTGCCCCCCCCCCGCCCCGAAATATGACAATTTACTTAGCTTACAATTTGATATTTAGCTTACAATTGAACTTCAGCTTTAAATTTGATACCCAGCCCCCCCCCCCCGAAATGAAATCCTGGCTACGCCACTGCGCGAGACGAAGGTCTTTCTCTGATGAAGACTGAAAGAATTTTTGGTCGAAACAATCGTAACGAAGTTACATTTTATGTGTGTTTTTTTCACAAAGTTTTTATTTTGCAATACGTATACGTATGTTCGTATCAGTGGCGTAGCCAAGGGGGGCATAGGGGGTCACCCCCCCCTCCGATGAGAAATTTTTTGCCATACAAAATGCATATGCTTCGCTCCCTTATCACACACACTTATACACAAATGTGAGTTGCAGTAGTCGTAACCTCCCCCCAAGAAAAAATTCTCCCTACGCCACTGGTTCGTATTATTAGGTTTTGGTTTAGTATACCCATGGCAAGGATAAATTTTAATCTTTTTGTGCTTTAACGAATTATTCTAATAATCAAAATAGGCGCCAGCAGGGGATCCAGGGGGGGGGTGCACGTGCCCCCTGTCAGGGAGCCAGTGACCCCCCCCTTTCGGGGACTCCTTATTCATTCGTCGGAGAATTTTTAAGATAAGAAATAATCCAATTTTTGGCCAATTTTCATTTTGAAATATTTAAAAGAAAAACTAATTTTGTAGTACTTTCGCTTTTCAAAGATTTGTGAAAGGATGCGTTTACATTTCAATCAGAAACAAAATTTCAGATTAGTGGGGGATGTTCGCAGTGGCGTGGCGTAAGGGGGGGGGCGCCCGACCCAGGTAGAAAATTTCTAGAGGCGGTATAACGCCTATGGTTAAATTATTTTAAGAAGATTAAAATGTCATGGAGTTTTGGGCGGTTTTCTCCAGGTGAAACATGAATATGCCTTAGAACCCCATAAAATGTCCTCCGACCAAGCCCTCCACCCTTCTGCTTAGGTGTATTATTAAAAAGAAAAGAGGAAAATTCTCTGTGCAAGTTATTCAGGAACTAAGTTAAATTGTTTAAAATTACTTTAAACAGATTAACAAAAATAATAAATAAAAATATGAAATTTTTCTGGAGGATGGGTTCAGTTATCTAAACAAATTATACTGCAATAAATAAATAATTAAATACGTAAGTAAATAAGACACTGAACATGGTAGATGGTGGAAGCGTTACGGTCCCACGTTCGGGCCTACCGCGCGGCTGTCGATCTAACGGTCTGCAGTTTTGTTCGGTTTCCTACAGATAGAATTTGAATACACGTTATTCCTACGGGATGTTCGCAGTGGCGTAGAGTAAGTGGGGCGGATGGGGCGCTCGCCCCGTGCAGAAAATTTTTGCGGGCGGCAAAACCCCTATCGTTGACTTATTTATTTTAAAGAGATTAAAATGACATTTTTTAATCTTTATATATATATATATATGTATATAAATAAATAAATAAGTAAGTAAACAAGACACTGAACATAGTAGATGGTGGAAGTGTTACCAATAAGCAAAATGAATTCATGTTTTCATTTCAAGTTTAAATGAAACCTTTGTAATTTTTTTTAATAATTCTTTGTTATTGAAATTACGTAATAAATGTTTCCAATGCAGCACTTTTATTTCGTCAATTCTTGATGATTGCATTTAACATTATTACTACGGATGTAGCAATGGCTTTCTAATGGTAGGGGTTCAGCTACTGGGAAGGGGGGGGCATTCTTACTTTAAAGTTTGATTTACGGTAAATCTTATTATAAATAACAATTTGTAAATGGTATTTGCAGGGGGGTCCGGACCCCCTCCTGGTGTGCGCCACTGACTCAAATGAAAAACTCTGCTTCAAATTCGCACATGTCCCAGAACAGATAATTTAAGTTTGAGGGGATAAATCCCGTTCTTGGTCTTCAAACTGGATAGACACATCCCTGGGGATACATGTGTTGGACACATGTTTAGGTCAGCGACCAATTGGAAATCTGAAAACAGTGGATCCTTTCCATGTCCATTGCTGCACATCTGCATGGAAGAACAGTCACTTTGTTTTTTCAGCGACTTCTGCTAGTTTGTCCTCTGTTTTCCCTCCTTACCATCGACTTCTTCATCATAAAGTTTATTTTGGTAGGTGTGAAATTTAATTATTCTTAGCTCTTTTGAATAATATATGTTTAAATAATATATTCACGTTCTATCTGTAGGAAACTGAACAAAACTACAGACTGTTAGCTCGACAGCCGCGCGGTGGGCCCGAACGAGGGACCTAAACACTTACACCATCTACCATGTTCAGTGTCTAAATTTAGTTACTTATTTATTTATTTATATAAAGATTTAAAAATGTCATTTTAATCTCTTAAAATAAGTAAGTCAACGATAGGGGTTTACCGCCCGTAAAAATTTTCTGCACGGGGCGAGCGCCCCAACCGTCCCACCTACGCTACGCCACTGCGAACATCCCGTATGAATAACGTGTATTCAAATTCTATCTGTAGGAAACCGAACAAAACTGCAGACCGTTAGATCGACAGCCGCGCGGTAGGCCCGAACGTGGGACCGTAACGCTTCCACCATCTACCATGTTTAGTGTCTTATTTACTTACTTATATATATATATATATAATCTTTTTAAAATAAATAAGTCAACGATAGGTGTTTTGCCGCCCGCAAAAATTTTCTGCACGGGACTAGCGCCCCAACCGCCCCACCTACGCTACGCCACTGCGAACATCCCTTATGAATAACGAGTATTCAAATTCTATCTATAGGAAACCGAACAAAACTACAGACCGTTAGATCGACAGCCGCGCGGTAGGCCCGAACGGGGGACCGTAACGCTTCCACCATCTACCATGTTCAGTGTCTTATTTTACTTACTTATTTATTTGTTGCAGTATAATTTGTTTAGATAACTGAAACCATCCTCCAGAAAATTTCATATTTTTATTTATTATTATTTTAATCTGTTAGAGTAATTTTAAACAATTTAACTTAACTCCTGAATAATTTGCATAGAGAATTTTCCTCTTTTTTTTTAAATAATACACCTAAGCAGAAGGGTGGAGGGCTTGGTCGGAGGACTTTTTAAGGGGGTTCTAAGGCATATTCATGTTTCATTTGGAGAAAACCGCCCAAAACTCCATGATATTTTAATCTTTTTAAAATAAGTTAACCATAGGCGTTATACCGCCTCTAGAAATTTTCTACCCTGGTCGGGCGTCCCAACCTCAATAAATAAACCAAAACCTATTAATACGAACCAGTGGCATAGCCAGAATTTTTTCATGGAGGGGGGGGGGGTACGACTACTGCAACTCACATTTGTGTATAAGTGTACGTGATAAGGGAGCGAAGAATATGCATTTGTATGGCAAAAAATTCGTCATCGGAGGGGGGTTGGTGACCCCCTATGCCCCCTTGGCTACGCCACTGACACGAACATACGTATACACGGAAGTATAGGCAGAATAAAATAAATAAAAACTTTGTGAAAAAAACACACATAAAATGTAACTTATAATACGTTACCATCGTTTCGACCAAAAAATTCTTTCGGTCTTCATCAGACAAAGACGTTCGTCTCGCGCAGTGGCGTAGCGAGGATTTTATTTCGGGGTGGGCTGGGTATTAAATTTAAAGCTAAAAAGCTAAAGTTCAATTGTAAGCTAAATATCAAATTGTAAGCTAAGTAAATTGTCCCATTTCGGGGCGGGGGGCAGCAGCCCCCCTCTGGCTACGCCCCTGCGTTTTGGACTTTTTCTGATGCAGACCGAAGGAATTTTTTAGTCGAAACGATCGTAACTATTATAAGTTACATTTTATGTGTGTTTTTTTCACAAAGTTTTTATTTATTTTAACGTTTAACCCCAGTATTTTGAGTGTTTTTTACGTATAGGGAGAATGCTGTATTAATATATTAAAATATGTAGGAGTTCCGAAAAACAAGTCTTTAAAAAGTATTACAGTCTTCTGAAGATTTAAATAAAACATAAATTAATATATCTATTTATTATTAATTTATTACATGTCGAAGAAGCTCCTAAAAGCATTAACCAACTAACAATTTCTTAATTTTTTTTTCAATATGTGCATGGATGAAGAAACGTTTCAAAATATTTATAGATAAAGATACATTCTGTTTAAACAAAACAAAACAAAAAAAAAATTTTTAATCAAGCATTTTTGACAGTTTTAATGCCCCTTTAATCATATGGACTGGCCATTTAAATCGCTCTGTTCAGGACATATAACTACGCCACGGCGGAAGGAATGCGAACTACCGCTTATACGGGGTTTCCTATTGTTCTCGGTTTCGTCTGGATAGCCGGGGAAGGGAAGATCCCAGTCAGCCATGGAAAAATTGAAGGCATTTGTCAGAAAACACTCTGGGCCTCATTCTTGCACACTGGGTTAACTGAAGGTTCGGTTGCATGACGTCAGATTGACAGGAAGTCAGCAAGTAAGTGTCCCCAATTCTGAAACAAATATTGGGGACATTTTATAATTTCAGTTATTTTTTTCATATAAGTTGCGTTTTATTCGACTAAAGCATTATCAACATGCATAAATTTAAGAAAAATTTATTGATTTTTTTTTTTCGAAAAAATAATTAATATAGTTAAAATTTTGTCCCGCATGTCTGTTTTAGATTTTGGGGGACGAATTGGAAAAAGTCCTGAAATTGGGGACTGTCTCCGAAAATTGGGACATTTGTTGTTCTCCTTACCAAAAATTTAAAGCAGCAATTGGGGATAATTTTTTAATTACACTAGATATTGATTTCCAATTTTAAAAAGTCAAACATGTTTCGTTCATTTTATGAATATTAATAATGTAGTTGAATAAATTGAAGTTTGCTTGAGGTGTGCATTGATTTTTTAAATGTCACCAATTCACAATCAAAAATTGAGGGACATTTTATAAATCTATGCTCTTCTCAAGCAAGTTTCTTTCAATTTTTTCAACTACTAGTAGGGCCGTTGTCTATGTAATACTACTCAAGGCCGGGAAATGCGGCGTAGTATCCCGGCGGACCGCCAAGATGACCAATTTTTCGCCAAGATAAATGACGGAGCATATTTGACGAACAAATCGTTTGGCGGGAATGACCGCAGGGATAATATAACGAAAGTACCTTTAGATTTCTTTATATTGTTTTATAATTTTAAATCCACAGCGGTTTAAGGCACAAACTGATATGGATGTTTGCATCTTAAACCGGTGTATGTATCGTATGCATGAAATTTAATGTTATCTCTCTATTCTAAAAAAAACGTAAAGGCCACTGTCAAAGCTTGTTGCTCTAACTCCTCATAAACCGTCGGGATTTGAGTTTCGACTAAGGTGCCCACAGATTCGAAAAATTCCGAGGAACCTGATAAGCTGACTTAAATTTCGAAAATCGAATTATTTTAGAAGATATTAATAAAAAACTGAAAAAAAATAAAGCATAATGGTTGCCAGATTTGGCACAAAATCATTCATTACTTTGCAACAAAGCAATTCCAAGTTCGCAGAATCGCGTAAAATTGACAAACATGAAGTAGAATGACACCCATTTTGCGCCAATTAAAAATTATATGAAATAAATAACTCAAAGTGCGTTACACAAAGTTGGCAGTTTTCAAATAGTAAGTTCACTCAGACAACAGGAGTTTAGAATGAGCGACTATTCGTTTTTCCAAAACAGAATAACTAATTGTAACTGATTTTAAAAGCGCCATCTTGGCATTAGGAATGATCCGGCAAAAATGTATCTTTCTATGGCGGCACGAGATCACCCTCGGGCACACAACACCCGGCAATTGAAGGGCGGTCGAATGGGTACCTTTTAGCCGAACCGGATTGCTCCTCATTCTACCATCCATAAGTCTCTGGGTTCAAATCCAGCTCCCACCACACTCTCTCCCCTCATTGGCGACCCGGACAACGAACACGCATTCTCCTTCTCACCTACAGCGACAGATGGCGCCAGCACCGCCCTCTTCCATCTCTCGCTCGGCTCTTTCAAAGTCCGCAACGAGCGGCAGCGACCTCACCAAAGTCCACAACGAGTGGCAGCGACCTCACAAAGTCCACAAAGAGTGGCATCGTTCCATAACGCTTGGAACATCGTTCGTCAGCCTCCGACTGACTCTCTAGGTGGGGAGTAGTGTGGCGGCACGAGATCACCTCCGCGCACACAACACCCAGCAATTGAAGGCCGGTCGAATGGGTACCTTTTGGCCGAACCGGATTGCGCCTCATTCTACCACTTATGAGTCTCTGGGTTCAAACCCAGCTCTCACCACAAGCTCTCCCTTCATTTCCAAGCAGGGAGAATCTTAACTTCGAATTCCAGAATGCTAGAATCCAGTATCTTGAAAATGAAAAATAATTAAAATGCAGATTATTTTAAGCCGGTTCGGTCCAGCCGGAGTATTTGTTACCAGTAGGCATATTTGGTGGCGTTAACTACGCCATTATAGCAGTTGTAGTACACTTTGGATATTTGCCAACGCGGCGAGATGATATAATTCGTGGTGCTAAATACGCCAATCTGCAAAGGATTATGTATATGAAAATATGGATAAAGGTTTTGCGGGAACCTTACATGAGCAGTAATCATAAGTTGTGAGCATGTGTAAATCGCCAAATAACGAAAAGTCGCGATTGGTGACAAGCTATCCTAGCTGTTTCGTAGTTTTTATCAAAGAAAACATATGAAGTACTGCTTTCTTAGAGCTCATTATTAACTATACACATACGCAAGTCGCCAAATAATGAAAAATCGCCATGGGTGGTGTCCAATAGGTTTTACATAATTAAAATACAGCTAAAACAGATGTTCTGATTTTATTACGCTTTAGCTAATAATTAATATAACTTTTGAATGGCAACATTAATTATCATCGTGTTTCTGAGGAGTGCAAATTATTTTTCCAGCGATTATACGCGGAGTGCGCACTCGACTGACTGACTGATAGAGTGAATTACGGGAGCACCTAGCTCGTCGAGCTGCTTATCTCCAGTGTGTTTTTGCAGATCGTCATTTTTAAATCTTGTTTTTGGGGGGCCCTACAGATTGGGCGGGGATCAGTCAAGTCAGTGGATGTTGAAAAGAGTGGGTAAAGGGGGGGAAAACCAGATGTGAATGTCGACCCGACCTCCCTCCGACAATCGGACTTCACAGGGCGGGTTGCTCGACCATCTGGGGCGAACTAGGGGAGAAGGGTGGAAAGAGCCGCCCTAGGGCGCTTCTTGTTTTGGGGGTCGGTGTGATCATACTCAGGAAACTCGGCAACAATCTCATTATCGAGATTATGAAGTTTGTGGAAAAAGCTGTTGGTGAGTTTGTGTATGTGCTCCCGTAGGAGCGGTAAGTTTAGGTCGTTCCGTATAGTACTATTCGAGATGAAAGGGTGACCGCGCCTAATTTTTCTCAGGATGGCGCTTTGCTTGGACTCAATTTTTTGTATATTTGTTTTAGCAGAGCAGGCCCAAACCGGGGCTGCATATGTGGCAACAGACCTGACGAAAGACGTATACAGTAGCGATTTGTTTTTGTGGTGGAGGGATCTAGCATTGAATAATGGTGAGAGACGCTCGAACGCGGCTTTCATTTTGAAGGCAGTGTTCTGGAGGTGTTTGTTCCAAGATAGCGTCTTATCGATGGTGACACCGAGGTAGGTGACGTGGGAGCTCCACTGAATGGGGGAGCCGAGGACGTGAAGTCTAGATGGTGGGTTTTTGTATGTAAAGGACAGGGCTTGGCTTTTACTTGCATTTAGCTTTATGCGCCAATTCTTCATCCAATCGGTGATTAGATCAGTGTGCTCCTGCATGCTGTTATATAGGGTTCTGTTGTTTATGGCATGGCCAACGATAGCAGTATCGTCCGCAAAGAGAGCTATGGAGGTATTATGATGGCGGGGTAAGTCATTTATGAATATATTAAGGAGCGTAGGCCCAAGGATAGACCCCTGGGGCACTCCGCTCCTGATAGGTCGGACGGTAGAGTAAGCGTCTTGAACTTTTACTGTAAAGGACCTGTTTTGGAGGTAATCATGAATGAGGTGGACAAATTTGTCCGGTATTTGTAGTTGAGTTAGCTTAAAAGTGAGACCCTCGTGCCAGACTTTATCGAATGCCTTCTGTAAGTCCAGAAGGAGGATAGCCGCACGTTTGTTGTTGGCGATGGCGTCATGTGCTAATTCGACAACCCGAACCAGTTGTTGAGTGGTGCAGTGGCCCTCCCGAAAACCAAACTGCTCAGGCATTAGTATGTTGTTTTGGTTTAGATGATCTTTAAGTCTTATTGAAATGATTTTTTCAGTCAACTTGCTGAGCGAGCTCAGCAAGCCGACGGCTCTGTAAGCAGCAGGGTTCGTGAGCACTGCCCCGGCTTTGGTATAGGGCACACTACCGCCGTTTTCCAGTGAGTGGGGAAGTGTGCAGTGTGAAGGATGGCGTTTGTGAGTCTGGTGAGGCAGAAAAGAATTTTTGCGGGCACATTCCTCAACATAACATTGGTTACGCGGTCCTGACCCGGCACTTTTTGACATTTAGTTTCTTGATGATATTGCATAGTTCTGAGGACAAGGTTGGCGGGATGCTATGTGTAGGAGTTTGATTGAGGTAGCTCCTAACGTGTCTAGAAATGGTGGCGTGACGGGTGGCGAGGGCAGGGTCCTCGTCTTCGTTAGAAAATTGCTCTTCATAAGCGTTGGCTAGGATGTTAGCCTTGTCCGTGTCTAGGGTGTAATACATATTTCCGTCCTTAAGAGGGGGAAGGTGTGATTTTTTATGCGTAATCTTCCGTATTGCTTTCCACACAGAGCCATCGTGAGGGGAGAGCCCCTCGATGTAGGAATTCCAATTCTGATGCTTGTGGGTCCGCACTCGAGGTGGAGTATAGCTCAGGACCCGTACAACACGGATTCCTATAGCAAAATATCTACTGTGTTATGCGGGGGGGGGTCTACTGTACTGTGAAGTTTAAATTTTTATGTACCAATAAATCAACATGCAAGAACCAAGCAATGTGTAGCTCAGTAATATTCTATCTGATCCAATCTTTGGGTTTTGTCTGATAAATTATGTCTTTTTTACGAATAAGCCTTATTAGGGGCCGAATGGCTCATACGAAGAGCGAGCGTAGCGAGTCTAGAGGCCTTGGCCCCTAGTCTCTGTATATAATATATATCCTCACTGATTGACTTATTCAAACGCATAAATGACCAGACAAAACTATTGGATATATAAATATGAAATTTTTAGAGCTTATTCATTTTGTGCCGAAGGTGTTACAAGCAATTTTTCGAAAGTCGCTTCTTATGGAGGGAAGGGAGGAGGACTAAACCTCTTTTATACATTCTCCGTTATATTTCAGAGGGGAAAAATAGATAGAAAGAAAGTTGTTGCATTAAAAAAACATCTAACATGAATACCTATAAACATTCTATATATAATTCCTAAACTATATTTGGCGAAAAAATAGTTTGGCGGGAATGACCCCCAGGATAATAGTTTGGAAGTACCCTTAGATTTATTGCAAATTCTTGAAGATTTATTTGGACACCACAGACTTGTCCTTATTTCCTTGGCGAGAAATAGCAACCCGCCACTTATCTTTTAAAATGGGATCGTTTGGAAAACGGTGAAATCCAACCGTTGATCCATTGGTTTCTTTCAAAGAGCAATCAGAATAATTACAATATGGTTCACAACAGTACACCATTTTCATTTAATTATTTTTGCGTACAATGCAATTATGTATCCGTACAATCTATAATAATAAAAATGAATGTTTGTAAATCTGTCTGTCTGTATGTGTGCGGTCTCCAGACAAACCTACTGCACGCAGAACTCTGAAAATTTGAATATATAAGCCCATGAGTCCGATAATGTGCACCTGAGAATCAGAATTTTAAAATTTTAATTACTTTTTTAATTATTAATTAAAAACCGTTTTCAGGATGCCATGCTCGGCGAGTTTCGCCAGCATGATACTGTGAAACAAAATCGCATGCATTGGAAAACATGAAATGGTACGGAAATTTAGTCAGTTTT
The DNA here is from genome assembly GCA_038373885.1 of Cheiracanthium punctorium. NCBI lineage: Eukaryota > Metazoa > Arthropoda > Arachnida > Araneae > Cheiracanthiidae > Cheiracanthium > Cheiracanthium punctorium. The sequence goes on from JAWZYV010003110.1 coordinate 131,072, forward strand.
GCGCCAATCTATATCAATAAAAATGAATGTCTGAAAATCTGCATGCGTGCGATGTCCAGAAAAAACTACTGGACGCAGAACTCTGAAAATTCGAACATATGAGCCCATTCCTTCGGTAATGTACACCTGAGGCTCAGAATTTTGAAATTTTAATTACTTTTTAAATTATTAATTAAAAACCGATTTTAGATCGTCATGTTTGGCGAACTTTGGCCTCATGAAAAGATTTATGCTTGAAGTGAGTGGTAACCGCAAAAGTAAAAAACCGTTTTTTACGTTGCCATGCTTGGCGAGTTTCGCCCGAATGCTACTATAAAACAAATCGTTTGCATTTGAGAAGCATGAAATGGCACGAAAATTTCATCAGGTTTACGCCAAATCTATCTATCTCTATAATAATAAAAATGAATGTTTGTAAATCTGTCTGTGTGCGGTCTCCAGACAAATCTACTGCACACAGAACTCTGAAAATTTGAATATATAAGCCCATGAATGCCGATAATGTGCACCTGAGAATCAGAATTTTAAAATTTTAATTACTTTTTTTAATTATTAATTAAAAACCGTTCTAAAACGGAAATTTTCTTACCCTGTGTTACGAATTTTGGGAGCAACCCGCTGTTCTGGGGTTTAAAATAGTTTTAAATTCGTATTCTACGCGTTTAATAGTTAAATTTTGCTTTTTGTTGCATCGATATGGAATGTTCTGGAAATCTCGGGTTCTATGGGTCGTAGGTCTTCGAAAACCTAATTTTTGGGACTTATTTTGGCGCCAATTTTGGCGATATTTCGCCAAAACTCGCCAAGTTTGACGATTTTTCTATCATTTGGCGCGTTTTTCCTAATGGGACCTTTTCATGAAATTTTTATGGTACTTTTCATGGTATTTAATGCGTTTAATGACCTAACATTTCCTAATTTTAAGAAATTTAAATCGAAAATTGTGGATTTTACAAGATAATTTGCTTAATTGGATGAAATATTTAATAACTCCAGCAATTTTAATGCAAATTACACGATATTTCTGGGGGAAATATGTGACGGCCATGGCAGTGAGTTGTCTTTAGTGGTGCGTTTGTAAGTACGTACCTGAAACTCTGGAACCATTATCTGCACATTCTGTTATACAATTGCGGCCTAGAGTACTAATCTGGAGTTGCAGTTCACATGTCAGATTTTGTAAATCGCATAATTTAAGGGGTTCACGGGCAACGCCGTGCGGGACTGCTAGTATAAAATAATAGCAAATATAATTAAGGTAAATGTTTAAGCATGTTTAAATGTCTCGAAAACTCAACATATCATTGTTTACATTCAAACAGCCAGAAAACACAAACGTTAAAGGGTCATAAGAGCGCCCATAGCGGTCATTTTAGGGAACTAAGTTTTCGCCCGTTTTATTGCTGAAAAACACGACCTTTTCTCGGCCTTGAGTAGTATTACGTAGGCAACGGTTGGGCCAAGACCCATAGACTCGCTACGCTCGCTTTTCGTATGAGGCATTCGGCCTCTAATAAGATTAATTCGTAAAAAAGGCATAATTTCTACAGACAAAAACCAAAGATCGAATCACATGGAATGTTACCAAGTTACACATTGCTTGGTTCTTCCACGTTCCTTGGAAAATAAAAATTTAAATTTCATACTATTTTTAATCATGTAAAACCTGAAGAACACCTTGCGTATTCGGCATCCATGGCGATTTTTCATAATTTGGCGAGTTACTTATATGTATAGTTAATAAATAGTTCTAAGAAAATAGCACTTCATAGGTTTTCTTTGGTAAAAACTGCGGAACAGCTAGAATAGCTTGCCACCAATGGTGACTTTGCATTTTTTGGCAATTTACACATACTGATAACCAGGGGCGTAGCCAGAAATTTTTCATGGGGGGGGTTACGACTACTGCAACTCACATATATGCATACATGTGCGTGATAAGGGAGTGAAGAATATACATTTTGTAAGGCAAAAATTTCCTCATGGGGGGTTATGACCCCCTAAACCCCCCCCCGTGGCTACGCCCCTGTGATAACCGATAATTATTGCTCATCTGAGGTTATCAATATATTCATATACATAATCCTTTGCAGAGTAGCGTATTTAGCACCACGAAATATTATGCAACTCGCCTCGCTGGCAAATTCCAATATAAGTGCTATAATGGCATGGTTAACGCCACCAAATATTTCTACTGGTAGCAATACCCAATATGAACCTAACCGGCTCAGTGGCGTATGAATGGAAGTTTGTCGGTGGGGGCGGTTAGTTGGAAGATTGACATATACATCCATTTTATGGAAGCAAAATAGGATATTTTATATTAACTTCTATTTTCTCGGGGGAGGGGCGGTCGCCCCCTCCACCCCTCCCCTTTAATCCGCTCTTGAACCGGATTTACTATAATCTGCATTTTCATGGGCGCCGCCAGCTATGGGCAAGGATGCGCATTTGCTCACCCTTGTGTTGCGTAAGGAAATCTCCCATTATGAATATATATAAAAAAAATCTGAAATCTGGTCATTTAAAAAAGAAAAAAAAATGCTGTTAAACAAACCATTAATTTTACTTAATTATGAGGCAAAATAAATAAAATTATTAATCTTAAAATAATTTGTTTTGCCTTACCCTTGCAAAATATAACATATTGCCCACCCTTGCGAAAAATCTTGTCGGCGCCCATGTGCCTTTTAATTATTTTTCATTTTCAAGGTACAGGGTGCTGACATTTTTTAATACGCGGTTTAGATTCACCCTGCTTGGAGATAGAGGTCTGCGCCGCACGGAAATTCGCGGCGGCGGCGTAACGACCTCAGAAACCCGGCGGCGGAGGGCCGCTGCGTGGGAAAATTTTTGTGAAAGAGCATATTGAAAATAGGTATATGCGTACACACACACACGCATATATGCATGGGCGCCGGCAGCATAGGGCAAGGGGGGGCAATGCCTCCCTGGGTTTTTGTATGCAGTATTTTCCCTTGCTTTTTTGCTCTTCTCCCTGGGAAATATTCTGCCGGTGCCCATGCATATATGTGGGGCTAAAATGAGATTTTTTAATGACTAGAATATTTATGAAAACTAGTCTTTAGTATAATGTTGTGCGATTACGGCCAACTAGCTACACGTGGCTCTAGGCCGAGGGGGTGGGGTGTAGAGATCTCGTTTGTGTTCGGGCTCAGATGAGCTTGAATATATTTGTCTTTAATTTGCACAAACCGCAAAATTTATAATCTTCTATCGATAAAGTAATCGACTTTTATTTGTCTATTACTTGAAATTTAGGGCTCGGGCTCCGACTTAAATAATATCGGTCGGGTGTGCTCGAATTGAAAGTCCTCGTGCTCGGGCTTAAAAAAAATGAGCAAGAACTCATCTCTAGTGGGATGCCCTCCGTAGGGAGGTCTTCCTAAGGAGTCCTAACCAGTATGTACGCTAAGTTTCCGAGGAAACCACGAAAACTACAAACTGTAGGTCAGCGGACGCGACCTAGGTTTGAACCAGGAACCTTCCTTCTCTCAGTTCAGATCTCTATGCCCTCGGACACTGGGGGGGGGGGGGGGGGGCTCCAGAGTATGAACTTGCCGTTGAAGTACACTTTAAAAATATTTCTACTGCAAAACCGAAACAATAGATTTCATCAATATAGGATAGGTTTTTGATGTTTATATACACATTCACGATACAATTAGTTATGAGTATACCATGTGTACAGCTGCGGAAAAAAAAGGCCCACTTGCTCTTTATTTCGCCATCGTTCGTCGTATAGCAAAGTTATATATACCATTCGTTTGCAAATAACGCGTAATTTAATTTACTATTAATTTAATTTGCATAAGGGGCCGTCTTCATATTTAATTCTGCATCAACTTTGTTTTTCTCAATGGCAACCCCATATTTTGACTTTATTAAACGAAAGAAAACCTTCAAATTACCCTAAATATAAATTTTCACCAATTTTCTACGATAATTTCCGGAGATATTGCGAATTCATTTTTAAGGGACTTTCTGCAAATTTAAAAACGCTATTTGTAGGTTCCGAACTTTTCGCCTTTCATTTATTTCTCTCGCGAGAATTAAAAGAAATTAATATTATTTTCAAGGAAAATATTGTTCCCATCTCTCTTAAAGTTTTTTGTTCTGAGAATATCAAGGGTAGAATAGAATATTTAGTCTGTGGTCCAAATGACCCGTGAGTTCATAACTTCCTTGGTTCGTACACATGATTTAAGGGAAAAATGCAAAATGACTGCTAAGGATTTTGAAAATCTTTGTAATTTTGAAATTGTTATTCAGTGTTTCCCTTGATGTTTCTCTTAGCTGAAATGTTGACAGGAGTTAGAGGCTGCTCCCTGCTCTTCTGACTACAAGCATGAATATTGCTCGACTCAGCTATGGTCGAACTTAAAGAATGGTTTCATGATTGAAAATTTATTTGTTTGAATTTCATGTAAAAAACGCAATTACTTTTTTGCCGACCCAATATTATCACTGTGTTTGTTATTTCACTTTCTTCATTTAATACTATCGCCTGCAATGTGCAATATTCTTAAGACTTTTGGCGGTATTTTAATTTTAGTTAGATGAAATTTTTTTTACAGAAAAACGTGATTTTGAATGTTTGATAAAGTATGGGGAGCTCCAAAGACCTAATGTTTCCGATATTAAAAAAGGTCACATTCATGCCTGGAAAGTTGAGGATGTTAGTTTTTCAGAAATAGGACGTTGTATTAGAAGACATACATCTACTGCATCTAATTCTATAAGTTGGAAAATATTTTATTTGGGGGAATATGGTAGCGGACGCAACAATACACGCTTTATAGAATCCCCAACAAACTGTAAAAACCTCTAATTTATTTGCTTCAAAATTTGATATTTTTAATACTGGTATCTTTTACTGTGTTTTTGCACAAAATAAATCTAATTTACATTTATTTTATGCAATTTTCCAAAAATTTTCACTTAATAAATTTATATATGGTCCCTTAACTCATGAAAATAATACATTTTATTTAATATAAATTAAACTACTGAACGTAAAAATTTGAAATTTTGCACAGCCATGTAATATTAATTTCTGCATCTATTTCCATCGAAATTTGGCTAGGTCGCTATTCATAATTTTTTTGAATATTAATTTAATAATTCATAATTCATATTAATGAATTATTAAAAATCATAATAACATTAAATTATGTTTGGGTCGTTTAGTTCTAATAGTACGAATAAAAATCAGCTTCTTACTACCAATATTATATGAGATATGAATTGAAGTATGAAAAAATATTTTAACATAGGGGGAGGGGGATTTTGGGTGCTCATAACTCACTTATTTTCTGTCCAAATTTATTGAAAATTGGTGTCCGGGGTTAAAATGAGCTAAATTTTTGAAATATGAAGTGAAATCTAGGGGTTGCTATTGAGAAAAAAAAAGTTGGTGCGAATTTTAATATGTAGATGTCCCCTTCTGCAATTTTTATGCATAGCAAATTAAAGTGTGCGTCAATCGTAAACGATTGGTATCTGTAACTTTGCTGTGCGACGAACGAAGGCCGAAAAATGTACAAGTGGGCCTTTTTTTTCCGCAGCTGTACATTATTTGAATTTAAGCGTCCCCCCCCCCACACACACACAAACACAACCTTCTCATGACCGCAAAGCTCGATTATGACCAACAGGGGTCCCGGGCATTGATGAAATTGGGGACCCCCATCTATGAAATTTGTTTTATTTTTCAGAAAATTTTGATATAAAAAGAATATTTCAGAACAACATTTGAAATATGGGGCCCTTTCGAGCCTGGAACACTGGGCAAAGTCCCGATTTTCTCATGCGATAATAGGGCCCTGCATGAATGATTCCAAACCTATAATGTACTTTTGAGGTATAATGCCATGTTTAAAAAGTTTTTATGACAATCAAATTACGCCATTGACTCAAAAAATTTAAACTGTATCTTTACAAGTTACCAGCGTTAATAAGTGTCTCTGTATTCTTAAAAAAAAAAAAAAAATAAATAAATAAATACCCGCCGCCGCTGTCAAAAGCTTGTTCTGCTATCTCCTCCGAAATCGTGGGGAGTTTAGTTTGGACGAAGGTGTTCACGGATTCTGAAAATTCCGGAGAAGCCAATAAGCTGACTCAAATTTCGAATTATTTTAGAAGATATTAATAAAAAACTGATAAAATTAGCATACCAGGATTGGCATTTTTCGCCAGAATAAAATCATTCATGCCTTTGCAACAAAGCAATTCCAAGTATGTAGAAGCGCTTGAAATTGACAAGCATGAACTAGAATTACACCAATTTTATGCCAAATGAAAAAGTATCTGAAATAAATAAGTCAAAATGTGTTACACAAAATTGACAATCTTCAAATAGTAAGTTCTCTTAGATAACAGGAGTTTAGAATTATCCAACATTCGTTTCTCTAATTCAGAATAACTCACTGCAACTGATTTAAAAAGCGCCATTTTAACATCGGGTACGATCTGTCAAAAGGCTATCTCTCTAAGCAGGGTGAATTTAAACCGCGTTCTCCAAAATGTTAGCTCCCAGTATCTTGAAAATAAAAAATAATCAAGATGCAGGTTATAGTAAAACCGGTTAGGTTCAGCTTGGGTATTTGCTACCAGTAGAAGTATTTGGCGGCGTTATCTATACCAATATAGCAGTTATAGTACAGCTTGGATATTTGCCAGAGCAGCGAGATGATATATATTTCGTGGTGCTAAATACGCCAATCTGCAAAGGATTATGTATATGAATCTATGGATATCGGTTTTCCCGGTAACCTTACATGAGCAGTAATTAAAAGTTATGAACATGAATACATCGCCAAATAATGGAAAGTCGTCATTGGTGGCAAGCTATCTTAGCTGTTCTCTAGTTTTTATCAAATGGAACATATAAAGTGCTGTTTTCTTAGAACTAATTATTAACTATATTTAGACGCAAGTCGCCAAATTATAAAAAATCAACATGGCTGGCAAATACGCAAGGTGTTCCACAAGTTTTACATACTTAAAAATAGTGTGAAGTTTAAATTTTTATGTTCGAAGGAACATGCAAGAACCAAGCAATGTGTAGCTCGGTAACATTCTATCTGATCCTATTTTTGGGTTTTGTCTGTTGAAATTATGTCCTTTTTTACGAATAAGACTTATTAAGGACCAAATGCCTCATACGCAGGGGCGTAACCAGAAATTTTTCATGGGGGGGGGTTACGACTACTGTAACTCACGTATATGTATATGTGTGTGCTATAAGGGAGTGAAGAATATACATTTTGTATGGCAAAATATTCCTCATGGGGGGTTATAACCCCCACATCCCCCCCCCCTTGGCTACGCCCCTGCTCATACGAAAAGCGAGTCTACGAGCCTTGGACCCTAGTCCAGAAAAAAATAAGCAGTTGAAAGTTTAGGTACAATTAAAAAAAAAAGTTTTCAAACCGATTGTACGCCGCTGTGTAAAATCTGCGTTCTTAGCCACGCGCAGGCCTAGACCTCGGAGGCGGCGGCGTGGTACAAATGCCGGGTGACGGCGGCGTGGTACAAATGCCGGGTGACAGCGGCGTGGCGCGGCGGCGCAGACCTCGACTTGGAGAGATAGCCCTTTGCTAGATCGTACTTTGCCGAAATGACGCTTCTCAAATCAGTTAAAATTAGTTATTCTGTTTTGGAAAAACGAATAATCGGTAATTCTAATCACCATTTTATCTAAGAGAACTTAACTATTTGAAAATCGTCAACTTTGTGTAACACACTTTGATTTATTTATTTCACAAACTTTTTAATTTGGCGTAAAATTGATATAATTCTACTAAATGTTCGTCAGCTGCATGCGATTCTACCAACTTAGAATTGCTTTGTTGCAGAAGCATGAATGATTTTATGCTGGCAAAAATTGCCAAACCTGGCAACCATTATGCTTAATTTTTCAGTTTTTTCATTAATATCTTCTAAAATAATTCGAATTTCAAAATTTAAGTCAGCTTATTGGCTTTCCCTGAATTTTCTGAACTCGTGGACACCTTTGTCGAAACTCAAGTCCCCACGATTTTGGAGGAGATAGCAGAACAAGCTTTTGACAGCGGCTGTTACTTTTTTTTAGAACAGAGAGAAAACTTTATTAATATTCATGCCTCCGATTAATTTTCTTAAAAATTGGAAAGAAATATTTATTATAATTAAAATTTTTCCCCCGATTTCTGTTTTACATTTTAAAGCCCAGACTTTCCTCAATTCTAAAACAAAAATTGCGTACATTTTATAAATTCAGTGCGATTGACAAAATATTTATTGCATTATTTTTATGCATATACATTTCACTTAGTTTGGTTACTATGAAGCTAACTAAATATTTACGTAAATTTTACTTGCCCTTTTGGATAGCGTGACGCAAAAGATAAATTAAATTATTGAAATAAATTCATTTGAATACATTATATAGACTCAGTGAAAGTGTGATATATTTGACAGTGTATTTCATAATTAAAAGCATTGCTTAAATGCGTAAATCTTCTTTAGAAAATAAAACGAAAGTAACTGTAATGGAATTTAAAAACAAATCTTTAAAAATCCCAGCAAGGCGTCACTCAAAATTTGATATCATTATTTTTAAGATCCATATTTAAAATTCATAGAGCTATAAAGTAAAATGCTGCGTCACAAACTTTTAATCAGTTAAGGGTTTTTGCATGGGGATATCATTACTTTTTAGGGGTATGGTCAGAAGATAATAAATTAGTTTCACGGGCGAATTTCAGAAGTTTGCTTGACACTAATTTATGTAAATAAATATACAAACCTGTTTTCATGCAGTATCAGATTATTTGATTAAAAAAGTCACAGCAAGTTCTTTTGTAACATGTAACAGAAAATTGACATATTTTTGTTAGAATTTTATAATAAGAGGCATAATACTGATTATAATCAATAATTTTTTGAGTAATTTTCTAATTCTATAATTTGGGTCGAGTACAGATTAGTATCCCTGCCGCCATCTTTGATTTTATTTCATAAATTTGCATTCAGTTTAATGGTAAACGTAAGTTAACTTTTTACTATAATTATATAACTATTGGGCCCCATCAGTGGCCGAGCGCATAGCGCTCTGAACTGGGAGACGGAAGGTGCCTGGTTCAAAACAGGTTGCGTCCGCCGACCTAACCGTTCGGAGTTTTCCGTGGTTTAAAATGGTAAGAAAAAGAAGTTTAAAATAAAATTTCCTTAAGGCTGTCGGTCTAAAAATCGAAACCCTACCTCACACCCTTGAGTAGAAACCAAAATAAACTAATTTAGTAAAGGTTCACCCTCACCCACCCTGATTAAAAAAAGAAAAAAACCTTGGTGTCAATGAATCCCATAAATTAGAGGCTTTAAAATACTAAGTTAATTGAGCTGTTTTGATAGATTTAAAAGGCAGCCACATTTTTGATAAATTTACGTACTGCATGTTGTCTTTCACCAAGTAAGTAATTAATAGAATATTGATATCTGCTTTTTGTGTGTTTTATAAATTTAAGAAATACATTATGCTATTAATTTAATTTCAGTTTTTTCTAACATACACTAAAAGCATATAACTATTTCTGAAAAGGATGTATTGTATTGTGTTATGGTAAACCTGCACGAGGAGTATTTCGTATTGCTTATGTAAGGGGGGGGGTCTTGCGCGGTTGACTTTCTTAGTGCTTCGGAAGCGTATTTACGTTACATCGTGTGAAAAACCGTCCAAAACTCTGAATTTTTAGATTATCAGCCATCCGGTAGACAAGAACCTTGGACCTTTATACTTCAGTTATTTACCATCTTCAGTATCTTATCAGCTCGGCCCCCCACGGAGGGCACCCCACCCATAGGCCTAGAGCCCATGCGTAGCTAATCGGCCTTAATCCCACAACACACAACACTTATCAGCTCGGCTCGGGTGGGCACAACATCTTGTTTTAGATATGCTATCTCCGGCCTTTAAATGTCTAATACAAAATATACTGCATGTATAAATTTAGATTAATTAATCAAATTTCTATCTGAAAAGTATTGAACAAAATTTTAAATCTGGTATTTAAAGGAATACAAAATAAAAGTGAGAAAACCTAAGATTTGGAAAAAATATTGGTCTTAAAATTATAATTCAATAATTTCAATAAATTTTATATATACATGAAGAGTAAAAGAATTATTATTAAAACTAGTTAGTATGTAAAACTACTATTTATTTTCCTTTGAATACTAAATAATTATTATTAATTAATTATGTGAGGTTTCTGAAGAGAAAAAAAATTTCATTGAAATATTAATTACATATTGAATTTTCCAAATAGAGTTAATAATATTAGAAAAATAAAGACTTAATTTAATTAGAAATAGCTATCAAAATACTAGAGAAACGAAATACTTATAGAAAAAGTTAGGAAGGAGTTTTACTAAAAAATACTTAAATTGATTATTTTTTAATTCAAAGTCTTAACTGTTTTTAATTATTAATTATAGCAAAATAAATTACAGAAAAAATAAGTAAAGTATATAATAATCTGTTATTATTTTTTAAAACGAAATAAAACAAAAACGACAGTAACACAAAGCTCATCTAGCAAAAATGCGACGTCGGGGACAGAACTGAAGTCAACGGGTCAGAAATCGGAAGCGAAACGGAGTAGCTGTCTAAGACCAAACTGGTATACGATATAAGTTAACTTGTACAAATTTTGTCACGGATCTACTGACATCTGGGATAGTTGAGAGCGAAAAGCAAAAGGAAACAGAAATATTAGTGACTAATTTAAAATATAAAGGATAACATATTCAAAAGGAAGAATGAACGGAATTATTATGTGTGTATGAAATCATGGATTGAGATTGAGCGCCGAAGCATTTCCCTTTAGATTTTTTTAGGTCAATTCTTTGCATCAATTTTGTCCAGAGCATATTTATAACAATTTGGAATACTGTGATGAAAATTGATGATTAATTGAAACCCCCCCCCCCGAAAAAAAATATTAAGAGCCTACTTATACTTAAAAAATATTTTCTTTTCGCGTCCGGCAACAGCACTGTATTCATACTCCCTGCCTTGTTTACCGCCTCTGAAACAAGATCATTTTCCGTATTTCCTTACGCGGGTTAAATAGTTCCCTCTTTGAACTGGATTAAATAAAAAAAAACGAGTTTTCCTAGCTTAACCGGCGACGTCACTCATCGAATATGGCACCGATTAAAATCATATATTAATCGTAAAAAATTCGTTAGAGCGGATTCCGAGATCCAGAAGAGACACTTTTAAAAATTGAAAAGCTACCTGTAAATATAAGTGCCGCGAAATTTTACGGTTGGTTGGTTGGGGCTGGCTGCGTCACTAGTAGAACTGTCGTTCTACATGATTTTAATTTTCATTAACATTTTCATTACTCGTAAGTTTCTTTACTCGCAAATGATATTTTAATTTTCATTAAAATTTTCATTTACGAGTTATGCGTTTTTCAAAAAATCATTAATTATTCGCAAAGCTAACATAGGAAATTTCGCTTATACACGAATACTTTTTTGAGGGAATGAATTTCGGAACATACATGAATTTCGTGGTAATTGAAGTACATTTACGGCAGTAGCTCACTCTCAATAGGAAACACAATTTCAGTACGTATTAGCATACAAAAATTTCGTACTATTAAATGCATATTTTATCATAGACGGACAGACAGGAAAGGAAAGTAGTTTCAGGAGCAGCCTACCTACATGGTTTGAGACTTTATATTGGTCCTGAAGCAAACTATTTGTTAGCGAGACTCCATCCGTCAGCACCCGCATAGGGAACCAACGGAATTTGAAGTCTCGCTGTATTCACGCTAAGCTTCGGACGAAACCACGGAAAACTCCGAACGGTTAGGTTGGCGGACGGACAGACAGACAAACCGAAATCATAAACACTTTTCAACCGTCTTAGAAATCGTTAAAAAGTATTCTAGGTAAAAATATTGACTTAAATTGAAAGGCCCATTGCATAAATTTTTTCGGAAGTGGTTAAATGTAACACTTATAATCATAATGTCTATATTATATAGCGGGGACGACATCAACAGCCATTCGTTTTGTCAAATGACTTGACAGACATCGAAATTGACCATCTTGACGAAATTAATAATGCATTCGAAGTTAAATACTTTACAATATGAACCAGAAAAAACAAAAGAGGTCTGCATCAACCGTTGTTGTTGTAACATGTATTCGGATTTGTGTGCTTGTGCACGAGGAACCGCTTATAAATCCACGTCAAAGAAAGGACAAACACAAGGGGAGGGGGGTGAGGAGGCTTGGGGGAGGACTTTTCTGGGCATCTAGCGTGTATTCACGTTACATCTGGAGAAAACCGTCCAAAACTCCGCTAGACCGACGGCCCCGCGAGAGGACAGAACCCTGTTCCTCCACTTGAGCCATCTTCCAATGTCAGTGGCTTTAACCACTGTACTACACATTGGTTCTGCATCAACTACATTCCGCCTGCGATTTTTTAAAGGCCGTCTTAACCCTTTGAGGAGCAACCCTTTCCCATTGCTGAAAAAAGGGCAGCCGTTGCCATCGCTCGACTTAACTACCAGCAAGATGGCGGACGATCGAAACGTTCATCGCGTGCCACAGATCTAGAGACCCCCCTTTTTTTTAACGGGGAGAAACGAAAGCAGCAGTGTACCTAGGCAGAGTACCAATGAGAGATTGACGCAGTGAAAGAAGCATTTGCAACCTGTTTGCTCCCATTTTTGCAAGGACACGACAAACAGCGATTCTCCCTTCTGTACCCGTACTTTCTTCGTTTGAATAACCTTAATTCCGCACCCTCCCCCCTTTTGAATGGCCCTGCTGTAGCGCCCAGCGCATGTGCTCATGAGCAAACTCTGGCACGCAACTGGAGCATACGAAGACCCACTCAGGGAAGTAACTATGGGTGCAGGAAGGAGAATCTTTGCAACGACGGGAGCAAGCAGGTTAAAGTCAATAAATTTCTAAAATCTTATTTTGATCAAATATTTAAAATATTTTAAAACATTATTGTTATTTTGATGAATCCCATCATTGCCCTTAGAATCTAAATCTATGAGAGTTTTTTCATTTTGCATATGAGCCCTAGAGGCAGAAACCAATATAAATGGTCATGGCTAAAGAAATTTTAAGAATGACCCCACGAAAAAAGCGATCAGTGTCGATCTTACTAAGTAAGAGAAATAAAGCAGTTTTGCTGTCTGCCATGGGCGCTATTTTACTTATACTAATCTATTGAACAAAAGAATTCTCACAGATCAGTTTCTAAGGGAAGTGATTAAAATTAATACCTTAGTGACTTATTTGCTTAAACCTTTTCGCTCTCGTCATCGCAAAGACGCAACAGGATTTTATATTTGGGGGTGGAGATTAACGAGATTCGAGGTATCAAATGCGAAACTAAAAAATGATGGAATGAATACTAAATTTTGAGGTAAAAAATAAGCATACAGATAGCTCCGCAAAATGCAAATGAGATAGAGAAAGATAAAAAGCACTGAGTTATAAATAAGCCTTCATCAACGATAATTAGATCATTTCTGTCAAATGAAGTTTGGTTTCCATGAAAAAGTTTTCTTACATCCTGTAATCTATAACATAACTCAAATATATTTCATGGAGAGATTAACAAGTTAATTTTTATGCTATCGATACAACTAAATGTATCGTTTATAAGAGTTTCATATATCAATCAGTTAATTATAATCTAAAATAAAGAGATTTTAAAATTCTGAATAACAGCTTAATATATAAATATTTATCTAGCAATCTTCTTATTGCAAGATTCATTAAAAAAAATTAAGCCTTCTTAGTTTAAAATTTTTACAATCATTGCCTACAGAAAAAAATAAAAATAAATAGATAAATGAAGATACATCTGTAGTCTTGTTAATAGTTCTGAAAAAAAAAAAAAGAATTAAAAGTAATTAGATGCACTTACATACATTCAAGACAGATTCATTTTGAAATTTTCCCGTACATGTGCAACAAAATATGCTCATTAGTCTCTGGTCGAGATTAATTGGCTTCGTAATGAATATTCCTATTCTTTTAACGAATATTCCTATTGTTTTCACGTAAAAATAAATCTTTATTTCTATTTATAGGATTTGTGATAATGTAAGTTTTTTCTATTCACCACCCTTTCCACTACAATTAAATAGTTATTAAAATACTTGGAACTTCGAAATAGCCGAATAAAACTGACATTAAGACATATTCACAGTAAGTGAAACTTACATATGTACAAAAACATTTATTGAAGTACAAAAATATACATGAAAATAACAAGTACATGAATGTAATCTCATATACAGCAAACTATGTTGTTTGCATAATCAACAACAATAAAACTTAAAATAATATCAAATGCATTAAATAGATAGAAAGATATTCTTAATAACAAGAAAATAATGAATCCAATTAATGATACAGCATTGCGCTATTGCATCATTATAAATTATTTAAAAATATTTATGTAGTACCTTTTGCTGGTTGAAAGATATTCATAAAATTTTAAATAAATACACTAAAAACTAAAACATAAAACAAATAGTTGCAGTTTGATCATTTAATTAAATAGACAAGTTTACACCCAGAACCAAAAATTATTAACGATTTAGATTTTAAAGGCCACTTTTAATAACTTTTTCATTTTTTTTTTCACTATTTTCTGTTAGCAATTCATCAATGAGGTTTACTAGTACTTCTTATTGGAAAAAGACGTTTCAAAATTTTATGCTATTTATTAAAAAAAAAAAATGTTAAAAAAAGAATAAATTAACATAATTGCGAAACGTTAATTAAAACTAAAAATATGCACTCTATGTAATTTTAAGATAAAATGTTGGTACATATTAATAAATCATTTGTAGCAACCAGGTTTAAGGTGTTGTAACAACGTCAAGCAGTTATAGTCAACTAAAAATGTAATTAAACTATACAACACCATCAATTTTTTTTTTTTACTCACTTCAAAAATTGCTGATGCGAATAGCAACATCCCTGATTTCTCTTTATAGGAATTATATGCATGGACTTCCCACGCGTCGAAAATATAAAGCGCTCACATAAATTATTTGGATACATTTTTAAAAAAAAGAATGTTATAACCGCAGGAATAAAATTTCGTCAACTTAAATAAGTTTTGCAGGGCTTGATTTCTTTCTGTATTGGATCGAGGGATGAATGGGGGAGGTATAATCAAATAAACTTGATAGTCTTTAAAAATATCCACCAATGAGAGCCTTTGACACGTGTTGCATCACATAAGTTTTGGATGAAATCCGTTGGGCCGGGCTATCTGAAAAGCAAAAGCAAATATTATATGGAATAATCTAAGATTCTATAATTTATTTTATTTTGTCTATTTTTTTAAATAAAACTGATTATGTTAAGAAGAAATGATAACTAAATACGTTACAGTAATTGCATGCGTTCGCGTGCGTCGCGTGGTGCGTAGGGATTCGATAAATTTTTATCATAAAGTGCAATTTGTCTCTTCTAAAATAGCACTCAACTACAACTCCAGTGGTACAACAGTATCTCATCTAAGCCCGTATTACTCTCATGAACAAAGAGTACCACGGAAAAAATAAACGATGTCTGGTTGAGGCTTTTGGGAAAAGGTGAAAGATATTAAGTTATGCAGCACACATGTACATAAATCTTGTAAATTTTCAATATGATATCAATTTTGTTTTTTCTAAATCAGTTTTTTTTAATTATAAATTAAAAGCTTTTATTAAGCTTTGCTTCCTATAACCTTTACTATTTATATGCTTCAATGCTTCAAACTCATGCATCCATATTAAAAAAACAACAAAAGAAAAATAAAACAGGGGACTAAACCATGTCAATTCTTTAAGTTAAAATGCTTATGCCCGAATTAAAGAGTTTATCCAAATGATATACAGACTTTCTACTTAGTATTCTAGAACTTAACATTTAGAGCATTTACATTTAGAGGCATTAGTGCCATATTATCGACAAGGTTGCAATTGTAATTAATATCATCTTATTTCATTTAAATAAGAGACTTTTCCTTATTGTTTAGCAGCAATCAGCTGTTTAAAGAAAAATAAAGACTTAATACTAGCTTTTTTCAAATGCAATAAAAAATTAGTAGTTTTTAGATTTACAGACAGAAATTGCGATTGCAGTTTCTGTCTGTAGTCTTTTCAACTTTCTAGCTTCTATAAAATAACAAACAATTGAAGCATGAAATCCAATATTGGAATATTAATTTCGTTTTTCTGATATCCAGTGATTTGGGGAAATGCATCGAACAAACAAATCTTTCAGCAGAGGAAATATTTATCGCAATGGAATTTAACAGCGCAAATAAATGAGCTTATTTAGTGTCTTTCACCGACAATTTTTTTTTTCTGAGGGAAAAAAACATGAAATAAGCACTTTAATACATCAATTACAATATACATATCGATGAAATGCTGAAAAATATGAAAAATTACACTGAAATGTCAGTTATATCAAGGAATACCAGTGGAACATGCATTCTATCCCATAGGGCCCATAACGTTAACGCAGTAAAATGTAATGTTTCTTATATCACGGGAGAAATTATCCAAAGCGGATCATTGAAAAGAAAGTTGTTCGCGTCTGACGGGGCTCGAAAAGATTGGATGGAGAAGAAAATCCAGAAAAAAGTCTTGCTTAAGATCACAATATGTTCACTGCACATAATCTACATGACTGCTACACTAATATACAGTGATCTCTCATTTATACGACTTTCAAGGGACCGTAGAAAAAAGTTGTATATAACTGAGAGAACGTCATATTATACAAGTTTAAAATTGTACATGCATTATTTTTTTTAAACCTATAATAAAATAAGTTTCGAATTCTAAGATCTTTTAACAAAAATTTTTAAAATATATTAATATAAAATATTGAAAAAGGTTCATTTTACAAAGTCATAGTTTAATTATCATTACGTTTATTTTAAAGATTTACAGGTGATATTTAAAAAAAAAAAAATGAAGTGATATTAGTTTATCTCTAGTCGACGAAAAGAGAAAATGTCTGTTTTTCTAAGTTCTTTAAAGCTTCTAAGCTATTTTGGGAATAATAATTTTAATTAGACCTACAATCACTATTACTCCATAGAATTCATCGTTAATAACTCAGCAATTTAGATGAGGAATGTTATTCATTATTAATTACATACTTTTATAGCAGTGATGAAAATAAATATTAAAAAAAAATGTGTATGAAAGATTGTATTTGAAAGATTGTAAAATGAATTCTTGGGTGAGAAAGGTAAAATCGCCTGGACCGGTTAAAACGTCGTATAAGCTTAACAGTCAAGTAAGTCGAGAAGTTTAACATTATTTCCCATAAGGTGTGGACGGAACCAAATGAATTAGGCGTATAAACCCACAGAGTGGTATGTCGCATAAATGAGAGGTCACTGTAAGTAAATCTATTTTTCTGGAGTGGACTACCGACCTTTGTATTTTGGTTTATAGTTTTCTTTCGTCCACACCTAAACTACTATCCGGTAGCCAAAGTCACAAGGAGCTGTGACGAGGCCTTGAGAGAATTCTGTAAATTCTTTCTTAAGACTGATTTGTTTTTAAAATTCAAAGGTTTGACATTAAAAATAATTGCTCTATTAAAAATATTTCAATTACTTTGCTTTTGTCCTTTAAAATTCGATTTTTTAAAACTTCAACAGCTTGCCTAATGTGCAAAGTGAAATAATTAAAAATTTTCTATGCAGATGTTTAGTCGACTACCTATAAATTAAATACTTTACCCCTTAAAATAATGTGATGTTTTAATCCCATTAATTAAAAATCTCAGATTTTACGATCGTCCATAAGCAACCAGTTAATTAACTTAATATTAGCTCTGTAGCAATGAAAATGATAGACTTAACCTCGAGACTTATTTCTAAAAGAATGATTGCAGATGATTTTGCACATATATGGGTTATAACGACCAGCTATAATTTTATAAAAAAATTGATTAATTTGATTCTCCATTGTTTACTTTCGATTACGCAAAGTTCTAAATTATTTCGGTGGCATATGTGCTTGTTTGTTCTGCAAGTATACGAATTTTTATGACGTCGGTCTCTTAAAATGTAAAATACTTATCATTTTTAAATAGTATTGAGTGGAGGGAGCGTAAGTCTCTTACTTTTTGAAAAAAAAAAAAGTACATAAACCATGTGCAGAAATCTAAGCATCCAAAAAATGAAATTTTTAGTGTTGTGGACTAGCATAAAAAGCAAATTCCTATATCGATAGCGTCATAAACTTTGACAGCACTGATAAAGTGTTAAAGGGTTAAGATTAATGCTTCAGCTTCACTTCCATATGTGAAGTGGTACTCCATGCACTCGACAAACGTTGATGTATATGGTAATGAGGTCATTAAATTACACTAATACTGAGTCAGTAGTGTAATATACTTGTCGCATTCATTTGTTGTGGTTAGAAGAAATTTTGTTACTGGAGAAAATATTTATTCAGATGCCTGTCAAAGCAAGAGACGGCCCGAGGGGTGTGCGAGGCCCAGGCGAAGCGCAAGTGCGGGGCCTCTTCTCTATCATGTCTTATGAGATAGAAATAAAATGGCCTAGGTGCGGGGCCTCTATAAGCGAGGGGCCTTAGGCGATCGCCTACCTTCGCACCCCCCTTGGGCCGGCCCTGGTCAAAGGCAAGGAATTATGCCGTCGGGGTCCTGCAGAGGGTTTTCAGGGACCTACGCGAAACATATTCAGACGGCTTTCAAAACAATTTATTGATTTTTAAAAGAATTTTCCCTCTCCCCTCACCTCAAATAAATAAAGCCACTCCCTCCAACAGATTAGAAAACTATAAACTTACGGTGCACGTATTATGCATTATTTCTGCGGTGATTTAAAACTGATTAAGATAATTATATATTGTTAATGTTTATCGAATATTTTTTGTGGACGATATAGTATACAGTAAGATCGGATGAGATTATTTTTACAGAAACCATTACATTTTGGATTCAAAACACAGGTTTAATTTATAACAGTTTAAATACTGACTTTTACAACATTGCCATTAAGAAAGCATAAAACTAATCAAATTTGGATTTGCATATACATACATATATGAAACGGGGGCAAGCCGATCGGCTCTCGTTTTTAGCCTGAGCTGGAGAGATAAGAACAGCGCTCTTGCGTTAATTTCGACAAAATTAGTCGTGGTGGGGCTTTACGTAGAGTTATGCCCTGCCCTTGCGGCTGCTGCTTGTTCGTTGGCAGTCAGTGGAGCGCTCGGGCAACCCCCTATCCTCTTTGGTGTACGGCTGTCGTAAAGTATTAAATACATACTATTAGGTTGTAACGAAAGTTTTCCGCCACCGCGAACATCGTCAGCACACAGTTCGCGTTGGCGTATTTGCTCATATTTTGTCAAACGATTTTCGGCACTTGAAAGAAACAGACTTACTTTAAAACACTGTGTTATGAAATCTGTAAAAAAATATCGTTATCATCAAGTGCAAGGTGTCTCAAATGGAACTATCACTCTAGCGGATTAGAACCATCATTTACTTCCAGTTCTGTTGCAAAGGTCAGCTACAGAATATCAACGAATTATGTGTACAGCTTTAAGTACTATTGCTGTATCATGTGACACTGTGCAGGTTTGGTACCGTAAGTTCAAAAACAAGGACCATAACATTCAAGAAGCAGAGAGCTCTGGCTGGTCTATTGATGTTGATGAGGCCAGCCTGCAGCCTGCGAGAACTTGTGGAAGAAGATCAGTAATTGACCACTCGACAGTTATCTAAGGAGTTAGAAGTTGGTTTTTCAAGCAGATTTGGCGGAAAACTTTCGTTACAACCTGATACTTGTTTAGGTACACGTGTTTAATTTTAGCAGGACATAAAGGAAGTCTCTATAGCAAGAGGTGTATGTGTATGTGAGTGTATCACGAAAAACCCGCTCTCTCAACGGCCGGAAGTAGAAATTTGGTTGAGGTGTCTAAAGAAAGGTCTTGGTCTGTAGATGTGCCATCAAAAGAGAAAATCAGAAAAAGTCGAACGGTTTAGGCGCGGCGGAACGGCAAAGGTGTAAATTTTCGCCATTGAAATAACACTGTGGTTTATTAACCCCATTGTTGGCAGTTTACACCTTCTTTATTTTGGCGCCTTATCGCTTATTTCTTTAACTTTTCAGTTGTCTATTTGATGTTGGATATTTATCAGCAGAGCGAGAAAATGCAAATAAATCAGGAAGCACTCAAGCCCTTTGGCAGATTAATTATTTGTCCCTCGAAGAATACAGGTCAAGTCACTTCTTTTTTCAAATTACGCTGATTTTTAACTACTTTCTTTGATAAATAAACCAGTTTGTGATTCCATATTTTGCATTTATATTAATAAACTTTCCAGGTATATTCTGATTAGAATAAGAGCAAGAATGATTTAAAAAAAAGAAATTAAAAGCGACTTCGAATTACTTCACCATAAAGAAAAATTATTCCCATTCTAAATTAAAAGGCTTTGGACAAATTCTCGCGAAATACAGCAGATATTGCCAAATTGAGTTCAGTCTTGGAGACTTACTTTTTGACTACAGACTTGGCAATAGCTCGGCAAAACTGGCAATTTTTCGTCATAGAAATAACATTGTGGTTTATTAAAACTCATTGTTATCAGTTATAAACCCTTCTTTATTTTGGCGCTTTATCGCTTATCTGTTAATTTGGATGTATCCACTAATTTAGAGATCGGCTAGGTGTAAAATTTTTTTAAGTGTCTAAAAAAGGCCTTAGCCTGTAGATGAGTGACCAAAAGAGAAAAATAGAAAAAGTCGAACACATCAAGCATGGCGGAACGGCAAATGTGCAATTTTTGCCATAGAAATAACATTGTGGTTTATTAAATACATTTTGCCGTCATAAAAGCCTTCTTTATTTTGGTGCTTTATCGCTTATTTCCTTAATTTTTTCTATATATTAATTTGAAACATGTTTTTCCGGTATTCACTAAATTGAAAGAACAGCTATGTGCAAAAATTTGGTTGAGGGGTCTAAAAAAGGATCTTGGTCCGTAGATCTGTCATCTAAAGAGAAAAATTTTAAAAGTCGAAGGGATCAGGCTTGGCGGAACTTCAAATGTGCAATTTTTGCCACAGAAATAACATTGTGGTTTATAAAATACATTTTGCAGTCATAAAAAGGCCTTCTTTATTTTGGTACTTTAGCACTTATCTCTTTCTCAATTTATTATTAATTTGAAAAGTTTTTTTACTGTATCCACTAAATTTAGAGAACGATTTATTGCCACACGTTGGGAGCCCATATCAGGCGCTTCAAAAAACACACGACAAACCACACAGACAATCTAGAAAAACTGTTTGGTGGATTAGTTCATTGTCCCTCGCAGAATACTGGACACGCCACTCCTTTCTTCGAATTCCGACGTGTTTTATTTTTTCTTGCTAATTAAGCCGTTTTATGCCTTCATATTTTGCATTTATAAGTACTTAAAAGTGCGTTAACTCCTAAACGGTTGGTACATATATTATGAAGACTACTGTCGTACGACCGCTATTGATTTTGATGTGTGTAGGAGATATAGTTTTTTTTTTTTTTTTTTTTTAGCACCAGAGTGCTATTAATTTCAACCTTGCTTTTTGTGTAGACACGATTTTGGTACAATTAGCGAGTCGAGTCACTTTTCAAATATGTTTGCCAAGATAACATGGAGGAGGGGGGAGGCGTTAATAAAATGTTGAAAGTCGCACAAGGTTTGCATTATAAATGATCGCTAAACTGGGTGCCAAAACGCGACAATTTATTATAAATATATTTTGAGTATAGTTAGAAAACGCCTGGCGAATATTGTAAAATAGTTTTAGTAGGCGATTTAAATATAGATTTTAATTCAAGAAGTGTTTTATAGAACAGTGAAGACAAATACGGCACACATCATAGATTATGATACACTTTCCAAATGGTATTTATAAAGGTGAAGTGTAGTTTGACTATGCCTGGCGAAAATTGTTAAACAATTTTGGTAGGCGATTTTAATATAGATTTCTATTCCGAAGAAGTGTTTTATAGTACAAAAAAGGCAAACACGATACACTCATGGATTATGATGCTCATTACAAACAGTATTTAAAATGTCTACGAGATATAGTTGGAATATGCCTATAGTTCGAATATGTCTGGTGAATATTTTAAAACAGTATCAGTAGACGATTTTAAGATGGATTTGGATTCCAAAGATGTGCTTTATGGTTCAAGAAAGAGTTGATTCTATTTTAACGCCCCCTACTTTCGCTAACCTTAAAATTCCCCGCACTTTGGCGAGCTTTGAAGTCATGGGTTATGCACAAGTTTCAACGCTCTCTAAACAACAACATGAAAACTAAAGTGAGCAAATTAGTGATAAATGCACCAGTTAAGGAATTTGAAGACACTTAATTATTAAAACTACATTAATTGGCAACCCAAAATAAATAAAAATGTAACGGAATGCTGTATTTACAGGTTGTTCCAAATCGCCATTTTAATTCTAAATTAAAATTGCCACATAAATACAAAAAATTGTCATGGTTGCTGTATATGTTTAATGATCGCCACCTTGGCGAGAGTCGGGGCGTTAAAGTAGAAATCAACCCAAGAAAGACAAACATGGCACACTCATGGATTATGATGCACATTGCTCATTCGAAACAATATTTAAAACGGTGAAGTAGTAATATACTTGGCGAAGATTGTAAAATAGTTTTAGTAGGCAATTTCAAGATAAATTTCGATTCCAAAGATGGGTTTTATAAAACAAGGAAGAAAAATACTGCTCACTCATGAATAATGATACACTTTCCAACCTTATGGAATAAGGAAGAAAATATGGACGATGAAAAAATTATGATACGCTTTTAATATATAGTACTTTGGTGCGTATTTAAAATCTGAAAGGGTTTCAGATTTTTTTTTTTTTTTTTTTTTTTAACAATTTTGAGGCGGTGCCAAACAACCAATGAACAAAGATCACTAAAGTGCCTAAATCTCTATTATTAATAGGAGTAATTTATTGTTCACACACAGATTTTAATGCTGAGTTGTGTATTACAAAGTAGACCTCTCTGCATTTCTGTGAAAGCTCGTTGATCGTGAGAGACGTGAGGAGAGCGCATTTTTTGGAATGTTAATGTTTATCGCCGGAGATTTCACGTTGCAATGTCAATTTGATTTGGATATTTCTTTAAATTTAAGGTAATTTAGTGATCTTTGTTCATTGATTGTTTGGCACCGACTCAAAATTACTTAGGTATACTTACATTAGTTTAAGAACTTAGTTATTAAGGTTAATTAAGAAAAGGTTTATTATTTTTTGCTTTTGAGTTTTTCGGCGGTTTAATTTTTTTGTTAAAAATTTTTTATTTTATAATTTTTTGTGGTTATAAACGCAAATTAACAGCTTAGTGACGTCATATTGAGCAAGCGAATTTTATACATTCATCTGTGTACGTCACACAGTAGCTAGAATTAAAAAATAACTATTACGCATGCTCGAAAATTCAAGAAATTTCGGATCTTTCAACAGTTCTGAAATTTCCAATTTGCAATATTTGACGCATTATCATACATCAAAAAAAAAAAAAAAAAAAAAAAAAAAAAAAAAAAAAAAGAAAACACGTCGCCAAGCGGTACACATTTCTTTATGATTGCCAGTCAAAACTACCACCGGCAGGGTTCTTCACTCCTGCTGAACGTCGCCCACGATGGTGCCAGCACCAACACTAAATGAACATCAAAATGTAAACAGCACCGGATACGGAGCATAGACCAGTTCTTTTTAGCTGTATGAATTTCGAAAACAAATTAACAAATTGAACTTCGGAAATTTTAATAACATTCAAATATTCTTCCGCGAAACGGCAAACAAAAACAAAATGTGTGCGTGGGATTTACACATTCGCATGCGTTAACATGATTTATTCAAAATTAAAGCATCGACGCATATGTACGTAAATTCAGAACTACAAAAAATCTTAAAAGAATCGTTTTAACAAGCGAAAACAAAATGTACACATATGTGCTGTGTACTGTGAACGAAGATGTATAGGTGGTTTGATGTGCAGTTTTAAACGGTGACGTAAAAACTTCACCAATATCCCTTGCAATGGACGATATCGATACGATGCTATTTCAATCACGTGTCGGTGGAAAATACAAATTTGAACTAATCAGATTGAAACATTGAGTGTCAACTGAAACTACATTTTAATTAGTTGATTGGTTGGAGGTTACGTGTTGGCTGAAAAATGACGTCACACGGACACCGTCCATTTAAAAAAAAATCAACTCTTCTGGTAATAGCATCTAACAAATATCGATTCAAGAGCTTATATGCCTCGTTAGAGCTCCTATTTTATTTTATTAAAACTATAAAATTTAAGGACTATTGAATTTTCACGAGGAAAAGGAAAAAGATCACTAAACGAGCTCGCATTTAAAATAGCTATTTAAAAGTCATATTTTATGCGTGTTCATACGTTACAATCAGTGAGTGAAAAATCAATCATCCCCTGTTTTCCTACCCTTAGGGTTGGAATTTTTTTTCCAAATCTATATGGGACCAACTTCGGGGTATACCCTTTTCAATAAAAAAAAATTATCAAAATCGGATTACTCTGTAAAAAGTTATGCGTGGTCATACATAATATATATATATATATATATATATATATATATATATATATATACGCGTCGACTTGAGAACCTCCTCCGTTTTTCGTCGGTTAATGAAATAAGGAAAAAATACAGGGACGGTGCATGGATCATGACAGGCTTTTAATATACAGCACTTTAGTGAGTATTTAAAATATAAAAGTGTTTCATATTTTTTTTAAATACCTTTTTTCATAGAAATACATAGTGGTTTATTGACCACATTGACGGCAGCTATAAACTCCTAGTTAAGTTTAGCGATTTATTTCTTATTTCTTTAATTATTCAGTTTTCTGTCTGATGCCCAATCTTTCCCATGGAGGCTAGCCTGAGAAAAAGTAAATAAAGCAGGTAGTGCGCGCTCGCCATTTGGCGGATTAGATTTTTTTGTCTCTTCCAGAATTCCGACATTTTTTACTATTTTCACTTCATACTGTTTTCTTTTACCTTTCTGAACCCGTATTTTTCCATGGAACGTTGTATGTCGCTCTTTTAATTAGGAATGGACACGAGATGAAATATAGGCTGTCTCGTCTCGCAAAATCGCTGAAAAGCTTTGTTTCGTCTCGCAAAAATCCCTATATCACAATGTAAAATGTGCCTGTCTCGTCTCGCAAAATAACTGCAAATCTCTGTCTCCTCTCGAAAATTTCTGTCTCGAGGTCCATCCCTACTTTTAATGGTTAGATCAAAGAATGCAGTGGCAGTCAAGATCATTCACGAGGATTCACCTGGACGTACCGTGGTCGATGGCTTTACCCAAAATATCACCTTCAACGAAATACTCAATTAGAATTTGTTACTGTATTCGTCCTCATTTCTCATTTAATATGTACTCTTCGCTTCCGTTTTTTTTACACAATAAAGATAGTTAAAAACAAATTTTAAAGATTTCAATCATTTTACCGTTTTCAAACAGTTGCTGGAGTAAGAACTGGCGTGAAACTTTTGTTTATTTTCTGTCACACGTCTGTAGCATCTGCGTTGCTCTTCGATTTTTTCCTGGTCGTTTTGACCAAGACCTTGGTGACATTCCTGATCGTTCCCATTTATTTTTTAAACAATAAAGTGACCGTCGAATTCGACGGGTTCCAGCTAATGTATTAATGATTATGTCATTTTATCTCTCACTCCCTTTATTGAAAATTGTCCGAAAAAATGTGTCCCAAAAATGCGACATAAAAGTAAGAATAAATTGTTGAGTATTGAATTGTTTATTTTTTTACTGTGCAATGTCTTATCCTCCTGTATTCCTCAATAAACATTTATCTACTTAACTGTAACTGTGCTCGCGCACACATTCTTTTTACTTCTTCTATACTTTTTTCCTTCTTGATGTTACCTTGGTATGTGATGTGCCTGTTTCTTCCGTTCTAATTTAACAAATTAAATGCTATGTAAAAATCTCACGCTTACTATATTTGTGCCATAACTCTGCTAACATTTATAAAAGGTTATGGACACCAGATGGATTAATTTATTTATTTGCTGATTTTTAACGTTCGTTTCAAGTCTGCATCATTCATCCTCAAAATGACTGGAACTTGGCGAATTGAAACACTGAATATCATAAAAATAAGGATGCATAAAGAATAACTTGTAAAAGATGTAAACGCATCGGGCACTGGGCTAGCGATTGTGAAAGTGGGAAAAAGAATAATTTTAAACATAAGCCTAACATCCTGGAATTCTTATCCACTCTGGTTGACTCGCCAATAGGGTTACCAGGCGAAATACAGCAACCCTACTCGCCTAAAGCTCTCTCAACAATATCAAATAACGAAAAGCAAAATTTTCGGTGTGTTAAGATAGATACTAAAAATTATATATGCTACTTCAGTTATCATCGATCCACGTTTGAAATTGCAAGGAATGATCAAGAAACCCTTCTACTTCCAGTCGATGAATGGTAGAAAAATCGTATCTTAGCAAAATCGTGTGCCTACTCCGTTGTCAAAATGTGCAAAATTGTTATTGTTGTTTCCCCTTTTCCCTAAGGAATTTTTGAATATTTCTAATATAACATTGCCAAGTAATCTTTATGAGATACAAAATGGTTAAATACATAAAATTAGCTAAAAAATATCAATACTTGTTAATGAATTCTTCTGTGATGAAAATTATTTATTACTAAAAAAACCCTCTGAATGCTTCCCACTCAGATATGGTTTCTTTGATTAGTAGTTAATCAAATTTAACAATTGGGAGTTAACAAATAGAGAAAAAACCTCATAAAATAGAAAATCTTTCTCCACCCCTATCCATAGATAGCTCACATGTTTAACGAATACATAGCCGATTGTGTGATTTATTATCCCGTGCCTGGTTGAATTAGCATTTTCTGGTTGCACTGAAGATCACCTTTGAATATATACAGGGTGTCCAGCCTTAATGTGACCCAATAGCTAATTCCCGAACCATTCGGTTTAGATATGCACTTCCAATTTGAAAAATGTTTTTAAAAAGGTAAAGAATGTTTTTACGTGCTTTTCGAACCAAAAAACCCATTTAGAAAAAAATTACAAAAATTAAATTTTTATACGGTCCCCAGGTCCTATCACTTATATTTAGGAAAAGATGCAGTACACAAAAACAAAGTAAACACAAAAAGTTAAATTTTATTACGATAAAAACTGACCAAGTTATGGAACTTTGAAAATCATACATTTCATCCATTTTCTCAGCCAATTTCAAGAAGCTAGTAAGGACCGTCTCCAAAGTGAAATTAATTGGAACTCTGCCAGGAAACATTCGCTCTCGCACGTCACTCTTATGTAAATCGTTTTTAAATTTAAAAGTACACACATTACGTTAATATTACAATAACTGAGTACTTAAGAAACAAAATTTATTCTGTGTACGTGTAAAACATAGATAAAATAAAATATTTTGGACGAAGAAAACTTTTCAAAAGCAGTTCCAAAAACTTAGACTTATTTGCCTGCGGCTTCAGACTGATTTGCTGCGGTACTGATCATGGCAAACGTTAAAAATCTGTTGTGTAGTCGCTTGCAATTGCATACAGTAGTATTCTAATATTACGAATTCTAGTACAGGAGAACGAGATGTATACAAATGAAGAATACTGCGAAATGGTACTGTTGTATGGGCAGTGTAATCGAAATAAGAGAGAGGCGGCAAGACTTTATGCCATTAAATTTCCCAGCCGAAGACATCTATCTTATTGTACAATTGCCCGTGCTGTTCAACGCTTGTATAGAACTGGGAGTTGTCATAGACGTATTCCCTTGTCTCGTGCCACACCTTCAAGCTTGCGGATACCCGCTGAGGATGTTCTAGGATATGCCCTGGCTCATCCTGAAAGTAGTGTCCAGGATATTAGCAAGGCTTGTTCCTACTCAAAATCGACGGTGTGGAACATATTACATACGTACGGTGCATTTCCTTATCGTCAAGTCCTGGCGCAGGAGCTAATGCCTGGAGACCAGTTGTATACATCTCGTTCTCCCATACTAGAATTCGTAATATTAGAATACGGCTGTATGCAATTGCAAGCGACTACACAACAGATTTTTAACGTTCGCCATGATCAGTATCGCAGCAAATCAGTCTGAAGCCGCAGGCAAATAAGTCTATTTTTTTGGAACTGCTTTTGAAAAGTTTTCTTCGTCCAAAATATTTTATTTTATCTATGTTTTACACGTACACAGAATAAATTTTGTTTCTTAAGTACTCAGTTATTGTAATATTAACGTAATGTGTGTACTTTTAAATTTAGAAACGATTTACATAAGAGTGACGTGCAAGAGCGAATGTTTCCTGGCAGAGTTCCAATTAATTTCACTTTGGAGACGGTCCCTTACTAGCTTCTTGAAATTGGCCGAGAAAATGGATGAAATGTATGATTTTCAAAGTTCCATAACTTGGTCAGTTTTTATCGTAATAAAATGAAACTTTATGTGTTTACTTTGTTTTGTGTACTGCATCTTTTCCTAAATATAAGTGATAGGACCTGGGGACCGTATAAAAATTTAATTTTTGAAATTTTTTTCTAAATGGGTTTTTTGGTTCGAAAAGCACGTAAAAACATTCTTTACCCTTTTTAAAACATTTTTTAAATTGGAAGTGCATATCTAAACCGAACGGTTCGGGAATCAGCTATTGGGTCACATTAAGGCTGGACACCCTGTATATAGGCTGTTTACTCACAGTTATGCTTATGATAAAAAATGCGTATGGCAATATGTTTTTTAATGAATAAGCTTTAGGATGTACATACAAAGTTGATAAAACTTAGTGAAATACGAGTGAAAGTGTTAGTGTACAAGAAAAGCTATTCTTGATTTTTAAATTGCTTCACAAAGTAAATTTTTCATGTTTATATGTAACCATATCTTTTTTAAATACTGATAAGATGTGGAAATCTAGTTTTTATTTATTTAAACAACGGATTTGTATTAAACGAGATAAAAAGAATATACATATATATAAATAAATTTCTTGTTCAATTAAAAGTGAAAGAGGGAAAATTCTTTGAATCAGCACTTTTTTTTTGGGTAGGAAAATTATAAATTTCTAATTAAATTATATTTGTGACTGAGAGCTTTCTAAAATCCCCAAGCTGTATCTAGTTTTTTTTATCCCTCTTGTAGCTGAAAAATCTCAAAAACAAGTACAAAACTCATAAAAATTTAGACACATTAGCTTATCCACCGCAGAACTTCTGCGTGCTAGAACAATTAGTTAAAAATTGTGAATATAGACAGTGTTATAATGCAACCAAGCTATGTTTGTTTCGCAAAAAATATCTCATGGAGTTAGTGAATACATATTTGTTTTCTTTCATTTTCACCCACTGCTAATATTTTCGCTAGAGATGTAACGAATAGTGATTTGGCCGAATAGCCGAATACCGAATATTCGGCACATAGTTTAGGCCGAATATTAAATTTTTAAAAATTTCATTATAATTGTAAATAAAGTGTCGCTTTTCACATTTGTAATTAAATACTAAATAAAGACTAATTAAAATTCATTTTATATTATTTGTAGGTACTTAAAAACACCACAACAGTATATTATCTGTAAAACTAAAAAATCTTTGTCATGAAAAAATATCATTTACATAGTTAAACACTATTAGCAGCATAATTATATTTTAAGATACTAGGGGCCAAGGCCCCCAGACTCGCTACGCTCGCTTTTCGTATGAGGCATTCGGCCCCTAATAAGGCTTATTCGTAAAAAAGATATAATTTCAACAGACAAAAACCGAAGATTGGATCAGATAGAATGTTACTGAGCTACACATTGCTTGGTTCTTGCATGCTCATTGGTACATAAAAATTTAAACTTCACACTACAGTAGACCCCCTCCCCTTCATAACACGGAAGATATTTTGTTATGGGAATCCGTGTTGCACGGGTCCTGAGCTATACTCCATCTGGAGTGCGGAATCCGCTTATAATCACTAGAAAAATTATTTTAAAAAACTCCTCAAAAACACAATGATATTTAATGTTGCCATTCAAATTTATATTAATTAGGAACTAAAGCGTAATAAAATCAGAACATCTGTTTCAGCTGTATTTTTAATAATGTAAAACCTATTGGACACCTTGCGAATTTGCCACCCATGGCGATTTTTCTTTATTTGGTGACTTGCGTACATGTAAAGTTAATAAAAGCTACGGAACAGATAGGATAGCTTGCCACCAATGGCGACTTTTCATTATTTGGCGATTTACACATGCTCACAACCTATAATTACTGTTCATTTAAGGTTACCGGAAAACCGTTATCCATATTTTCATTTACATAATCGTTTGGAGATTGGCGTACTTAGCACCACGAATTATACCATCTCGTCGCGCTAGCAAATATCCAAAGTGTACTATAACTGCTATCATGGCATAGTTAACGCCTCCAAATATTTCTACTGGCAGCAAATAATCCAGCTGGACCGAACCGGCTTTAAAATAATCGGCATTTTAATTATTTTTCATTTTCAAGGTATTAGTTATTCTGTTTTGGAAAAACGAATAATCGCTAATTCTAAACTCCTGTTGTCTAAGCGAACTTACTATTTGAAAATTGTCAACTTTGTGTAACACATTTTGAGTTACTTATTTCATATAGATTTTATTTTGGCGTAACATGGGCGTAATTCTAACTCATGTTTGTAAATTTCACGCGATTCTAGATACTTGGAAACGCTTTGTTGCAAAGGAATGAATGATTTTATGCCAAATCTGGCAACCATTATGTTTTTTTTCAGTTTTTTATTAATATCTTCTAAAATAATTCGATTTTCGAAATTCAAGTCAGCTTAGCAGGTTCCTCAGAATTTTTCGAATCTGTGGGCACCTTAGTCGAAATTCAAATCCCCACGGTTTAGGAGAAGATAGGCGAACAAGCTTTTGACAGCGGCCCTTACTTTTTTTTAGAATAGAGAGATTCATAATTTAATAAATATGCTATTATAAATATGATTAATCTGGTAACTATAAATAATCACATCATGCTTTGGATTTTACAGCCTCTGGGCAAACACAGGTAGCACCTTTTCAAAATTATGTTTGTAATTGAGAATCTGAAAAGATTCCTCCTACCCCCACTACATAAAGAAGGTAGAATGCCAAGTCAAGTAGTGTCATTAAGTAGAAAAGTCTGTATTTTTATAATAATATTAAATAAGCTAGATTATGTTTCATTCAGCTTAAAATTCAATGATTCAGAATATTTTATAATATGAAATTAACATATTGAAGTATAATTGAGCCATATTATTTGTAAATGCATTTAAAAATACATGTTAAAAATATTTTTTTCTCTTTGTTCTGAAATAATTCAGCTGAATGTGTAGCAATATTCATCCACAGCTATTCGGCCGAATACCTGTTCAGTATTCGACCAACTTAATATTCGGCCTACCGAATATTCGGCAAAACAGCCGAATAGGCCGAATACCGAATAGTGGCCGAATATTCGTTACATCCCAAGTTTTCGCCTCTCCAAATGGGTCCAATTTAGCTTCAAAAACGGAAAACTATTAAGCACATGGAATTTCTAAGTCTGCTAACCAACCCTATTTCTATATCCTCACACGCTCTTTCGTACGGACCTGTCCTCAATCTCGTAAATACCCCCCCCCCCCCCACACACACACACACAAAAAAAAAAAAAAAAAAAAAAAAAAACGATTCTGCACTAATAACGGAAAATTACTACACAAATCACAGTTTCTAGTTTTTACAACCCTACTTTTTTCAGTCACTGCCCACAGCAAGTGAGGGGAAAAAAAATCGTTTTCAGTAGCTTTGTTAAGTGTATAATATATGTGTAATGTTTGTATATCATTAAATTAAATAAAAAGCATCACACTTGTTGAAAATTTCAGTCAACTTTTGTTTCTATTATCCAGTTGCGTACACAAAAGAGGTGGGTTGCTTGAAGGTTCAGCTCTCTCATACAGGACAGAAAAGGACATACATTTTTACTTGTTAAAGATTATGCTTTTTAACATGTTAATTGCCACTCCTTAAAAAAAGTCTGTGTACGCTACTGATTTTTAAAAATTAGAGTAGGAGTCTGAGCTCCACATCGAAAATGTGTTTTAAAATGTAAAAAGTTGACGTGTATTTTTGCATCGTTTTCATGTTTTACATAAAAAATTAAATTTTTACTCAGAAGTGTTGGTTTATGTAGAAGAAAACTCATGAACGCTACTTATTTTATGTTAGGTATAAGATTTTGACATCCTCCACTGTCTAAATGTGAAATATAAAATATTAAAAGCGTAGTGAAGCTTAAGGGCTTCAAGTTTTTGAACTGGACGTACAAAAATAAAAGCAATAGATAGCATGTTTTCTCAGTTTACAATGGATATTTATTTTTCAATTCAAATCTTATTCATGTATCGGTGCGCACTCATCCAATGACACCGTCTTCCGCCTCTCGTCTTATCATTGTAGGGGCATGTAAATAAGTTGGAACTGCCCATTTGCAGAACCTGAATCTGGAGAAGTTTGATTTGATAATTTCAGAAATCGAAAGTAGGTAGCGTGCCATAAGTGTGCCACGTGCGCTGTCAATACAAGACACAAAGAGCACTAGATAAACTTACTGTAAATATTTAATACCTTTTGGCAGCGCAGATAAAAGCTCTGAGCATATTCCTGGACAACGGTGGCATGAAAAACCAAAGCTCGTCTTCAAGAGCTCTTCAAATGTCACACCCTCCTTTCATCAATACCGCGTTGATATCTGATAGAAATGAATGTTTTTGAACAAAGTATAAGAAAGTTTGATGAGTAAGTAACTCGGTTCTGCTCGTGCATTTGTTTCGCGAAAATAACCTAGGTAAACATGGGGTGAAAGTTTTCCAAGATAATCCACAGCCAGGGATCGCCGGACCTAATCGGGGCTCTATGAATTGGGGTCCTGATTATTGAAAGTGACCTAGAAGAGGTGATTTCCAAGATGGTAACCTTGAGATGAATCCTCTCAGAATAAATACTGTAATGTAAGCAATTGAAGGTTATTATTAAAAGGAATTATGTGTGTTTTACAACAGCTCAATAGCTAAAGAATCCAATTACCCTAGAGCATAAGTAGCCAGCTTTTGAGTACATAAGATCTACTTTTCATCTTAAAAATGTGTCGCGATCGACTTATTCCCACAGACAAACTCTGGCCTCACAGTGGTTATATCATTGGAAATGGTAGACGGGTGAAGTGTGAAGGTCCCGGGTACGGGCCCCATCGCGCGTCCGTCGACCTAACCGTTCGAAGTTTTCCGTGGTTTTCTCCGAAACTTAGCGTAAATACGGGTAGGACCCCTTAAAAAGATCCCTACGGAGGGCACCCCACCCTTCGGCCTAGAGCCTACGCGAAGCTAATCGGCCGTAGTCCCACAAACAAACAAACAAGCAAACTCTGAGGAGGAAGTGTGAAATATTACAAGCTTTATAAACCGTTTCGGTACGAAGGGCACTCTCGCGTCAGATAAGCAAAATACATGTTTAAACGTACGTATCAACCTACTTGAAAAACAAAATTATTTAACGTGCTAAAAAAGTCATATCCAGGGAAATTAAAACAACATGAGTAATTATTGGCAAAATTATCTACAGATAAAGAGCGATATAGAATTTATTACTTGAAGTTATGAGAATTGTCGCTGTAAACAAGGCCACAATAATCAACGAATTCTTGCTTTATTATGTCGGAAAGTGCATCATAATCCATGCACCTCCCCTATTTGTTTTTCGTGTTTCATTATGTTTGAAACTGTATGTATCAACATGTGTCGGCCCTCTTTCTCCCTCTTTGGTTACACAAGAAAGCAAGGAATAATTTTGGAAAGTGCATCATAATCAATACGTGGGACCTATTTCTTTTCTTGCTTCATTAGGTTTAAAAGTGTATCACAATCCATGCATCGGCAGATATATGTTAGGCACATACTCCTCGTCCGAGTTTGCCTTAACAAAATACACATGCTACACAATAAAAAGTCAGGGTCATTCTTCGCGAATTTTCATCTTACGAACTTCGTTCAGATCTCATTTTGCAGCGCGTAAAAAATCACGAAGAAAAGTCTTCAAAAGTATGCGCTACTTTGATGGGACGCACACTTTTTGAAGCAATCGCATCGGTGGCGTTCACTACATAGCATTATTCACTAAAGGAAAGATCAATACAAAATATATGGCTAGGTCGGTTTCTGTCTTATTGCCATTGTTGCTTTGAGGTTAGTGTGGACTTCGTTGGTTTTTCCTTTGTTTTCAGAGAGGGCTGGCACAGCGATCGCTGTGACGGATATCAAATATCAAACATATGCATTATGCTGGGCATAAATTATAATAAATCTATACAAGTCAGGACGATCCCGAAAACGCATTCTTAGATTTTAAACTACTAACTGGATATGGTTTCCAAAGGTTAAGGTACAAGCAGTGCTTCTAAAAATTTGTTATAATATTTTTTTTCCAGAGAAAAGTATCATAACGAATACAAAGTTAAGCATTATTTATCACAATATGATTACCAATCAATACTTACCGTGAATATTTCTTTCATAATGAGAGCAGTGACCATTCCTAGAAAGAAAATCAGAAGATGTGGCAGGAATGAAGGAATCATATTCGGCCTCTTTTTTAGGAACCTTTTTAAGAGTTTGATTTTAGTATTGGTGTATGGAGGGTAGCGAGCTCTACAGAAGAAGAAAAAAATTGTTAAAAAATATGATATTGGAATATATACTTATTATATATTTAAATTATGTAAGTATCATAATACTATAACATGTTTTCCGATTAAATATTAAAAAAATTGGAAATCGCCCCCCCCCCAATGCTTATGAATTCCTCTTGCAGAAGCTCATATAGGTACGCTAGTGAGAACATTTGAATATCCACAAGAATGAGAGCCTCAAAAAATTCATTTCTTCTTGCTCCTTGGAAGGTTTAAACAATTCTAGTAAATAAGAATTCCAGGTTCTTTTTGCGAACAAATACTGAGAAGATACTTCACTTTGGAAGCAATATCGTGTACTGAAGCAAGAAAATAAAAGAACTAGACTGTTTTTCGTAACTATGCAGGCAGGGACGTGCTTAGGGTTTTAGCGGCCCTGGGCGAAACATATTGAACGGCCCTAGACAAAAAACAATTACATGCCTTTTACAATTCTTTACTTTCTAAAATATGGATCTTGACATGTAACCCCCCCCCTCCAGTAAAAACCGCTGCTGCTACAAACTCTTAACTAAGTAAATTACATTAACTAACTAAGATTTTAATACAATACGTTTTCATAGTGTAAAAGCTGCATGTAGCTACTTTACATGCTCTAAATTTGTAAAAGAAAGCTATACACGAGATTACGGATTCTCCACATTCAAAAACGTTAATTCAATCCCAAATTAAAAAATTTCCACCAACAACCTCCGGAAATTTGGATTTCCGGACGTTATTTTAACGTTATTTACTGTGTAACGTTATTTATTACAAAATAACGTTAATTGAAAGCCTCTATGTGAGAAATCCTGCATTATCCTCTGCTGTGCTACTCATGAGCAGTTTTCAGTTCCGGGTCAGGCAGTTTATTTGGCAATCTGATATCCATGAATTCACACAATAGTTAGCGGGCCTAAATTTTAGCGGCCCAGGGCGGTTGCCCAGTTTGCCATCCCCTAGGCACGGCTCTGTATGCAGGGTGTCCTAAAGAGATGGTAACACGCTTTAAATTTTGATTCATTAGAGATAAGAGAGAGTAATGCAAACTGAAAAAAAAAATGCTTAAAACAAGATAGGCAAAAACTCTATACTAAGAAAACATTCTTCTAATTAATTTTTAAAAGGTGACACTTTTTGGAAAGTACAGTCTTTAGACCTGTACATTATTTCACCTGTATCGTATTTCATCTTACTACAAAATAAATAAATAAATAAATAAATGAACAAATTAAAAAAATAGTAAAATGTGCCCAATACATAAATGTGGTGATGTAGAAAATTTGAGAATTATATCCTAAAAAGTATCAGAGATATGAATATAAATATATGCTGACTTAAGCCAATTTTGAATGGTTCTCGAAAAGAAAAAAATCCCATCGGATGATCGCGTTTCAGGGGTCGTACAGGGATTACGGAACAATTCCCCTCCCCTCGCCACTCCATCATTAAAATTTTACATTCCAATTTATGTATAGTCCCTGACGATCTTTGTTTAAAATATCTCTGAGACTGCAATGAAAGGCTTAATTTTTTAAAAATCCCCTTATTAGTGCAGCGGATATATTTTACTAATAGGGGAATTTTTTTCTACAAATATTTCGTATACAAATTTTTAAAATGTCATTTTTTGAAAATCGAGAAGATTTGTTCTTAACGTAGTCTATTTTTCTTCCATATTTTGAACAATTTTTAGATTTATCCTTTAGATGTCCACTTATCTCTAATGGATAAAGAATTAAAGTATATTTCCATCTTTTGGAGACACATTGTATTGAGTCATCTTTGCTAGCTCAAAATTTTATGTTTTTCGGCAGGATGTTGAAATTGAACTACCAACCATTCCGGAATGGTTCTTCATTCATCTTCGTATTTCCAGTACTATTGCTGCAAGATATGAACAGAAATTATAGTATGTGTAATGAAATCGACCGGTCAATTGTAATCGTAATGCCTCTTTTATTTACTGGTTGCCACAGAAATGCGACACGCATCCTCTTTTTACTTTCCGAACATGTACCATGTAAGGAAAGTAGTGTAATCATGAAAAATTCGACTTCGAGATTTTGGTGTATTTACACGTTTTGAGGTCTTCAGAATTCATTTATGCTATTTTTACGAGATGTATGTTGTATGTGTGTGTGTGTGTGTGTGTATGTGAGTGAACACGATAACTCCTACACGGGGCATTCGATTGAGCTCAAATTGGGTATATATATGTTATAAACCATCATCGTAAGACCGATATTGATTTTGATGTGTATAGGACTTATAGTTTTTCTACAGGGCTACGACAAAGATTTCTTTTACATTATGGCATATGGGGAGAAATTCTTGAAAATGCGCTAGCGTCTATTTAAATGCTTGGTAATGATCTTAATCGTAAGTGTTCGGAAAGTCGAGTGGAGTCACTCCAGATCGCTTTCTCCAGTTTTTGCAGATGCTTGCAGTCAATAATTAGGTTCAGACAAATTTTGAAAATAATACGTACTTTTCCTTAAAAATATGTGGCAAAAATGTGAAAATGTCACACGCTCCTTTTTCATTCTGCGGAAATCAAATTTACCAATCGTGAAACAGAAATAGGAAAACTTCACAGTTTTATGTTTTTTTTTTTTTTTTTTTTTTCGATTTGCAAGGAAAATGTTAAAACTAGGTGATTTCTCACAGCGAAGCCAATGAACTTTACGGTGATATCACTGCCAGTCGAAGCGGATTTGGTAACTCCCATGTTATCCTATGGCAGGGTTGCACAACCTTTTGTAAATCATGCGCGTATTTTTTTCACAGACAAGTTCAAATGCGCCATGCAACTCAAGCAGAGCCATTACGGAGACTTTTTTTAGGAGGGGGGGAGAGATGTCGATAAATTGTCAAGTCAAATATCACATTTTGCAAACTTGTTTTTTTTTTTTTTTTTTAATCAACTAAATTACCAACTTCTTACTTTTGCCAACAGGGTTTGCGTAATTTTGACATGTGTACCAGAAATAGGAAGTAAATTATAGTTTTCGTTAAATATCTTTCTGCCAGTCCCGCAGTGGACTGGGCGCTAAACTCCGTTCCCATAAGAACACGGCAAGTGAAGCAGCATCTGGCTTGGCCAGTGCTTGGGAGGGACTTCCCCCTCTCGGCCCGTCCGCTGTGGAACTGTGTACGCTAATGGGAGCTGGTGCACGTAAAATCCGTCGTGGCTCCAAAGTCCTCCAAGTTGTTAAACGATACCTCTGGGGGTGCCGATTTCAGGGGGTTGGTCCCTCCTCTGGAATTGGTTCAAAATTACGGGACCCCGAGCTAGGACGGACTTCCTCCCACTGGGGCTCATTGAAATGGAAGCCGCTCCTTCGGCCAATCGCCTGCCTATATATAGGGGGATCTGTCACCGCAACGTGGTTGCCAGAGGGCATTAACAACAACAATCTTTCTGCCAAGTTTGCCAACTAGGTATCTAATTTTGCCAAGTTTAATAGAATTTTCGAGTGTTGGTGGGGTACGGGGAGACTCTCCCCGTACCCCCCCCCCCCTACAAGGGCCCTGAACTCAAGTACCTTATTCCTTCCTTACATTACGTTCACAGGTAGAAAGGGAAAATATTAATATAGGTAGGCTCTGGTTTACACGCTTAAAAAAAAAAGAGAACTAAATTCGCTCTGAAGGAACTAAATTAGATCTGAAGGATTAAAAATCGGATAAGTTTGCGCGATTTTTAATCCCTCGTCGTAGCATCGTCCTTTTTTTAAGCGAGTAGGGGAAGAAAAGTAATAGCTTATGAACATGGGATTAAAATGGTTGTTCTGAAGAAAAGGATTCTAGAATTAGTTTTTAGGATGTTTGGTACTAGATGAGGATAAGAGGTGGTTCGATTTCTGATGACAATGTATTTTGAAGAGTACAAATGCTTCCATTTGACGTAGCATCCAGTGGCGTACCGTAAACTCTCGCAGTGCGGGGTGGGCCTCGGCTGAAGAGGAGCCCCCCACAAAATGAATTATTTGAAAAATAAAATTAAGAACTTTCAGATATGAATTTTCACTTTTCGTTTTCGCCGCCCGGGTGGTGAAGTGGCTTAAGAACCGTTCTATCATGCTTTGGGTCCGAGTTCGAATCCTGGCTTGGGTACGGATGTTAACTTCTCCGTCCCTTTATAGGGGGTACCACTGGGTGCCCCACAATAAAATGGGCAAAATACCTTCCGACAGTTGTAGTGGACAATGCCTAATCGACAAGTGCCCGTTGGAAAGAAAAACTTTTCGTTTTTTAAAGGTAACAGCAGAGCATAAGCGATAAAATTTTTGTTTTGGAACACCTTACAAACACTTGAAACACTTTACAAAAATATTCTTATAGATAGAAGGCATCCCAAAATTCTTTTTATGTGTATCACTTGTAATAATGTCTTTCATAAGACCACAGAACAGTAAAAAAAAAAAAAAAAAACGTAAATGGCAACTCCCTCAGTCAAATTAGTTTGCGTTACAAAATGGATACTTTCTCCCTTGGGGCTGTTTTCCAGGTCAGCTTCCTCGAGCTCCCAGTCAAAGGGGAGGGGGTGTCCCCAAATCAAGAAATGTTCTTATTGTATTTAGTAGAAATGTGTTGTTTCTAGAAAAAAAATTATCTATCTCTGCTTAAGCTTCAACAAAAAAGTTATTACACTATATTGATTTTAATAAGGCATTTTGAGTAAAATCATGAATGTTTGGTCAATATGGTCATTTTGGAAGGTACCAAAAGTCCGCCCTTTTTCAGTTGCAAAAAGTTCCAAGCATCCATAAGAGTAGAAAGCCTGGAACTTAAGTAAGCCTGTGTATATACATGGAAGGGGCACCCATGACAAATATCTCTCCAGGGCTCCGTGTTGGCTTAGTCGGGCTCTGGCATTTGTAACTGAAAAGAATAGTTAAAAATATATTAAGCCGAAACACACATAGTTTCGTGCAACATTGAGTCATTAAAAGAATGGTTTCATGCTCTGCTGAGCGTGAAAGGCCTTGAATCCGCACATCGTAAAGAAAAAAAAAACTTTCGTTGAGGGGAAATAGATGCGAGGATGTACTTACTTTCCCATGTACTCTCCGATTGTGTTGAATGACCGGACCAGAACAGATCTGTGGTGCGAAAACGTCTCGAAAGTGTACTTTCCGTGGTACCTGCCCATTCCGCTCATGCCCACTCCTCCGAAAGGAAGAGTGTCGACTGAAAAAGAAACAAAATATTACCGATAGATGAAAAAAAAAAAAAAGAAGAAGAAGAAGAATTTTCGGAAAATATTAACCATCTAACAGTTTCTTTCTCGTGCCATATTGTGTCCAAAAATAAGCATATTTTTGATAAACAATTTTACACTCTAATGGATTATACAAATTCAAATCATCAATCAAAGCTGTTTATGATATTGCATTTATTGTGAAATAATTAAAACTTTGCAGAATAACGCACATAGAAGGTACTTATCAATCTGGACGTACGTTTCGGCCAAGAAACTTTCCATCTTCTTCAGCAGAAGTCCACATTGATAAGTACCTTTTATGTATGTTATTTTAAAAAGTTTTAATTACTTCATCTTTTAAACACCAGTTTTCTTTAGTGTTTTTTGCTATTGCATTTATTAATTTAGGAGGGTTTTTAATTACCGAGAAAGTATTGCATTTTTAATTAAAGTTGACTTTTTCTTCAAACAACTAACTGAACTGGAAGAGCGCTATACAGGAATGTATTTTTAGGGGGGGGGAAAGCATGCATTTGATTAGTGTTTACATTTTATTTTAGAACTCTGCTTTTGGGTGATAAATTTTGAAACATGGAGATAAGCATAATACAACATCATTTATCAGGGCATAGATCTATCTCGTTTCTTTTCTTATTCGTTTACAGACTGTTGTTACCTTTTGTGGAACATACAACCATCCATTAGAATCCCTGCAAACTATAGAACCTAAAAAAGCCGGGCAAATAATCTGCCATGAGCAGAAAATTGATCTGCGCAACAGTCACTCAGGCAAATCACAGAAGCTCTCTTTGAAGCACCCGACCGGTGTTAGGGCACTGATTTCCGAATACTTTTCGAAACAAAATTGCTATTTTTTTCATTACTTCATTTCGTATACAGAACACGTATGTAAATGACCACGTGTCTAAAGTGGTTTAAGTCACT
The DNA here is from genome assembly GCA_038373885.1 of Cheiracanthium punctorium. Taxonomy (NCBI): domain Eukaryota; kingdom Metazoa; phylum Arthropoda; class Arachnida; order Araneae; family Cheiracanthiidae; genus Cheiracanthium; species Cheiracanthium punctorium. The sequence continues at coordinate 172,164 of JAWZYV010003110.1, forward strand.
AAAAGGCATTTTTTATATATCAATGAATATTGTTCGTATCAGTGTCGTACTTTTGCAATGTCTTTATTTGGGCAAGATTTCTTTAAATATGAATGTAAGAACTTGGGGGCTTCGCTTCAAACTTTAATATCTTTGTAACTAATTTTGACCAATTTTGTAACCGGAAGTATGCATCTAGGACTAACTGTTGCAAAAATAAAGGTTGGTCAATTTATATGTGGATACGGTGAAGGGGGAGGTGGCCCAAAATGATCTCCCTTAAGCCTTAAAGGGATCACTTGCATAAAATAACATGAATGCTAAATGAAACTTAAGCCCTTTGCCACAATATTCTACACTATATTTTGCACCATAAACATATTTTAGTATTTTAAACCCAAACTGAGCAGCAAAAAAATAAAAAAATAAATAAATAAATAAATAAAAATAATAATAATAATAACTAAAGAAAAAAAAATTAATTTTGAAAAAGAATTCATTTTACCTTCACTCGAGGGTAAAATTATCCTTCATTTGAAAATAATTGTAAATTGTTTATTATCGGCATTATTAAAAGATGTAAAGGTAGTTATGACTGTACATAATGAAATAGAATAAGTTTTACAATCATGTAGTATGCATAATTTGTATCATGAAAATTTTAAAGTAAGAAAGTGTCACAAACAATAAAATGGAACACTTCAAAATTACAATTCAAAAATTATGGCCTGCTATTAATGCAGAAATAAATTAAATAATGTAATGGGGAATCACGCAGTTTTAGAACGTCTGAAAGACTGCCATGATGACTAGGACTCGGTACTGGAGTTAGTTCACTCGATGGATCATTTTACCCGGCAATACGGCTGCCCACTTTAGGTCATATTACTGGAACACGCTGAGAAGCATAACAAACGAAACAAATGTAATTCACATCTAAAAACGTACTTTATTCAATAAACCAAGTCGTACTTTTTGCACATTGAAAACTGTATTTCTAAATAAATAGAAAAGTTAGTGCTTACCTTATAAGAGAGATGATAAAACCCAGTTTTTTGAAAAATTCTACACAAACACGTAATACGCCGATCGCTTAAATATTGCCATTGCTTCTTTTTGACTTGGCACAACTAGTTTACGTGTTACATATTATATAGGGCTGCATGTGTAAAAGAAAACATATGTAGATCGTTTTGCCTGCTAGGATTATTTTAGGCTACTTTCCCCTCAGGGGCGTAGCCAGGGGGGGGGGATATCGGGATATATCCCCCCCCGAAATGTTTGGATTAGTGATGAAATTCCGTCTATTTATACTCATATAAGTTCATATCCCCCGCCGAAATTTTTTTCCAGGCGCAAATCCCCCCCCCCCCGAAAAATTTTCCTGGCTACGCGCCTGCTTCCCCTATACCTAATGTTCAAATTTTTCGATTCAAAACTAATTCAAATTTTATAAAAACTTACATATTAATGTATAAAAAAACAATTTTACTAAGAAATTTCAAATATTTCATAGGCTTATTTTGTTTTTTCATAAGAAAAACATACATACCTGAGAGGTGTACCATAGTATCATTAACACACATGCTTCCACTAGAGGTAGATATAAGAAATTTATCTATTAAATCTTGTTTGGATGTAAAGAGGTAGATAGTCAAAGGTTTTTCCCTAAAAATATATTTAAAAATATTGTACTGTAAATAATTAGCTATAAAAGTTGACATTTAAATTATGAAATAGTTCAACTGTGAGACTATTTTAAAAACTGACTATATTCCGTATAGTGTTTCGCATAAGGCTAATGGACTGGGGCATTTTGGTACTGAAATGTGTAAGTTTAGGAGTAGACAAATATTCCACTAGGAAGAATACTTAATGGCGGAAATTTTTGTTGTTAGGAGTTCATTAAGTGAAAAATTCAGATTAAAAAAATAGTTCTCACTCATTGTTAAAAAAACTCATTTCTCGGGAAATTTTGTCAATACCTTATGAAAAGAAAGATGTGAAATTTGTGAGGTTAAGGTAAAGGACTACAGTATCAGCCGTTTAATACAATCATTGGTTAGTAAAATATTGTGTTTGTTAATAATAATCAGTTTTTTTTCATTTTTTAAGAACTTGAAACGTGGAGATTGTAAGTTTTACATCTACACCCTTCATATACACTGACTTTTCTTATAAGTATAGAAATGCATATATTGGAGGTTTAGAAATTTCCACAGTTCCAGCCGTAATGAGTAAATGAAATCGTACTAAAATACCCATTAATAAAGACTTATTAAACATATCTGAAAAATTAGTCATTATAAAGGAGGATTATTTTAACCTGCTCAAGATTTTGTTATATGATGAGCTCGGAGCGGAAAGCTGTAACATATTTAGCGTTACCCTGATGCTCTTCGAAGTACTGTCATTTTTAGATTTTTGATTGGACACGATTGTCTCTTTCGTTTTAACCCTTTGCAAGCGGATAAAATTTTTACTTGAGTATCATGCTCGTCGAAATTAGTTTTTGCTGAATGAACAGTAATACAGTAAACACGCATGGGTTAGAGTAGACGTACGATTGAAATGGTAAAAAAAAAAAAGCTTTGGTGGCCTAGAATAGACACACGGCTGCAAAGGATTAATATCCTCAACTCGCCTGTGTGTATCTTATGCTTAACCGGACAAAGGTATGACTGCAGCGCACATTGACAAATGCACTGCATTATCTTAATGTAATTGTGTTGTAGAAAATATTGGAGAGCAAGTAGCCTTATGGTCAAAAGGCCACTATTTGGTAAATAAAACAGATTTCGATGCATTCACATATTTTAACGCAGCTTTGAAACTTTTGAGTCTTCTGCCTTAGTTAAATTTTAGTTTTACTTTCAGTTATGAAGTATATTTAGTATACGTAAATAAAAATCTTATACTATGAAATTTTTTGGGGAAAAAATCCCTTTTAAGTTATCCATATGCAAAATTGATTTCTCTAATAACAAATTTTATTTGATCTTTTCAAGAATACTGTAAAAAAATCTCTTTCAGTTGCTCAAGAATGTAAAATATTTTTAACAGAACAGTGAGCTTAATTGCTTGCCTCGAAAACGTTTCATGAAGGGAAAATAAACATTTTGAAATAAGTTTCATTTAATTTAAAGTCAGATTTGCGTTTGATTGATTAGTAAAATTAATATTTGAATTTCGTAATCGACATTACATATAATTGTACGCTACATTTATAAATAAGTAAATATCATCTAAACAGGCATGTTCTAAATGTATCGTCACCGATATGCATGTCCGCCATTTCTGGATGTGCAACGTAACTGATATTGTATTATAAAATGACGAGATTCATTGTTCAATTTTAGATGTTAAATTCAGAAGTCCAGAAATTCAGAGATCTACAGATACTGTAACATATAATATTAAATTAAAGTGCTGTACCTTTTGTTGATAAAACTTATTGCTTCTTCAGAGCTGTTTACTGTGATAATAGGTAAAACAGGTCCAAATATCTAAGAAAGAATAGTTAACAACACATATCAGAAAGACACTCACATAGCATAAAATTAAGCAAAACAAAAAAAATATATATATCATTCATTATCACAATTAAATGTTCTTAGTAAAAATATGATTATGTAAAATGCACAGTTTAGCCTACCTGATAGTAAAAATTGAAATTATCTCTTTACTACTGAAGAGTTGATTAATTATGTGTAATTTTTTAATCAATTACGTATTAGCAAAGAGAACCAACTAAATATGGTGGAGATTATAGAATTGGAGATTTATCTGACGACGAACAATGAAAGTTTAACGAATAAATAAATAAATAAAATATATCAAATGACAAGAAAGATAAATCATGCCAAACACATAAATTATAAAACACTTTCCGACACACTTATCTTTAATGTACGTGTAAAACTACGTAAAGAAAATTAGAAAACAATTTCGTCGAGATATTTCTTTCAATCACCGCCATTAGTGTTAGCTATTTGCCTGCTGATCTGCATTCTAAACTTTAATTTGGGCTAAAATTAATATGTGCATTTTAATTTTTATCTTTTCGCATGTGAATTTTGGTTTAGGTGACCTTGTATGGCCACAGATTGTGTAAAACATAGTTGATAGTAGCAAAACTTGAGTAGTATCTGCTATTAATAAAAACTATGAGTACTAATTTTTATTTATAACAGCTTTCATTAAAAATTAAATAAATTAGAACTTAAGTCTGCTTATTTATTAAATTTTAAATTAAATAAAAAATTGAATAACATACTTTTTTTCATGTATGCCTAAAATCAAAAAGGGGAGAAATCGTTCGAAATTTTTAAATGTGAGAGTTGAGTCGCAAAACTAAAAAGTTTAAAAACCACTGCGCTGAAACCATTGCAGTATACTAGAGCTCAAAAGGTCGCACCTTTAGAGAAAACAATTTTCCAAAATATGGATATAAAAATCAATTTAGAAGTAACAGGACGGATAAAAAGTCTCTTTGCTGCACCTTATGTCAATAATCCTTTTTTTTTTCTTTCTTCTTTGTTTTCGAAATTTTTTAGTAAGTATATTTTATGATACACTAGCCGCCTCCGGCGACCAGTTGGTTCGCCATCTTAATAAATCTTGTTCGGAGAGAATCCTGTTCCTCACCGGCTTTCCTTGGCACTGAAATCTCCCAGATTCTAAATGGAATTTAAAATTAAGATGGTTACTAACAGGAGCGGCTCTACGGTAAGTGTCGCCCCCTGCTTATATAAAAAAGACGCCCCCTTTTATGCTCTACTTAGTTTTTGAGTTCGATATAAAGCACCTTCGAAGCCGGCGCCCCGATGCGATGCCTACTGTGTCGGGCCGCCCCTGGTTACAAAAATAAGATGGTTAAATGATAAAAACTTACAAAAAGAAACAAATTATTTTCGTCCTATAATAATTATGAAGAGCTTCTGGATATATTAGTCTTTATCAAAAAACGGAAAGGAAAAAAAAAAAAGTAAGAAAATCTGAAACACTTTCAGATTTTAAAAAAGCACTAAAGCGCTATATATTAAAAGTGTATTATAATCCATGGGTCTTCCCTATTTTCTTTCCTTATTCCATTCAGTTAGAAAGTATATCATTATTCATGAGTGTGATTAAACAAAATTAAAACTGATATTTCTAATATCCTTTTTCTGGTTGTAATACATTAGAAATAGATGAGAAAAAGCTGCGCAGAAAAATGCACAATTCGAACTGAGTGAAATCTTCTCAAAAACTTCTTCAGGTGTATTCATAATCGAAGAAGCAGACGACAATTGCGCAAGCGTTAGGATCACATCTCCTCAAACTCGAACATCAACCATTTTATTTTTCGCCAAATTAAAAAGCTGCACATTTCAGCCTATGAAAATTTCCAACTCCCATTTTTCTTTTGAGTATAAAACATTTTATTCCTGCTCTGATTTCACATGCGCACGATATTTTAATTAAAAAACAACCTTACAAATAATCTAAGCAAAAAAATCGTTATTCTTTTATTTTTACTTCAAGAGTCTGAATCATTTAATAAACTTTCCAAATATGGCAACCTAGATATGCTATGTTCTCTCTTTTTCCACTGCGGGGTTAGAATTGCGAAATGGCGGAGCAAAAATTAGCCTTTTGTGACATGTTTTTTATCGATATCTCCTAAAGTAATTCGAATTTCGAAATAATAGCTTCGAGGTATGTTGGGACCCCTCCTGAAGAATTTCCATACAAAATTTGGTAGGTCTACTATCACCCGTTTCGGAGCTACGCGGGACACAGACAAACGAAGTAACTAACCAGCCGACTGACATATTACAGTTTGTTTTATTTATATAGATTAAATTTGAAATTCTCATTAATATAATAGAGTTATATGTCTATCTATCTATATATCTATATATATATATATATATATATATATATATATATACATATAATTCGGCTATTCGAGTCCCGTCAGGGGGGACCCCCCTGAAACCCCCTAATTTTTGAGTTTCATTATTGCCATATTAAAACGATATTAATTGACTATGTCATTTTATCTCTCATCTTTGGTGTATTTCGCCTGGTAACTCTATGTTGAAATTTTTATGATTGTAACCTGTTTATAGGAAAATACATGTGATGCATATTCTACAGCTTACGAAATGTTGTAACAATAGATTAAAGCTGTAACTAATAGTATTTAAATATATGTAAAAATATGTCGCATACTTATGTCGCTTTTTTGAGACGAATTTTTCGGACAAGTTTCAATAAAGGGGGTGAGAGATAAAATGACAAAGTTATTAAAACTCGGCTGTTTGAGCCTCGCCAGGGGGAGACCGGAGGCCATAAAATAAACAATTTAATACTCAATAGTTTTCTTAAGCTGTTGAAATTTTTATGATTGTAACATACTTATAGAAAAATACATGTGATGCATATTCTACAGCTTACGAAATATTGTAACAATAGACTAAAGCTGTTGTGAACTGTATTTAAATATATGTAAAATTATCTCGCATACTTATATGTCGCTTTTTTATGTCACATTTTTGGGACACATTTTTCATACAATTTTAACAGCGAAATACACGAAAGATGAGAGATAAAATGACATAGTCAATTAATATCGCTTTAATATGGCAATAATGAAACTAAAAAATTAAGGTGGGTTCAGGGGAGTGTCCCCCTGACGAGGCTCGAACAGCCGAGTTTTATTATATAGAGGAGAGGAGGTGATTATGGAATAGTCGGGAAATATGGAATACCGAGTTTTTGGCTCTGTTAGTTGCTATTGCCACAAGGGAATACCATGAACAACTCAAGAAAGATTCCCTTCTTACAAAGCAGTAAGAGTTGACCGCTCTCTGTACCCGTACCACTCGCTACAGAACAAAGTATGTTTTGTGATTTTCAAGAGTTTTTGTAGATACGTTTTCAAACATTTTAACTTACTAGTAAACACGTGACATGAACATTGATGTTACGCATAATGTACACTAAGAGAATGGTAGTTTGTTGAACTGTGGTTATTTTTTAGATGAAAGTGTTTTGCCAATTAGTTTTAAAGGTTCGTTTTCCGAGATGGCGTGTCGGGTATTATGGAATACTGGGTAATATTGTAATGGGTTTCATGTCATCCACTAAAGACCCGGAAAACAAAGACGCTGAATGCATCTTTTGTCACGAAAAATTCTCTAATGATCAACGACGATAAGTTTGTATTCAAAGATCCAGCTGTTCTCTGTGGGCTCACCATGACTGTATCGGAGCAAAGAAAGAAAATTATATCTACAACTTTTCTAAATCGACTCGAAGCAGAAATGACTCCAGTATAATTATTTAAACTACAAAACATAAAAATTTGTTTTATAGTAACAAATAACTATATATGAAGCAATATAAATTGCTTTTCATCGGTTTAAACCATCTATTCCATATTACCCGACTATTCCATATTATACCCCATTCGTAACTTTTTTTTAAAATATTTTTTTCTATAACAACAAAATAAATTGTGTATTTCTTTGCAATTGACATTTCATTACGATTAATTATAGCATGTACTCATGCTGTTTTGGGGGATTTTATTTAAAAATCTATGAAGTTACAGTTAGAAATGTAAATGGTATTCCATAATCACCTCCTCTCCTCTATAATATATTAATGACTATGTCATTTTATCTCTCAACACCCTTTATTGAAATATGTGTCCCAAAAATGCGACATAATTTTACATGTATTTAAATACTATTAGTTCACAACAGCTTTAATCTATTGCAACAATATTTCGTAAGCTGTAGAATATGCTTCACATGTATTTTTTACATATATTTAAATACTATTAGTTCACAACAGCTTTAATCTATTGTTACAATACTTCGTAAGCTGTAGAATATGCTTCACATGTATTTTTGTATAAATAGGTTACACTCATAAAAATGTCAACATAGGGTCCCAGGCGAAATACGCGAAAGATGAGCGATAAAATGGCATAGTCAATGAATATCGTTTTAATATGGCAATATTGAAGCTAAAAAATTAGGGGGGTTCAGGGGGGTCTCCCCCTGACGAGGCTCGAACAGCCGAGATTATATATATATATATATATATATATATATATATATATATACATGTGTATGTATACACACAGAGAGAGATGCATATACAAGTTTTGTCATCCAAGCGTTGACAATGTACACCATTAACTTTTGAATACTTACGTTAAGAAATGGCAGACAATCACATTTGTTATTAAATATTTTGAAAATAGTAATAAGAAGATTATTGAGCCATCAACATCTTTATTTTCAAAGCGAAATATTAAGTATGAAAAATGTTATGCCATACATGTGAAGCATATACAACATACCTATGCAAGAGCAACATACAAAGACTTTATACAAAGACTTTTATCAGCTATATACTGAATTGTTAAACTAGCAACCAAAATTCTCAGATTTTTGTCCTTTCTTCTAACTGTAAATGAATTTCAAAATCAATTTTTCTACGAAATCTTCTGTATGAAAAAATATTTTTCCCCTTATAAAAAAAAAAAAAAAACTCACTATCAACACCATCATGCTCCAGTAAAAGTTTTAACGGAAAGCTGCGAATTTATTGGAGCTTGACAAAACGAAAACCATTAAAGAATTTGTGAAAAGAAACCACAACTGTGGATAAGGGATCGTGATTTCTTCAAGAGTATTGTGTAGTTCTCTATGTCTGGAGGATTTTTTCCTTCTTTTTTAAATGCCGGAAGTTGAAACAAATGAGACATCGACAACACAACTGAAATGTGTAATTTTGTGACATAATTACGTATATGAATTGTGTTGTCAATGTCTCTTTTGTTTCAACTTCCGTCATTTAAAAAAAATCTTTCGACAATTACACAATACTCTGAAACAACAATCTAAAAATGCACTAGTTAATTTGAGAAAACAAAAGATATGTACAAGATCGTAAGAAATTAAAATTTTTCAACACTGTTACGAAAAGCAACAAGTCATTTTATAAGAAAACCTTAGCTCATTTAGCGGAGATAGAAAAATTCCCAAATATTTTATTTTTCTTTAGCGGAGTTAAAATTTTATCAGAATGAATTAATCCGACAACAAGTAAATGGTTTTGCAGGTCCAAAAAGAACATTAATAATTCACATACTTTGATTTAATAATTAATATTAGGGATGGACGCGAGACAAAAAATAAGCGTCTCGCGTCTCGCAAAATAGCCTAAAAGCTTGTCTCGTCACGCAAAAATCCCTATATCGTAATGTTAAAAATGTGTGTCTCGTCTCTCAAAAAAGCTGTAAATCTCTGTCTCGTCTCGCAAAAAAGTCGTCTCGCGTCCATCCCTAATTAATATGTTTGTAGCTGAAGAGTAATTGTTCAATGGAATTTTAAACAACGAAATCATCTCGCTCTCTTTTTATGAGAACTTCTAAATGAACGCTGCATAATAAAAAACCTTGGATTTTCATTTTATTACTAAAGTCGACTACTATATTGAATATGTATTGGAAATATCTAAATATATCGTTTAAAAAAAATCAAACTAAATTCTCTTATTGCTGGCTTAAAATTTATAGAAAATTATCACCAGTAATCATATTCTAAATTTATTTGGATCCTTCTTAACTCAACAAGTTATTTTCACTTTTAAAATTGCTAAATTTTAGCACTCTAGTTAAATTTAAATTTTAAAAATTATAAAATTAAATTCCTTTCTTTTCTTTGCTGCAAATAAATGCTACAAAATACTAAAAATGAAAGCAAAATTAAATATGATCCTTTTTATGTTTTTATTTTCAATCTATCTATAGATTTAATATTTCTTTTCCTTCCTGCAAATAAGAACTACAAAATGTTAAAAATAAATGCAAAATTAAATATTAATCTTAATTTTTATTTTCAGTCAATCTTTATAGGTTTAATACCGTCAACTTGTTTAAACAAGATTTTAAACAAACGTTTATAGCACTGGATGGTAGCTTAAAATAGCGAAGTCCCTGAAGATTCGAAGAAAGTCCTTTTGAAAAGAAAATTCTAACTCCTGTTAATGATATCAATTACTAAAGGGAAGATTCAGTATAAAATTTATTTTAGTAAATTTCATATTCAGTTTTTGCTCTCAGAAATGTATAAAAGTGTCCATGTAATGAGAAGCATATTGATTTAGGCGTAATACTGATTTGCATTCAAAAAAAGGAGGGATTTCGGTTGACAAACAATCAAATCGAAAATCATAGTACTAAAAGATAAACCGCAAGAAGAAATCCACTTTCTTCTGACCGCAGGTCAGAGATTTATGGCTACATCCCTACATGTTAAAATTTAGCAATTTTAAAAGTGAAAATAAGTTGTTAAGAAGGATACAGATAAATCTAAAATATGATTTATGGCGATAATTTTCTGTAAATTTAAACCTGCAATGAGTGGTTTTAGTTTGATTTTTTTGTGAATCATAGATGTATAAATATATTTCTAAAATATAGGGTAACTTCGATAGAGTCGCATCATCCGGGACAGATGCCGCACCCCCTTGTATTTCTTGTCGATAGATAGCAATCAAACGCAAAATATAGGTGTGCAACCTATATGCACTGGTTATAGGAGATTTCCTTAACTAGTGTATAGCTTTAATCCTTTTTAGTGTGTTACCTGCAATTATGTAATATTTATTTTGAGATAAGGGCATGATTTCACTATAAAAAACATTTAAACAGGTTATGCTTAAGTACGTTTTCTTTACACTAATTACTGATTTCATGCATGATTTTGGAGTCAAAACTAAATGTAGCACCTTTATGGAGTACTGTGTATATGGTTACGACATTTTTCATAGCGAGGACAGACAACTGTGATGTGTTCCGTCTCTACCGTACAAAATAAGATAGATGCCGCACTGCCATTCCTGTATACATGCCGGAGTTTCTTTCGCACGGGACGCCGCAATCAAAGTTTTAATTTCTCTCCGTGTCTTATTTTCTTTTATATTACTGAATTTATGTTACTGCAGTATAGTTGCCGAATTTGATTGTTATTAACGGTTTTTTTTTTCTTTTCGTTTTACACAAGTTGGGCATGGGCATGTTATAAGTCGTTAATTGTAATTGTTTTTTTTTTCTAATTGTAATTGTAATAATTCTGCATTTTAAGGTTCTGGATTAAACAAAATATTGTTTTTAAAAACCGGATGAATTGTTAATTTGTTTACAGATTTCATTAGAAAAGCCCACATTTGAAAAAGTAAAACAATGCTAAAACAAATAAAACAATGTAAACACTATTTTACTCTTTCTTTCCCTCTCAAATACACTGATGTTACGTTGTTGATAAAACAATAATTAAAATTCAATTAAAAAAGTAAGAATTTAAATTTAGTAGTGAACTAAGTAGGCAGAGTAATACGGATTTAAAACTGCTAGTACATCTAAACTAATTTAGTATATTTTTGTTATTAAATATTTGATTATAGTCCAGATATGAATATTTTTTAGAGTATTTTTTTATTTATTATTTCATTCTATTCTTATGACAGGCGTGGCGTAACCCTCGCACAGGAGAGGTGTGTCTCATCCGCAATGCAAAGTTTAAAAAAAATTGTTAAATAATATTTTTTTTTTTTTAGATTTTTTGCCTCAGTACACATGTACTATATTCTACTACAAACAGCACAGTATCATTTATTTTACTGTATATGCAGCCTGGAATTTTTTACACACATTCAAAAAAATATGCCGCAAAAGTCCCGGAATTACCCTATTCAATATGGTAGTCGGCTTAGTAATAAGATGGAAATTGAAAGGGTTTTTTTTTTTTTTTTTCCTTCCATCGTACATTTAGAAGTCCTCATGCACGGTTTTACTGTTTAAAATTCTATAGACCTCTGTACTCCGTAGCTTATGGTTATCAGTAACTTTATAAGTAATTTTTTCAGAGGATCAAGCGATGTAAATAGAGACACGTAGACTCTTTGTAACCAAAAATTTCCACAACTATTTAAACACCAAAATAATTGAAACAATTACGGGATTAAAAAGCTCTTGGACTATAAAGTTACGTACCTCTTCTTGCATTACACTGTCAGAATTTTTGATATCAATCAGGATAGTTGGAGCTATGTATCTATCTTTAGGATCATAATCGCCACCAACAGCCACCTTACCACAGTCGAGGAATTTCCTCACTCTCCTGTAACACAACGTTAAAAAAATTTAACATCATTTAAATTTTATCTATGTACAAGTGTTTTTTTTTAATAGTATGCACTAGTAAAAACGACATTACGGTCCTCTTAAGGGTGTTGTTTGAAGGAACAAAATCTCTCAAGGCAAAAGCAGCTCCGGGCTGGCCAGGTCGGATGGTCGGCAATTGCCGAGCCCCCCCCCCCCGACTACTTTTATATTCGAGTAATTTGTCAAGTATCAGAGTGATATATAAAGGTAAAAGATCGGTAATTAGATCGGTTAAGAGTAATTAGATCGGTTAAATCAAAGAGTAATTAGATCGGTTATTTCCGAGAAATCTCACGCTTTTACACAGTGGCTTAGCGGAGGACCCCACAGATCCCGCGGCTGGAGGGAGACCCAGAAGAGTAAGGGACCCCAACAGCTTTAAAATAGTTAAATGTGGTTTTTAACAAGGAAGCCTAATTTTCAAGCATTAAATATTTTAATATTCTACTCCCTCTAAATTTCACAGTAAGGGGCCAATTTTCAATCTCTAACCAAGGGCCCCCAAAGGAGGCAGTCCGAGCCTGAGCAAGAGTGTCCTGAGACTCCTCAAAGTAAAATTTGGAGAATAAATAAAATTATTATTAGAATCACTCTCCTCATCGTTTAAACAACGCGAAAAAGAAAAGTTTCAGATTGCGGTAAAATTATGATCTGCGTATTGACGAAAAAAAAAGTTTCTTATATTCAAATTATCTTAAAACTTTTTAACCAGAGAATATTTTCTTAACTGTAGTTATTGAAAATTGTGTTTGAAATTGATAATTTTGTGTATTCTAAAGCTATTAAGCAACAAAAGTCATTTAAAATTATAAATGATTTGTAAAATATAAAATCAAAATTAACTGACAAGAAAAAAATCGATGTTTTCTGTTTCTGTTTATTCCTTAGCAAATTCACATAATGTAAGAAACCAACAATAGTATCAATTTTTAGGAATAGTATTGATATCGCTTTTTCTCCTCTAGAAAAGGGAGATTTTGTGTTGGAGTCATAAAAGAAGAGACTTCAAAATACATAGTACACTCCGAGAAACTTTTTTAACCTCCCGTTAGTTCCGTTAAGATTCTGTAGCTCTTAGTGATGGAGCACAACACAGATATTCTGGTTAGAATGTTCTAATTTAAAATCTTATTATTTGTGGGTTTAAACTATTAATGCTCCTCGATTTTCAGTTAACACTCTATTTCCATTTGCTTACAAAAAGCGATGAAAATTTATATTTTTAATTTAATTGCATTTAATTGCATGGTGATTGCACAGTAAGTAGTTATTCGTAATTTTGTGAATGATTACACCACTATTTGATTGAAAACAACTATGTGATTGAGATACTGAAACAATTCTTGCAAATTTCTTAATGAATCGCTTAAAACAAATTATTTATATAATTATTTTTTATTGCACAATAAACATCCACTCATGCAATATAGCCTTTCTGAAACAATTATTGACTGGTGAACGAAAACAACGTTTGCCACACTTGTATCCTTTTCAATTTTGCCAGATATCTTCGAAACACCTAAAACATATTAGTGCAAACAACTTGACATAAACAGTGATATATGCTACGACAGTACTCACTCAAAATGGTGTTCGTTGACAATTCTAGCTAGATCCGGAGAGTTCTCAGGCTCGGGGCCGAAGAATTCAAGGATTACTCTTTTGGCAATTTCGATGAATCGAGATTCTGTTCGTTTTGAGCATAGAACATAATCCGGCGCTATGCAGGTTTGTCCAAGATTCAACATCTTACCCCACAGAATTCGTTTCGCTACCAAATAAATGTCCGCTTCGTCATCTATATACACTGGACTAAAATAATAACATTCAAAGAATAAGTTTTAACTAAAATAATAATGATAAATTGCTACATGCACTTAATTTGATAATTCAATAAGTATTACAAAATTTCAAGCAATTTATAATACATTCGGTTGCGGATTATCCATTAAGCTCATTAGACTGGCACACATGGGCCCTTCGTATTTCTGGGCCTCCAAAGTAGACCTCTCAAAGTAGAAAAATCATACTGTATCAAAAGCTTTGTTAAGTTATTTTAAACTGTAAAAATGCCATTAAAAGTTCGAAGGTGCATCGGAAATAATAAATACACCACCCATATTTGCACTATAGGGATGTTTAGTTAAATGAATTTTACCAAAACAAGGTAAATGTCATATCTACGTCCATAGACTCAAAAAGCTAACTATTGTGTTTAGTTACATTGGCCGAGAGACCTGTTAGCCACATAGAAAACATTCGGAAGAAATTCGGACCCTTAGACAATTTTTATAGAATAGGCTTCAGAAATTTTATAGCGTAGAAGCTCATGTAGGCTTAATCCGGGTCTGAATACTTTGAAAATTTTACATAACCTATCATATTCATTAAATTAAAATCCGATAACAAGCAACTGAAACTTGTTCAGTAAAGCTTAGTAATCTGATCAAAGTTAATCTACATTTCCAATTCATTTGATAATTTTGTGGGCAAACATCTTTCTTAAAGTCATAATTTTTAAGAGAAGGTTTGACGAGTAATAGATTTGGAGAACTATCGACATACTGAAGTAAACTTCTTTTGATTACCTTTCGACATAAAAATCTAGAAAAACTAAAACAAAAAAAATGTCTCAAATGAAATTGCAAATTCTCAAATGCAATTTGATTTGAGAAAGCAATGTTTAAATTTAGAAAGCTATCAACTATAGAGCTTTTACATTTGTATTGTCAGATTTTAAGGAGCCTAAGAATTTCCCTAAACTCTTTTATATGTCGGTATAAAACTTGAAGCCGATCGTTGGAACCAGGTTTGCCAGACGAAAAGTAGTTTAGACAAACATTTCATAAAATCTAGTTAAAATTAGTTAATCTTTCATGGAATTAAAAAAAGTCGTTTTATGTGAAAAATACCCCTTAGATGCTGCACATCATTACTAAACGATGGAACTTATAAAAACATAATGAGATATTTAATGAATAATTTATTAAAATGATAACTGTTACAACTATATCAAATACCTTCGATTCTTTTTTTTTTTTTTTTTTTTACTCTGTTTTCCTCCTACATTTTGTTTAATCATTCCTATATTTCATTCGTCAAACATAAAACAAAGCTTAGACCATAACTGAAAAGTTTTTGAAGAAATAGTTCGGGCAAATTAAAAATTTTTGCAAATTTATATAACCTTGGAGGCAACTACAGCGGACGCTGAAAAAATATTTGACAAAAAATCATATTCTAACGGTCTACATTGAATAAATCTAATCGTTGTCCACTTAAAAAAAAGTGTGCGCGTGTAATCTTTACGCGCGATTGAAGTAAAACTTCTTTGACGTTGGATTCAGTTACAGCCAGATTCATTTTCCTTGTGGTGTTCATCCCCATGTTCTTAAACCGTTGTTCCGTCTGGAGGTTGGGTTAGAATCCAGGGAGTGTCCATGTATTATCCTTTAACTGTGTTCTTAAATCGTTTGCAGTTGGGGGTTGTTTCTTTGTGGTGTTCCATACCTGTGTTCTTAAACCGTTGTTCCGTCTGGAAATTCGGTTAGAATCCAGGAAGTGTCCATGTTGTAGTATTATTCTTTAACTGTCATTGTATGTGTAGCGGGTAGTGTACAGACATTCAATAAAGTATTCGACTATGAGTCAAATTTCCCATTTCAGTTTTGTTAATGATTAATCACTTTTCAGGAATAACCATGCTTTAAATGTGAAATTGAAGTACGAAATTTTTCTTGCACTCGAATACTTTTTTTAGAGGGTGTAAAAGGTTTCATGAAAAATGATCACAAAACGAGCCAATGTAAAAAGCAATGTCTTCTCTAAAATACAAATACTATGCCAAGTATTAAATTATGAATAAATTTCAATATTTCAACATGGTTTTCCTTTCATATTTCTGGTTTAAATAAATATCTATAAATACTTCCATTAATTTATTAGAAATAAGAATACACAATTGATATAAAGAGCTATTAGCATGGTAATATGTTGTGTCCTCGAATATGTCCCCAAAGATATTTTCTAGTGTCCCCAAGTTTTCCTTGGATTACAGGACAATGCTTGATTTGTCCCCAAAATACTGTTTAGAAATATGGTCAACTTAGGCGGGGCCGTCGTTATTAGCAACCGGGCCTGCTTCATCGTTGCCACCGGAAGAAATGAGTGAAACATTGAGGCCTAATATTTACATTTGAGCTGTTCGATTGTATGCGATTTGGGATTATAAACGTTAATTTATTTTATCATTAAAAAACAATTTTGTTATAGTTTTGTTATAATGATTTAATGACAAGGTGTTTTAGATGTAGGTAATAATTTTTTGAAGATTGCGCTTTTTTTTATGGAAATAAATCAACGAATTCAATCGTAGAATTCGAACTTTAAGTTCTGAATGTAAAGGTAAGTGTACACTTGTATTTAGAAATTCTACAAATTTATAGGATATAAAGCATGTTTTGTGAATTAATATTTATGTGTTATTTATAAATCATTTTAATCTGAAATCGTTTAACTTGGGTAGTTTATTATTCTAGTAAATAAGCGTGCGTTGTAATACTAGTTAGACATTCTTATCTGTTTAAATCTTTCAGTTGAAAATGTCATTTATCATAAATGCAATTAAATGTGTGATATTGGTTTCAGTGCAGAAGTACTGTAAAATATGTTATTAATTTTTGCACATGTTTATGTAGAAACTTAAATTGAAGTTACTATTTTGTATAAGCGTTCATCATACTCAAATTCAAAGTTCCATTTAGATAATGGCTATAATAAAAAGTAATTAATTCAGAGATCGTTTGTTTTTAGTTTACTACAGTGTTTAGCGCAACTTGTGAAAAGGATCTTGAAATTTTTCAAGTCCTAGAGTTGTTAGTTTATCTTAATTTGTATTCAAAGTCCGTGGAGCAGGTTTTTTTTTTCTTTTTTTAAAGCTATAACCCTAATATACAGCAATGCAGGGACGAAAGCATTTGTTTTCAATCGCCAGTTAATAATAACTTTTAAAAAAAGGTGTTGGAATATTAGTGGTATTTCCTAGTATGGTTTTCTAAAATTTATAATTTTTCTTTGGAGAAGAAAAAGTATATGGAACTAACACTGAAAATTACAAATCATTTTCATTTCGAATGGTAAAATTTTCGATAAATAAACTCATTTGAACTAACCAAAATAAAAACGGTTAACAAACGTGTTTTATCATACACTGTTACCTTATTCTTAATCCTTTTGATATATAATCTCCCCTTTAAGTTCGTACTACAATTTATGGAACACCCTTTATTTTGTAATTCATTCTAAATGTTTCTCGTTAAATTAATTTACATTATTTTTCATGTAAATACCAAGGACTTGCAGTGCACAGGTTGTACTTATAATTATAGCAAACATTCTTCTGATACCTACGCCTTACAAAAGATTAAAAATTAAATAGTATATCAGTACTTAAATTTTGTATACGTGAATTGTAAATATAAAATATTTTAAATTCTATTTCAGCTCCTCGTCATATATTTTGTTAATATATTAACCGAATAATATTTAATAAATGAAAATTTAATAACTACTAGTTAAATTTATTTTAAAAGTAATAATGGTTGTAACTGCTTTGAAAATGTGAAACTTAAACATTCAGTATAAAGAAATACATAAAAATGTCTGTATCATTTGTGTATTCGTTTACTTTAATGTATACTAAAAGTCAGCTTAATTTTTTCATGTATATTAAAATTCAAGCTAAAATAATGAATCATGAGAGTGAGCACTACTTTGTTTTTCCTTCAAATTACATGCATCTATTTACTTTAATGTCCGCGTGTATCATAGTAAAGAAACTTTTAATGAGTTCGTACTTGAATTAGTAACACAATCACTACTTAAAACTACATTTAATGACGTTTCAAAGCATCAGAAAGCTTAAAAATTGCTTGATGTATACGGGAAGACGCGAGCATCCGTAGGCCTCTTTGGATGACTCATCGAAATACAAGCGCAGGCCCGTTACTAATAGCGAAGGCCCCGACTTAGGTTAGCATCCACGAAGTGTCCGTGTTGGTCTATTATTCTTTCACTGTTTTCTTAAAACGTTTTCCCGTAGGATTTGAATCGAGAGAATGTCTATGTTGTAGTATTTTTGCTTTAACTGTGTTCCTAAACTGGTGTTTTCTTCTGTTGGTTGGTATCGAATGCACATAGGGTCTATTATTGCCTTTTTCTATGGCAGTGTTCTTAAACCTTTGTTTTCCTCTGTT
Source organism: Cheiracanthium punctorium (assembly GCA_038373885.1). Classification (NCBI taxonomy): domain Eukaryota; kingdom Metazoa; phylum Arthropoda; class Arachnida; order Araneae; family Cheiracanthiidae; genus Cheiracanthium; species Cheiracanthium punctorium. The sequence goes on from JAWZYV010003110.1 coordinate 190,629, forward strand.
GGTTTTGTTCGAAGTATTATTCTGTTTCCGTGCTGAAATGTAGTTTTCGTCTGCTAGTTTGGCTCGATTGCAGGTTCCATTTCTTCATGTTTTTCTATCACCGTGTTCTTAAACCGTAGTTTTCGCTTGCAAGTTGTGGGTTCGATCGCAAGCAGCTTCCGCTTTTCCAAAACCACGTGAGCGTTACTTCCGTCAGAAAAAAATATCTGAGTTACTCCCTTGTTGCGCCTAAAGAAGTTTTACTTCAAAAAATAATATATTTTGTTTTTTATATTGCAGTTACGGAAGTAACACTACTTTCACTTATGTTGTTGAATTGATTTTAAATTTAAGGCGGCATGCAAATGAAAATCTGGATACTTTCGTGAAGTCATTTCAAATGTACTGAAATTGTAAAAATTGCGAATCTGTTCGTTTGATAGTGATGGCGTTAATGAAACAGCTTTTAATTTTTCTACCCGAATGAGCCAATTTCTTGTAGTTAAAAAGGGAAAAAAAAATTGCTAAAAATCAGAGAAAACGTGGATTTTCAGATTTTTAAAGTAATGCAAATAAATTGTTTCCCACATGTTTAATGTAATTATGAGCAATTTTAAGCCGATCTCACGAACGGTGTGGATTTTATTAAGTTTTATGAGCTTAACATTTTCTTTATTTCTTTTTCTTCTTCGTTTTTTTTTTCCGTAGTGGTGGTTAAAGTTTTACTTTTGGAGTGATTCAACCGGAAATGTTCAAGCGTCAGTTAGTCAGTGATTAGCGTAACTATAAATTAAGATCGGCCAAAAAAAGAAGTGACTGTTCTGTTAGTAGTCAACAGCTTCGAGAATTATTCCAATTGGCTTAAATTAATCGCATCTGACATCCCCGAGTCATTATTTGAGTAGCGGAGAAACAAACTTTAACATTTAAGTATTAGTTCATACTTTTACTAATTACAGAGTTATTGAAACACATAAACACTTCAGTACGTAAGTACGTTTCAAACACATAATCTCAGTACTTATTATAATTATTATTTTACAGAAAAATGAAAGAAATACTGCCATTATTTTAATCTTACCATTTTCCACCGAGCTCTAGTGTGACAGGAGTGAGGTATTTATTAGCTGCTTCTCTTACCTTTTGACCAACACTAGGGCAACCAGTATAAAATATGTAGTCAAATCTTTCATTTAATAAGGCAGTTGTTTCTGGAATACCACCGGTGACTACGTGATAACACTCCTGCAAAAAGAAAATATATAAAATGTACATATTTCTAATCTGGTGAAAAGTTATGAGCGGCAGGAATTTTAATGGGGTAATTTGATCCGATTAATCGGCTCATTTTAGTAACCAGTGATGTTATTAAGCGGCGTTTACTGCACTCGTTTATTTATTTATTTAGTTTTAAGTTTATACACTGCAAGAACTACTGTCAGTTGCAATCTGTCTTCGTCAGGGGTCGAAAAAAATTGTAAAATCTTAGGAGCCAGCAAAAAGTTTTAGGAGCCACTTATATAATCTTATAAATAAAAATGAAATTCTGTTTGTTTGTGGATTTGATTCGTATACAAATCCACAAAAATGGACCTATCGGCCTGAAATTTAGCACAGATATGTAAAATAATATAGAATAAATCGTAGTCCACTTTAAAACTTTGAAAGTCCACCCGTTCCCGGAATTTAAGAGATTTTTTATGCTCTCCACGCAAAAAGCTTTCCGTAATTGTAACCCCTGTAGTGAAAAAAGTGTGAAATAAGGATCGTGGTTGCCATGTGTGGCGATTAAAATGCCGAATTATTATTTTGCCGAATAAAATGTTTTAAATTCTCAAAGTAAAAATAAAAGAATAATAATGATTTTTTTTTTGTTAGTTTATATTCGTAAGGTTATTTTTTTTTTAAATTATAATATCGTGTGCATGGGAAATCGGAGCAGGAATGAAATGTTTTATACGCAAAACAATAAGAATTGAAGATTTCCGAGGCTAATAGGTAAATTTTTTTAGTTTGGCGAAAAAATAAAATGGCTCAAATGCCAATTTTGAGAAAGTGAGTTCTAGCGGTTTGCACAGATTTCGGCTTGGCGCAATTTATTGAGAGCTTAAGGAAATAGATTTTTGAAAACAAGGGCAAAGGTTTTATTAGAATACAGCGTTAAATTTTAATGATCCGTGAAGAAATAATGCAGTTGTTAAGGGATTTCAAGCGATCTATCTCCAGAATTCTCGCCAAATGAGCATATTGATTTAAGTTGGGGGAATTCCGCCAAATTTCAGAAAATTGAAATCTTCTCATTTAGTACATCGGAGTAACGATGAATAAAACACGTTATAGTTGATAATTTTATAAAATTCGGCTGTATTAAGGGATTCCACTTTTCAAATAAAGGCTTGCTTTACTTTTTCGCGGTCGAACCATTTCCCATATTGATTGCTGCTAAGTCAATGCTTCGAATGATTTCCTGAAAAAACGCTTGCAAAATGGCGTATGTTGGCACTTTGGCGAGGCTTAGATTTGAAACTGGATTTTATTTGAGACTGGGATATATAATGACACTGGTTATAGATAAAAATGAATGTTGGTATGTGTGTATGAGGTTGAAAAACTCCAGCAGCGTTGAGCACCGTTGCACCATGAAATTTGGCTCACCTAAGTCTTTTATCATGGAGAAGCTTTTTATGCTATCCGTTTTCCTCTAACTTGCCACCAGGTGGCGCAGCAGAACGTCAAATTCTATTCCGTTTAGCCGTTTACTATGCGAATATCGTACAACCGATTTCGATGAAATTTGGTACACGCGGATATTAGAACACGGAGAATATTTCTCAGTATCCATTTTGCTGTAACTTGCCGCTAAATGGCGCTGCAAGGCATCAACTTCTATACCGTTCGACCGATCGGCATAAAATTTCTTATACTTACACATTTCAGCACGAAGAATATATTCTGTGTTCCTTTTGATGTTACTCACCACTAGATGGCACTGCAATGCAATATTATTTTAACTCGCCACTAGATGATGCTGCAGCAGGCCAAATTCTTGACCATTCAAACGGTCGCTGTGAAAATCAGTATACATAGCTATTTGAACAATGAGAATATTTTGGCGTTATCCATTTTGCTATAACTCGCCACTTGACGGCACTGTAGCAAATCATTACTTTAATTAACCACTAGATGGCGCTGCAGTGTATCACTTCTTGACTGTGCAACTGATCGCTATGAAAATAGGTATACATAGATATTTGAACACGGGGAAGAGTTTCGCGTTAGATGTCGCGTCAACACATGAACTTCAGGGCTGTCCAGCCGATCGTCCTGAAATTTCGTATTCATCGATATCTGAATGCGAAGAATATTTTCGCCGTATCCGTTTTGCTAAAACTCGCCACTAGATTGCGCTACGCCGCATGGCCTTCTGCGCCGTACAAACGATTGCCTTGTAATTCGGTATGCATGGTTATTGAACTATTGAACACAATATAATGCGATATCCATTTTGCTGTATCTCTTTATTACAATGAATAGTAATCACCACAAATCGTAATATCAAAAAGTCCATTCATTCCCGTGCGAAGAACGGGTACTTCAGCTAGTGAATTATATTAATGACAAAAAAAGCTAGTCGCGAAGGAATATTTTTTAATCGCCTGGGAGACCGGGTCACCGGGTTCGTCACCAAAAAAGATATCTCAGTCGGGTCATGTCATTCATCATAATGCTCCTAGACTTTATTAAAACTTAAGTTTCATAGTTATAAATTAAAAGGTGAGACTTAATCTGTAGTCTTTGTGATGGAAAAAAAATTAGTACAAAAACCATTATTCCTTTGTCCGATTACCAAGAAAATAAAAATAATGATGGGGCAAGGGGATAACTTAATTTTAGAAATATACTTGTAGTTACTTTTCATTTGCTTCATGTAGCTTTTGAAGTATTTCTATGATGCTTCAGACTTTTTAAATTTTCATAGGTCAAATTTTCTTTTATTGAAGAACGTTTGTGAATTGAAAAACAAAATAATAGTTGTGTTTCAAGAGAGGTAAATAAAAATATTTTTAGCTGAAAATAAATGACAATGGTATAAAGGATTCGTTATGTAAGTAATCGCGGGACAACTTATCCGCGATCCATGGCAATTAAAAACCCTTCAAAGTTTGACTCGGCCCATCAGAAATTAATGTTCTCTCCTGTTTGACACAACTTTTAAATATAAAATTGAAAGTCCTTACGGTAAGGCGCTATTTTAACTGTGTCCTGTTTCTTAAGTAGGCCGCGTAATGAATTTATTAATCAATATGCTTAAACTTAGACGCATGGTAGTTATGTAGAATTGAAGTAATCTTACCTTATCTAGGTAACGCGGTACAAGGTCTGCTATAATCTTGGCCGTCGCAGGTGTCTTTTCTGATGGTTTGATAACAGCACAGTTACCTGCAGCAATTGCTCCCATTAGTGGAAGAGTTATCAAGCAAAAAGGATAATTCCAAGGTCCGATGATTAGAACAACACCATAGGGTTGAGGGAAGATGAAAGGTTTGTCCAGCAACAGAATTATATTAGTGTCTGCCTGAAAAAGTGCACAAAAATCTAACATTACGATAAGCTATAGAGCATTTATACTTTGAATTGACACTAAAACATTTCAATCTAGGCATTTTCGTAGTGTCCCGTAAAAAAGACGTACAATGTAGTGAACTTAAGACTATAATAAAAAAAAAAGAAAAATCGCATTCTACAGTACCTGTAGATTCCCGACTGCACCACAGTGAGCAGTGAAATGTTCAACATATTCATGAATATAAAGTGAAATGAACAATAAAGTAAAAGAAAAAATCATAAAAAAAAATTACGACAAATATGTACCAGTGACGTCCATAGACCTATAATCAATCATATATTTTTACTTATAATAAATAAATTTATAAATCATCCCGGAAGCAACTAAAGCAAACATTTTTTTTTTTTACTTACAAACACATTTGTTATTTGTAAAAGTAAGTAAATATTTTTAGTACATTTATTTTACTGTATTTATTAAATTGCGTACTCCATAAAGATTTTAAGACAATTTATTTTACACTAATTTTAATCAGAGTCAACACGTGTCAAGAAACTTTTAAACGATCATATTCTACAAGAAGTAAATTATAAATACAGGGTGTCCCCAAAAAGGTGGTAACGGGCTTTAATTCTTTATCTATAAGAGATAAGTGGGCAATGTTAGTTAAAAAAGTGTTCAAAATAAGGTCGGAAATACGTCTCCGTTAAGAAGAAATTTCTCTCGTTCGTTTACAAAAAGTTACACTTTTTATACGACCCCCGTACACAAATACGAACCCTTACAAAAAAATTTCCATTTAGTAAAGTGTGTCGCTAATGAGGTGATCTACCAAATTTCAGTCTTTCATCACACAGCGTCTCTGAGATATCTTTAAAGAAAGATAATCGGGGGCATTACATGATTTCGAATGCAAATGCTTATTGATAGAGTGGGAAAAAAGATTTTCTTTCGTAATTTCTGTAGGACCCCTGAAATTCGATTATTCGACAGAACATTTTCCCTTCGAGAGTCATCGAAAAGTGGTTTAAGTCAGCGTTACATTTTTCTTCATATATCTGACACTTTTTAGCATATAAATCTCAAAATTTGCAAGTCACCTCTTAAGTGTATGGGCCATATTTTACTAATTGGTAGTTCTTTTGTAAGGGGTCGTATAAAGATTTAAAAAGAGTAACTTTCTGAAAATTAACAAGATGTTTTTTGTTGTTCTTTTTTTTGTAGCGTAATATTTTTTCTGACCTTATTTTGAACATTTTTTCAACAATGAACAATAGATAAAGAGTTAAAGCCCATTACCATTCTTTTGGGACACCCTGTGCAAGGACGTATTTAGGGGGGAGGTCCACGGGGTCCGGACCCGCCCCCCCCCCCCGAAATTTGGATTTTTGTTACTAAAATGGTAATGATATAGTATTTTTGTGTGAAATTCTGCCTTTTTTACTGTTTGGACCTCCCCCCTTCCCCCAAATGTTTTTTGGATACGTGCTGAAACACTCATATCTTAAACTAGCTGAAGTACCCGTCGTTGACGGGTTTGTACTGAATGCAAATTTCTAAAAAGCAAGAACTTTCGTCAGCATTGTAGGAGTACACAGAATGGATGTAGTATGTTGCTAAAGTAAAGAAAGCGAAGTTATAATTTTTATGTATTGTTGAAATTTCATTCGCTTTAGTCGTAATTATGTGATGCGCGAACGAATATTTACGCATCTTGAAATTATTTTCGCAAAATCTCAAAATCTAATCAATATTTTTGAAAAATTGGAAGCCTAGAATTTAAGTCGAGTGGCAACCTATCATGTCACCAAATTTCGTTTCATTCCCTGCAGTCTTTATTTCGAGATGCTGGAACAAAATTTCAGAATTTTAAAACGATTTTCACAAAATCTCAAAATGTAATCAAAATGTTTAAAAATTTCAACGCCTATAAATTAATATTAGCAACTACATATCCTATCACCAAATTTCGTATCATTCGTATTAGTCGTTATTACGTGATGCTTGAAGAAATATAAACGTATTTTGAGAGAATTTTCACAAAATCTCAAAATGTAATAAAAATGTTATAAAAATTTGACACCTATAGTTTATGTTAAGCAATCATCTATCATGTGACCAAATTTCACATCATTCGCTTTAGTCGTTATTACGTAATGCGTGAACAAAGATTCACTCAGTTTTAAACGATTTTCGCAAAATCTCGAAATCTGATCGATTTTTTTTTAATTAGATGCTTATAATTTAAGGTGAGTAACCACCTATCACTTCACCAAATATCATTTTTTCACCAGTTATTACGTGAAGTGCGAACACAAATTTACGCAGTTTGAAACGATTTTCGCAAAATCTCAAAATCTAATCAAGTTTTTTTTTTTAATTCGATGCCCATGTTTTAAGTTGAGTGAGCACCTATCATGACACCCAATTTCATATCATTCGCTTCAGTCGTTTTTACGTGATGCTTGAACACAAATTTACGCAGTTTGAAAGGATTTTCGCAAAATCTCAAAATCCAATCAAGATTTTTGAAAAATTCGATGCCTATGTTTTAATTTGAGTGACCACCTATCATGACACCCAATTTCATAGCATTCGCTTTTGTCGTTTTTACGTGATGCTTGAACACAAATTTACGCAGTTTGAAAGGATTTTCGCAAAATCTCAAAATCCAATCAAGATTTTTGAAAAATTCGATGCCTATGTTTTAATTTGAGTGACCACCTATCATGACACCCAATTTCATAGCATTCGCTTTTGTCGTTTTTACGTGATGCTTGAACACAAATTTACGCAGTTTGAAAGGATTTTCGCAAAATCTCAAAATCCAATCAAGATTTTTGAAAAATTCGACACCTATGTTTTAAGTTGAGTGACCACCTATCATGACACCCAATTTCATATCATTCGCTCCAGTCGTTTTTACGTGATGCTTGAACAAAAAAAAGCGTCACGGACAGAATGACAGAACGACAGAATGACAGACAGACAAACTTTTTTTTGAGGGTCGCACCGGATCCCAGGTGCTTGAAACGGATAGAAATCGCAAAATTTTTGAATTCCAAGAAATGTACAGATAAAAGTCTAATTTTATTTATATAGATACGCACTAGAGTGCTATATTTTAAAGAGTATCATAATCCATGCATCTTTCCTATTTTCTTTCCTTATTCCATTAAGTTTGAAAGTGTATCATTATTCATAAGTGTGCCGTATTTTTCTCCCTTGTTCCATAAAACACATCTTTGGAATCGAAATCTATCTTAAAATCGCCTACTGAAACAGTTTTACAATCTCCGCCAAGCATATTCCAGTTGCACTTCACCGTTTTAAATACTATTTGGAATGTGCATCATAATCCATGAGAATGTCGTGTTTGTCTTTCTTGGGTTGATTTCTACTTTAACGCCTCCATTCTCGCCATTCTGTAATTAAACATATACACGATTCTTTGTACTTATGGGGTAACCGTAATTCCGAATTAAAATAGCGATTTGGAACAACATGTAAAGTACAGCATTCCATTACTTATTTATATATTTTGGGTTGCCAATTAATGTACTTTTAATAACTAAGTGTCTTCAAATTCCTTAACTGGTACGCTTATCGCTAATTTGTTCACATTAGTTTTCATCCAGTTCTTTTAAGAGCGTTGAAACTTGTGCATAACTCTTAGAGACCATGACTGCAAAGCTCGCCTAAGTACGGGAATTTTTTTAGGTTGGCGAGAGGGGGGGGGGGCGTTAAAATAGGAATCAACTCTTTCTTGTTCCATAAAACACATTTTAGGAATCGAAATCTATCTTAAAATCGCCTACTGAAACTGTTTTACAATCTTCGCCAAGCATATTCCAGTTGTACTTCACCGTTTTAAATACTATTTGGAATGTGCATCATAATCCATGAGTGTGCTGTGTTTGCTTTCCTTGTTCAATAAAATACATCTTTGGAATCGAAATCTATCTTAAAATCGCCTACTGAAACTGTTTTACAATCTTCGCATATTCCAATTATACTTCGAAATTTTAAATACTGTTTCGAAGAGCATCACAGTCCATGAGTGTGCCGTGCTTGTTTTTCTTGTTCCATTAAACACATATTTGAAATTGAAATCTATGTGCGACTTTCAACATTTTATTCTCTCCCTCTCCGCATTATCTGGCAAACACATTTGAAAAGATCTTCACAGTGACAGTTCATGTCTACAAATCATATCTACAAAGTCGCGTGACAAATATCTGGGCTTAAGCAAAATAGCATCCTAGTGCTAAAAGAGGTTTTAGTTCCTCCAAAAAATTCGTACAATAGCTTTAATTCACAAAGCCGCAAACGGCATCTCCTATCAAATGAATAAGTTGAATTCAGAGGAAGTAAATTTTTAAAGTGATTTTTCAATCGTCCATATCCAAATAATACGAAAACATATGTATATTTTTAAAAATACAAATTACTATAATAACTATGTTACGCAAAGAAAAATTTTTTTGCAGTATATAATGAGGCTGAAGCCCTTTGGTCTTTATATAAAATCAATGAAATAAAACGACAATTGAACTTACCTTTTCTGGTTTTACCCAGTTATGTATTTCATACAAAATACCCTTGATTTCATTCTTAACAGCCTCAATTTCTACGAGTAAGGCTTCTATATAAGGCTGAAGAAAAAGAAAGATATACATGATAAGCATAAGGATCATAAATTTATCTGAACAAATAAAAAGCATTGACTCATATTGGAAAATACGGAACGAAATTTTTAAAAATAATTTCTTTAAATCCAACAAACATTTTAAGGATCATTCCATGTTAATCGACAAATGGGTCGTGCCGCACCATTTTTGATTTTCTTGAGATTTTATAGGTAATATGTACATACCTTAAGTATCACAAAACAGCTTTTTTTTATTAAAAAATTATTGTTCTTGAGATATTGCCATTTGTTTAGTCATGTTGTATCATACTATGTGCAAAAATTGCCATGTTAGACTCATTTTCTAAAAGTTGTAGAGTTTTTATTTGAACCAACAAGAAGATCAGATAGGACTTATTGGAAAGTTTAAAGAGTGCACTTTTAACTGCGCATAATAAAATAGATTTATGTTAAGCCTTTTTCGGACATCAAATAGTTGTTCACAAACTAATGTTTTTTTTTTTTTGTTTGTCATTTTTGGCATTAAAAACCAATGAAGGACTTTCAGTAACAAACCAATTTTTTCTCCTGTTACCCTTACATATCAATACTATACGCAGAAAAAAAATGAGCTGTTACTGGTGGACCTTCATCCTGAAAAAATTGGTTAAACTTTCAAAAAAAAAATTGAAAAACGTTTTTCTTCATTCCCCCCAAAAAGTCACGTGGGACAGGTGATAAAAATCTCAGAATGACATGGCACGAAGCTCTTATACTGTACTTTAAAACCAAAGAAAAATTGTATTGTTTTTCTAAAAGACGGAGGAGGTACATTTTTGAAGTACTACAAAAAGCACTTCTTGCTATTGAGAATAGGTTAACTTTTCACCCACCAGAAGTCGTATGGGACATCTGATAAAAATCTCAAAATGGCGTATGGTCAGACGCTCTTTTACTGTACTTTGAAACAAAACAAAAATTGTATTGTTTTTCCAAAAGACAGAGGAGATCACTCTTTTGAAATAATACAAAAAGGACGCTGACTACTATTGGAAATAGGTTAAGTAGACTATTGCAATTACCGTATAAAACACTTTATTGAATTCAATTTAATTGAAATATAATTATAAGATGTAATCTGACCTAAAAAAAGCTTACAGCTCTTATTAGGTTATTCTTTATTATTTTGCCAATTTCTCAAAGTTGACAGATACTCATTTATGCATGAAGTTATAACTTCTCCTATTTGCTGTCAAGTACAATTCAAGGGGGGTGAGAATGCATTTTAATATGGTCTCTTTCTGATCCCATCAATCTTAACTGCTGTTTTTTTTTTGTGTGTATTATTTCAAAAGAGATTATCTCATCTGTTTTTGTTTTTGTTTTTAGAATAACAAAGTAATTTTTGTTTTGCTTTTAAGTACCATAAAAGAGCTTCTTGCCATATCATTTTGAGATTTTTATTACTTGTTGCACATGATTTTTTTGTGGAGTGAAAAATTAACCTGTTCTCAATAGCAAGGAGTGCTTTTGGTATTACTACAAAAGTGTGTACCTTCTCTGTCTTTTGGAATAACAAGATAATTTTGGCTTTCTTTTAAAGTACAGTAAAGAGCTTTGTACCATGTCATTTTGTGACTTTTATCCCTTGTCCCACATGACTTTTTTGGAGGTTAATAAAGCACATTTTAGAATTTTTTGAAAGTTTAAGCAATTTTTTTAGGATGAAAGACCACCATTAACTGTTCAGTTTTTTTTTTCTGCATATAGTATTGATATGTAAGTGTAACAGGAGAAAAAATTGGTTTGTTACTGAAAGCCCTTCATTGGTTTTTAATGCGTAAAATGACGAAAAACATTAGTTTGTGAATAACTATCTGATGTTCACAAAACTGAAAAGCTTAATATAAATCTATTTGCAATGCGCATTCGAAAGTCCATTCTTTAAGCTTTCCAATAAGTCTATCTGATCTTCCTACTAATTCAAATAAAAATTCTACAGCTTTTAGAAAATGAGTCTAAAATTGTGATTTGTGCACGGCATACTAAGCAAATGACTATCTCAAGAACAATTTTTTTTTAAATAAAAAAAAACTGTTTTGTGATACACAAGATATGTAGATATTACACTACCAAATTTCATGAAAATGAAAAATGGTGTGACACAATGGTTTCTTAAAATATATTGATTTTATATGGAATGACCCTTAAATAAATCATGACATTCCTGATTACTTACAACTAATGCAATCATAACGCAGTGCAGTACAATATGTTTATGTTAACCTTTAATAACACATTGAGCAAAATTTAAATATTTATCAACTTCTGGTGGACAAGAATTTTTATTAAATTTCAGCATTATGTGTTTCAATAGCAAAGATAAACAGTGGATTTTATATTCTCTCTCCAACCCCCACCTCCCTCTCCAAATCTACACACACACATACCCGTTGACTCATTTGAAATTGGATTCTCATATGAATGGTTTTTACACCAGATCACACGTAAATAGCAACAGTCTGTTTTACAAGTTTAAAAATTTTAATTTGTTTTGATTATTTGAAACGAGATTAAAAATTGCGTTTAGAAAAATTAATGACATGAAATAAAAAGTTTCTTCATTGTACATTAAGTTAAAACTCCTAAAATTTCAAAGCGGGATTTCAAAGCGAAAAAAAGATTCTTGAATCCTCTTTCTTGGAGCAATTTCAATCTCACGTTCACACATCATTAGTTTTCCTCCCTTAAACGAAAGCCTACCCGAAATTCATGATTTTTTTTTTTCCAGTTTCCCACTAATGATAAGAATACAACTTCTATTTCAAAAAATCAAGTCATCTTTTCACTTTATCTGCTAATTTTTTCAAGTCAGTATTGATGCAATTGCATTTTTGAATAATTTTTTCATTTGATATTTCTCATTGGGAACATTGGCCTGTAAAAGAGTAACTAAATTTCGTACATTTAAGGTTTAAGTAAAACGCCGCACCTTACAAAATATATTTTTTTATTACACGCGATGACTTCACCTAAGCCGCCCTGTATACGACAATAATGGAACACTTTGTGAATGGGAGGCAGAAGCACTTCGTGTTGCCTGATTAAAAATAGGAAAGCAGTTATTGTTCACTTTTACTCTGAAAGTAGGAAGGCTACTTTCTAGCTCGGTCATGCATTCACTGAACAAGTTTATAGGAACTAGGTCAATATAATGATTAGTTGTTTGTGAAGTGCTAATAACGTCCAAACATCATTATCACGACACCTTCAGGACTAAGAAAAAGTTACGCGGTAGAGTGGGTATCATCAAAAGCGAAATTGCTAGCTAAGTGCATGATAGCTATGATCTTGATGGGAGAAAGCAACAACAGTTAAATCTAGTCATCTGTTCATCTTTCATTATAATTTGAATAATTAATTTATACTAATATGCCTTTAACCCATTTGTGCCTGGATATTTTTGCGACTTTCTTCGATTTTTACTGATAGCAGAAATAATAGATAAATTTCTGATGTCAACTTCTTGAACAAGGGATGATTTGATGATTTCTTTTAAAATCATTAAGCATAAAAATCGAAATATCAACATCCTACTTGGTCATGTTCAAATATTTTGTAGAGTTGAGGCTCAATACTCATGAACAAAGGCTAGGAAAAATAAATAACGTTTTCGACTAATAGCGAAAATGCCGTCCCAAAAAAGGGACACTAGGCATAAATGGGTTAAAGCAGATTTTTTTATGAAATAAATTTGTATTTTTTAAACCGATTATATGCAGAAAATAATGGCTTATGTTTTGTATTATTTCTTTAATAAAATGCTCTATGGAGGTTTCTAAGCGATGTGTTAACTCAAAATTTCAGGAATTATTTGTGATGGGATGTAATTTTTGTTAGTGTAGGTAAATAAGTTTTAAAATTGTATCACAAAAATTACGTCAGGCTCGTTTTCGCGATGTCTTTGGAATATGTCCTTTGGTGAAATAATATTTAATAGATTCTAGTTTGCAGTAGCTTTTTTATGTTTTGAATAAGTATAAATTTCATGTGTAAATATAACTCTGAATACATTAAAAATTGTTGCGTAAACATCATTATTATTATATTTGTTGCGTAAACGTCATTATTTAAGTGTCTCATGATTGAATAAATTGTACTGTAATTGTATGATTCAATAAAAATACTATATAAATGGCGTGTTTGCTATTTGCTCACTGGATAATCAAGATCTAACTGTGCAAGGTTCAAGATGTAAGAAAACACTCTACAATTCATCAAATTTGAAAATCAGATGCTTTTCAAGTTAAAGACAATAAATTAATCACAAAATTAGCTTATATTTGATGAATATTTGATATAAAAATCATCATATTCAGTAAGATTAAAAGACACAATAGAAATCTTTATCTGAAATGTTTATAGATTTTGTGAGCAATTTTTAAGCTTAATCTCTGAAGCTTACGATATTACAGATATAGAAGTATACAGCTGATTATTAATAATGTTCATATGCATAAATAATAAAAATTTCACATCTTATTACCAACGTTAATTAACATTACATTATGAATCTAACTTTTTTGTCGAGTGAGGGGGGTGGTGGGAAAGGGGGGGGGGGAGAGAGAGAGAGAATTGCATAGAATAAATATTACTTGGAATATTCAGAATAAATATTTCCAAAAGGCATTTGGCATTGTTTCAATCATGTCTTCTCTCTTTAGCACTGGTCAAGATTAACTTATTACGAACTATTATTTTCCCACGACGGACGTTTTAAAATTCAATTCTTTGAAAATATCAGACGGCATGAGAAAACCTTCGATGGAAAGCATTATATACAAACAGACTCCAAAACTTAATTCGTAAAATTATGTTTAGCAGTTTAAAATTTATCAAGATGTTATGCTATTATCAAGTTAGCAATTATCAATTCATGTTAGCATTTATCAAGTTAGAATGCAAACTTTAAAAAGAATGTTGTTTTTATGATTTCAGGTGTCTGAAAAAAAACCCCACCTTAACATAAAGGGAGAGAAAAAAGTAAGTTACACCAGTAACGGCTCGTGGGTTATTTAAATGGAGGTCGGAAATAAATCGGCGATAAATAAATAATGGCGATCGGAAGAAATACTGTGCTGTACTAAACTACAATACAGTGCGTTAGCTATGATACGCGCATTTAATAATAGTGGGAGGGAGGGAGAGTAAAATTCACGTTTTAAATTCATAAAAATATAGAACCATACTTAATGTAGTTTTTAAATTTAATTTATTAACGTGTTTATTTTTTAGTTTTACCTTTGGGAGTTCATGTGCTCATGTTTTAGCTAAGACACAGCCGAAGAAAGGTTTTCTCATTTTTGCTGCAGTAGTGAATTCGACGAACTGATTGGCTCGAACGGGAAGTGAGGGAGAGAATAAAGACACAGAATATATGTTCTAGCCCAGCGTTTCTCAACCTGAGGGGGACGCGCCCCCCGCAGAACGCTTGCAGGGGGGGGGGGCGAGAAAAACTATAGAGCAAGTAGTGATGCATGTTTTTAAAAAATCATCTTATTTATTCTCATTTTTACTCAAAAATATATCCATTTTCGCTTAAAATGTTCATTATTAAAGATTAAAAACTCAATGAATGCTGAAAAAAGTGAGGGAGGGGCGCCACTGTAAGTTAGCCTTTTTTCGGGGGGGGGGACGACGTTAAAAGGTTGAGAACCGCTGTTCTAGCCCATTCTAACGGAAACAATAGTTTGTTTCTTTTTGTCTGGGAAGGTTGAAAGTTTTTAGCCTTATTTGTTACTGTGTCCATGTGTTATTGGAATCTATGATTTAACCGTTTTGAAACATGGAGCCCCGTTATTATCCAGTTTGCGTCTTGTTTGATACTCCGTTTAACACATGGAAAGAAGATAATAAACGACAACCACTAAAAGAAAATAGACCGACATCAAAATTGTCCATTCATAAGAAAAAAGCAGGTTCGTCTCAGCATGGTCGCAGCTTCCATTTCTCATGATATGCACTATTCTCGTGGCTATGGGGCAGTTTTTATTTTTTTTAAATGTTTTGTTCGTCGTGTTTAATCGTTGGGATAAAAAAGACCGTTTGGAATGGTACTGGATAGGATGGATTAACCACCATCACACGAGCACGTAAAACACATGAAAGCTCAATCGAGCATTTAAAAAATTCTTTAAAATTTAAGGAGTTGATAAGAAGTGGGAGCTAAATTGCTGACGCATTAAAGGAAAACTCTCGGATTTATATTGCTGAATTTATCAAGAAGGTAAGCCTGAATAGACGCTTCATGCAAGTACCCATCAAAGTAGTATTGTTTTTAAGTAAGCAAGAACTGGCATTAAGAGGACATGGCGAGCGAGAAAATTCTTTAAACATGGGGAATTTTAAAGAGCTTTTAAAATTAATGATATCTGAATTAAAACAACGCCTTTTTATGAGGACATCACTGACTGATTCGCAAGTTTAAAAGAAAAGAGGATTTATTTGACTTATAAAAAATAAGTAAGTTTTCTTTTTTCTTTTTTTCTTCTTTTCTTCTCAAGTTATCATTACAAAAGAAAATTCTCAGGAAACTTCGAATCAGACACGGATTAATGAAATTTTTAGAATAGGAGCGGCTGGTTGAAATTTATGTCCATTTTATGGAAGTAAAATAGGATCTCTTACATTTTTATGTAATTTCTTTTTTTTTTTTATCCTGGGTGAGGGCTTAATCCGCTAGCTTTCGAATTCAGTAACAAAGATTTCCTAGGGGGGGGGGGGGTCACATGTTTCCGGCTGCACTAACATTTTTGACCACGGGCCGCCACTGACATATACATGAGTTAAATAATTCTAAATCTCATTTACCTTTTTCAGATCTTTTCTGATGGCAGCAACCATTTCTTCCCCATTTTCTTCTAAAAGTTGATAAAACGCTTTCAGTTGTTTTATTCGAAAATCGAGGGGTTTTGTTACTTCTCGGTTGAAAGCATTTCTTGCTGTGTTAACAACCTATAAAGTAATGTGAAAAATAAAATTAAAATTAGGGTAATATTTTTTAAAAATATTTTTAATAACTTCAAAGCACAGAAAACACTAAACCATCGCCTAGATTTGGAGGTGGGGGAGGAGACTGAGATAACTTTTGTAGAACTAACCATTTTCATTATATAAGGAATCAGGCTTAAGTAGTCAAATAAAAAGTTATGTAAATGGTTATTACTAGCAAGTAAATCATTGATAAATATAGCATTTAATATAGTTTACTTACGAGGTTTACAAATGATCGTCAAGTAAATCGTTATGATCTTGGAAAAGTAAAAACTGAGCTAAGAAGATAACCACAATCCCGTAATGCTGTAGAACAACTGTCCTCTAAAACAAACTATGGTACCTGAGCCCCCACTTAAAAATTTATGCTTTTTGACATAGAAAGGAAATTATGTATTGAGTCAAAAGTCTTTTATCTTTGAGATCTTCAATAGAAATGTAAATACACAAAATTGTTTAAAAAATAGATAATGTTTTTTAATCTTCACTTTTTTTAAAATTGCCATTGTATTTTAAATGTTATTCAATAGTTTTTCAATAGTAATTCAAAGTATTTTAAATGTTGTTCAATAATTTATTTGATAATGTAATTTCTTATCAGATGAACCAAACATAAAAAATATTTTTTGTTATTGCATTGCCGCAAAGCTGTTAGATGTAAAGGAACCTTTGAGGCAAAAAAAGTATAATAATTAACCCTCCGTTAAGTAGGTGAATTACGTAGACCAAGTAAATACACTCAGAGAATTGTGCAAATAACATTGTAGCTTTGACTATTTTGCCTCATTGAAGGAACAGTAATGTGCTGTTGTCTATGTCAGGGGTCGCGCTGGCTTTTTTTAAAGTTTCGCCAATCCATTCGCCAAATTAAATTTTGCCGGACATCATTAAGAAATGCAATTGCCAATATTTTAGCCGAATCGCATTTTCTTTAGCCAAACTAATTTTATTATCGCAATTTGCGACCTCGGCGATCGACAGCGCGACCCCAGTATGTTAAGTAATAACATTTATTTCATCGGAAATATTTGGACTATTTGCTTTGTACTCTTTAATTTTTTAATTTAAAAAAGTGGTATACACATCTTATATGTTTCTACTATTTTAAAATAAAATCCTTCCATTTTATTAAAAGTGTTGGAGTAATATTTACAGCTGAATGGAAACTTCAAAATTAGAAAACTTAGATAAAGTCTGAAAAATGAGCTATTCAGAAAAGAAGCGGGAGAATAACACACACACACACACACACACACACACACAAAAAAAAAAAAAAAAAAAAAGATTTAAGGCCACTATACATTTGAAGGACATGTAATACCAAGGCAACTAATGATTATTCAAATTTGTTCTTTTTTATTTCAAATTGGAAAAGTTAATTATAGATGCGGAATAATTAATCAATCAAACAAGAAAAGAACACTACAAAAAATGTGTGCTGTTCCTGTTCGTGATAGATTAAGAGAAGACGAGGTTTCTGAAAAGAAGTCTTTTTTTAATAATTTGCGTAAGTCATCGTAATTTTTTACATTAAAGAACTGACCAATTGAATAAAAGAAATAAAAAAAGCAAGAGGGAAAAAACTAACAGAATTTGCGCCTCTGAGACCAACTCAGTCAAAATTATTTTTCATTCTTGGAAGAATGAGATCACCGAAGTTCAATTACATTTGTCAATAGTGGTGTAAACACGTTCTTGCCAACGTGACTGTTAATTCATTCGCCAAGAAAAGAATCTCTCTTGTGTCTCTTTTCTGAAGTAGACCAAACACTGCCACTTAATATTTTTGCGCACTTTCACCTGGTTAGTAGAACAGCCATTACTTTTCCTATTGTCACCCACAGTTTTAGAAACAAGCGTGCCTCCAGGCTAGAATCTTACATCACAATAATGAATCAATCTTGTGAATCTGTGTCAAAGAAACACGTGCATGTTCACGAGTTTTGAAACGAGATATTTCGTTTGGTTACAAAGATTCCGGTTTAAAAAAATCGCTGAAATAGCATTCGATCTTTTAGAAGCAGAAAAAAACTCATAATTTCCGGGTTTTTTTTAAACGTAATGAAACGAGGACGTAGTGAGAAAAAAATTTCGGGAGAAAGAGGGGGGGGGGTGCAAAGATAAAAAGAAAAAATAGAATTTCTCACAAAAATGCCTGATTTATAGACATCCAATTAACAAAGATCCAAAATTTCGGGGGTGCCCAGGCGCGACCTCGCAAACCCCTGGCTATTGGCTATGTCCCTGCGACGAAAGCAGGCCGCTACTACCAGTAACGGTGGCCGGCATGTGGTCGAATCGAAATTTGAGGTTGCCCGCTTGCCCGAGGCAATCAGCTATTTCAATGGGCAAGTAAAACAAAAAATTCGGTTGCCCCTCGGGTAATCAAGAAATGTTTTTTTTTTTTTTTTTTTTGCTTAAGATATGTTTTGTTGCTACATCAGTAGCAAAAAACATGTTTTTTCAATCACTGAAAAACAGATTTAAAGTACATCAGTCACTGAATTTATGAACTTTTTGAATGTTAAATTTTGGCCCAGAAAGTATGAAGAAACATACATGATAAAGAAATCATCCAGTATCACAATATTTGAAGCTGTTTTGCGAGAAAACAACTGTTCACTTGAAAGCATCATATGCGAATGGATCAACTTTAAACAGTTTTTGTACATAAAATACATGGATGTTTCTAAATGTAATTGAAATTCGTAAAAAGACATGGATATAGATAATTTTTCATTTCTGATAGACTTGCTTCTTAGTCATCCCACTCAGTGCAGTTTGGGAGCAGGGATTTTTCTGCCATGAAAAGGATCAAAAATGATTGGCGGAGCGAACTACGTTCTGTTGTTACGAAAGCCTTAGTCAGAATAAGAATATAGCATTATCATCAACAGATATGAAAGATTTTGATCCGGAAGAAGCCATAAGCATATGATTAAGAGCGAAGCAGAGGAAACCATATCACAAACTTTATAAAAAGCAGAAACTTACATAGCATTCATACAATCCTCTGTTAATGAAGATATGAGTAATGAATAATGGTAATGAAGATAGTGGTGAATATACCACAGGTACAATTTTATTCCTATTTTCATTACCGAATAATGGCAAATTTATGAATAAACATTTGACAGTTAAACTTTCACTGTAACATATTTATTGTTCATAGTATTTGTTTTTCATTGTTCAACTTAAAAAAAAAATTGCTTAGCGAAAATTTAAGGACAACAAACTTTACTTGAGGGCAACCAAAATGATTTGAGTGGTTGCCCAAGGGGCAACTTTTAAAAATATCAAGATTCTACCCTTGGTGGCCGGCATCAATTTTAACGCCCTTTTATGAATCCGAGTTCAAGACTTTTTATTTAAGAAAAAAGAAAAAAGTTTTTTGTACAGTGCGGTGCACTACTTTACACTTTTGCTTGTTGGATTAAAAAATTTATTTTGGCGATCTTTTTACAAAATTTATAAAATTATATATTTAAACTTTGTAAATTTGTAAATTTGCACTCTCTAGTTTTTGAAGTGTACTTTCAGAAACTGCTCAACATTCAGACCTTTTAAAATCATTATAAGCGCTCGTCTTAATTTAGAACTTTTGTTTAGCTTAAAAATTTTAGTTAAGGTCGTCTGACTATTTTTATTTGCCTCTCTAATGGCTAATGCCATTAATGGCTTTGCCTTACTAAAGCTAATGGACATCATTGCAAAATATCTACTAATCAGAGAGGTGTTCAGATTCTTTTCAGCATTATTTTTATTTAAAAAAAACTACATGATGTTTATTTAGCAAGTACTTCTCATCCTTAATCATCCAGCTACTTTCAGCAATAAATCACTTCTTTTTTTTCTTTCGAAATGGTATTAAAATAGAATGACTTTTGGAATAGAATGACTTTTGTTTGCAAAGCACTCTTAAATCGTTTTAGATTGTTTTAATCCCTCCCCCGAGCATTCACACAATTTCGAACAAATATTTCATAATTTTTTTCTTTAATAGATAAATTGCTACAAAGATGTGTGGGTAAATAAAAATTTAACTAAAGTGATCTCTCACTTATGCCAACGAGAAAAACACGTAGTGAGAGACGCACATAAACAAAAAGTGAAATATCAGAACGTTGAACCACATCATATTGTAATATACACTGAAAAATGTAAATAACATAAATTTCAAAATGCAACGAATTTTTATTTTTAATTTTTATAAGTGCTACCTTTGATGAACACCAAGAAAATGAAAATGGTTTCATACGAAAAATTTCGTTTCACTACTCTAACTTCTCACAAAATAATTTAAAATCGAAAATTGGTAAAAAGAGTAAAATTCCTGCGACAAACAATACCCGTCGAGTTGCAAAATCTACTTTTTGATCTGAGAACCTTTCCTTTGCGAGGCGCATAAATGAGAGGTGCTTTCTTAGTGCAGCGCATATTATTGCTTTCATGTGTCACCGTCTGGGACGGCAGAAAAAGGCAGGCACATAAGAAAAAACATGATAAAAGAGAGCACGTATAAGTGAGAGATCACGTATAAGTGAGATATAAGTGAGAGAGACACATAATACATTGAAGATGTCCATAGACATTAATGTATTGACATTCTTTTGTGTGGTCCTGTAAATAAACTCTCCATTAGCTTGGAACCAAAAATCGAGGTGCACAACTAGATGTTACAACAGTCTTATATATAAAATTTCGACTAATAGTTCTTTAGATTTGAGAGTAAAATACAGACAAACGTCGCCAAAAGTCGCCAAGCTTGGTGACTTTTGGCGCAATTTTCGAGGAAGGCACATGACCATCGTTCGACCATTATCTAACTCAGGGATGGGCAAACTTTTTCGGTCGCGGGCCAAAAATCGAAAAAAAAAAAAAAAGTTTGGCGGGCCAAAATATATTTTTCTAAAATTTTAAAAGCAATATATAAGTATTACAATTTAAATATGTTAATGAGATGAATGAAATTGCTATTTCATTTTTAAAAGTTCCTTATATTGAGGTTCGAAGTGAGATGTCCTGCTTCTAAGGAACGAGGCTAAATGCTCATCTGTCAGTCTACTTCTGAAAGAATTCTTTCTAAGGTTCATAGTTGAAAACACTTTTTCACATATATAAGATGAAGCAAACATAGCACTGATTTTTTGAGCGTGAGATATTAAATTTGGGAAACGATAATGATTTGTAAAACTCTAACTTTGGAATATTTAGAAACAACTGCTTGGGATGATCGTTAGATTGCAACTCAATTAATTCAAGATGCAAATCTGACCTCACTGCTTCACAATTTACGTTCAAAGGCATGATAAAAATATCCAATTCTGTTTGAATGGCACTGAAATCTTAAAGTCTGCGTTCGAACTCAAAATGCAGTTTTTTCAAGCCATCTTCATAATTCTTAAGCTTCTCTTCATTTACTGAGAGTATTGAATTTAACCTCGAGGAATGAGATGGGTCGTTCTTAGCTAGCTGCCCAGCAAACAGATTAGGTTTTAGTTTAAAAGCTCTGAGATGGGCCCAGATATCATCGATAAATTGATTTTTCCCTTGCATCTTAACATTCAAGTTGCTCATATGACAAAGAAGATCTGTGAAAAATGCAAAGTCCGAAAACCATTCTGTATCTTCTTACATTTCGCAATCCGCAGAACACTGTTTCTCATGGAAGAAGGACACAATGTCGTCTTTCAGCTGCCAAACTCTCTCAAAAACACATCCTGCGAAATTCTATCTGCGGGCCGGACAAAACCTTCCGGCGGGCCGGATTTGGCCCGCGGTCCGCAGTTTGCCCATCCCTGATCTAACTATATGGTAGGATGGTACTGTGTTTGAAATGGATGAATGTCACTAAAATTGCCATTGACCGTAAAATGTTGGAATTTTTTTAGTGTTTCTGTGGAAGAACTATGAGTGATAAATTAATGAGTGATGACACTATTTTCGATGGAGAGATTCATTTTGTAACCCTTAACAACATATATCACTTTTGATTCGTTTGAAATAACTTAATATCTCTAAAATACACTTTAATGAATTTCGTAATGTATGCAAAATCTTTTGGGTGAAACCAAAAAGAGAGGTGTAGTGTACAACTAGATGTTACAACAATCCTAAAAATGAAATTTCAGCATTATACTACTAATAGTTTTTGATACGTGTGAGTCAGGCGCGTAGCCAGGAAAATTTTTCGGGGGGGGGGGGGGGGATATGCGCCTGGAAATTTTTTCGGGGGGGGGGGGGATATGAACTTATATCTGCATAAAAAGACGGAATTTCATCACTAATCCAAAACTTTCGGAGGGGGATATATCCCGATATACCCCCCCCCCTGGCTACGCCCCTGGTGTGAGTTACCTACATACGTACGTATACGTACAAACGTCAGGAAAAAAACTGGTCAAAAGGGACTTGCAGTCGGTCAAAATGAATGGCACATGCACTTATATGTACATACACGTATATGCGTACGATCAATGCACCGCAAAAATTCTTAAAAATAAATTTAGAGGTAGTCAAAATCTGGTTACCGAAATTTTTCGCGATCACACTACTTCTTTATACTTCGTACAAGGAAGTAATAATATAAATTTGGGAAAAGACAAAAATGGCTAGGTTCTATTTCACGTCTTTCCCAATATTTACATGCTTATCACTGATACAGTGTCAATAAAAGCTCTAAATACAAATAAAATTAAAATGTTTTACCCTTACCTTAATAATAAAAACAGATATAATTACTTTTTTAAATAATAATAATAAATTCAATTCTTCTCTCTCTTTAATTTCAAATATATCCGGGTTATCCCTAACAAATAACCCGGAATCGAGGAAAGAAATCCACATAAACCCCGATTTCACTCAAGTCTTCATCATGAACTCAATATCTGAATCATCATAGCCACTTTGGCAGAAATAAGTCTATTGTGCAATACCTGTTCCCTGAAAGCAAAACTATTTTAAGACCTTTTCTAATACTTGTAATTCTGGAAGTATGATTAAAAAATTTTAGCTCTATCAAGATTTCCAAGAATCAATCATATTAACTGGGTAATGAGTCAAGTTACAATCTTCTGGATGGAAATATTTTCGGTAATATTCATTCATTGTGTTTTTTTTTTTCCCTTCATAGTCTGAAACCTTTTAACAACAACCATATTTTATTAATTTTCTCAGTTTTTGCAGATACCTGAGGTGATGAATGAGGAAATTAAATTCCGGATACTTTTAGAAATAAATATCTTTTTTCTAAAAATTTGTATTAATAAATGCGAACTATTCACATTTTCCTTTGTTAACCTGAAGCATTTTGTAGAAATTAAATTCATTAATCGATAGAGGGAAATTGGAAAATTGACCGATTCTTTTGTACTTTTGCGAGTGATCGCCAATGAAAATGTTTAAATTCAAAGGAGGGGGAAAATAATCTAGTGATTAAGGTGTCGTTCTAGTAAACGGAAGGTTGCGAATTCGATCTGAACACACACAGACACACACAAAAAAAACAACAACAACAAAAAAAAAAACCTGGCGTTTAGTCTCTTTGTTTTTGTGGAAGGGAGAAATTTTCCGGATGAAGAAGTATGGACACTATATGTACCAGAAACAATCAGAGCCGGCCCAAGGGTCGTGCGGGGCCCCGCACGACCCTTACAGGGTATAACAAATGTCCAGGTGCGGGGCCTGTTTAAGCGCGGGGCCTTAGGCGATCGCCTACATTCGCACCCCCCTTGGGTCGGCTCTGAAACAATCCTTACTGTTTAATTTCATACAAGAGTGCTACCCATAATTAATGTTTAACTTTATATTATCTGACATTTTCAAAGCTAGTGGTCAAAATAAAACCATATTTTTATAAGTTAATGGTAAGGAAAGCTAAATTTGTTGGATTAGATAAAGATTTGTTCATAGTTCATAATTCGGTGTGCTAGAGATAATACATGAAAGAAGATTTAAATAATCTTACTTCTGAGTAGTTGTACATTCTAATAGCTCAGTACTCGCCGAGATACCTGGAATGAAAAATGAAAAGCAAATAATCGAAAGAATAGAGACACCAACTGAGCAAAAATGGTAAAGCCAATTTTACACACACACATATGCATATCCTTGTGACATAAAAATAATGAATGTCCATCATGCGAAAAAAAAAATCTGAAAACGAGTCTTAACTGTTCTATGCTTTATTCATTTTTTTTTCCTTGGATCTAACCACATATCCCTATCGTCACCTTGAAAGCAAACGTGAAACTAGATTTATCGAACTTTCCTTAGCAATTCCAAAACTAAATATTTAATGCAGCTTACAAAGAAGGGGAAAAAAAAAAAGGTAAAAATTATATTTCAACGTCGTTATTGGTTGAGTCCATGTGGTGTGATCGTCATACTGTGCAAACCAATGAACGAATTCTAAGAACAACGAACAAAACGCAGCACATCTTATTAAAAACTTTTCAAAGCTTCCTCCAAGTGAGTAGGAAGCTTTACATGGGACGGAACGATTCAAATTTAAGGTATGATAGCATGGACGCTGGCAGAATAATATTTCCCAGGAGGGGGGGGGGAGCAAAAAACTACTTCAAAGTATGGTTACCATGTTGGAAAGAGCAAAAAAGCAAGGAAAAACACTGCATACAAAAATCCAGGGGGGGCATTACCCCCACTTGCCCGATGCTGCCGGCGCATGATAGCATTAGGAACAAGTCTAACTTAAGGCGTAACGTTCGTTTCGACCGAAAATTCGTTCGGTCCGAGATACAGAACTAAGGTCGGATACAGAACTAAGTTAGACTTGTGAAAAAAACACACATAAAAGGTTACTTCATGGCGTAACGATCGTTTCGGTCGAAACGATCGTTACGCCTTGAAGTAACCTTTTATGTGTGTTTTTTTCACAAGTCTAACTTAGTTCTGTATTTAAGGTTATTCTTGAAAGAGGGGGAGGAAGACACAAACTTTAAAAGTTTAAGAGACAAGAAGAATTCAGATTGTTTTTCCACAGATTGTACTATGTACTCTTATTAACACTAAACATTTATCTTATATCTAACGAATTTCAGAAAAGTTCTTACGCATAAAAATTGTGTTCCGAAAATGGTCAACGGGCCATTAATTTAGAAAGAATACTTTTCAAAATACTGTTTGTTAATTAGAATTCTTTCCCTGAATATTTCAGATCTTTTATAGGATGACCGTTTGTAAAAGTGTATAGTATATCTTGTGCTCAGAAGCATTTTGAATATTTTTGAGTCGGTAGCATAGCTTATATTAAATGCATTTTAAGGGCTATTTTTTGCTGCATGGAAAACTTGCAAAATTATTCAGCTCGTACAATTTATCTGTATTACTATAATTTATTTGGCAAATCCTGTTATCAGAGCCTAATTTAAAAAATAGTGGCGTAGTTAAAAACCTAGACCTGGAAATAAAGCTCTATGAATCAAGCACAAATTCATAGCTGATAGTTTATACAAAACTTAAATTGCATAGATCAGCGGTTCCCAAACTATTTTGTCCTGCGAACCGCCATCGCCTGTATTTTTTTTTTTTTTTTTCGCTACTCACTACTACAGAACGATAACCAATAGGTTGTATAAGATACAGCACGTTTTTCACATGCCTTTTGGAAAAATAACCACTGGCGGAATGCACATGCAAGCCTACTACCTTATTTCAATATAGGCCAGCATATATATTTTGAATTTAATAGTCCAATTATTTTTATTATTTCAATCTTTATATATAAAGGAAGATGTCCTGACTGACTGACGATCATAGCCCAGCCAAATCTACCAGAGGTACAGACATGAAATTTGAGGAGCTTACAGCTTTTGTGCCCAAGGCGTCATTTAAGAAGCGATTTTTAAAAATTCATATCCAGGTGGATTTGGCGGCCCAAAACGTTCTTTTCACGTTTCCCTTCATATCTCAGGGGGAAAGAGATAGCCGTAAAAGTCTTCCTTTAAAATATAATTAACACAGATACCTAAAATTCAACTCAGGATTTTTTAGAATTCGCATCCAAACGGGCGAAAGGGTCTAAAACGTTCGTTAACGTTCTTTTCACATTTCCCTTCATATCTCACAGGAAAAAAGAGACAGCCACAAAATTCTTGCTTTAAAATGCAACTAAGAGCAGTACCTAAAAGTCATTTTCAGGGTTTTTTAAAATTCGTACCCAAACTGGGTTAAGGGTCCAAAACATTATTTTCAGATTTCCCTTTTTATATCAGAGGAAAAAAGAGATAGCCGTAAAATTCTTGCTTAAAAGTATAGTGAAGACAAATGCTTAAAATTCATTTTCTGGGTTCTTTAGAATGCGCATCAGAATGGGGATAAGGGGCCCAAATGTTATTTGCAAATTTGTAATCATATCTCAAAGGGAAATAGAGATAGTCATAAAATTCTTGCTTTAGAATGTAGCGAACACGAATGCCTAAAGAATCATTTTCAGGGTGTTTTAGAATTCGCACCCAAACGGGTGTAAGGGGCCAAAACGTGCTTTGAGCTTCTTTTTATATTTCCCTTCCTATCAGAGGCAGAAGAAATAACCTTAAAATTCTTGCTTAAAAATATAGTGAACACGAATGTTTTAAAATCATTTTCAGGATTTTTTAGAATTCGCATCAAAACGGGGATAAGGGGGTCAAAACTTTGTTTCCAAATTTTCCATTATATCTCAAAGGGAAATAGAGATAGCCATAAAATTCTTGCTTTAAAGCCTCCCCATTGCGCAGTGATTAAATCACTAAAAATGGTAGACGGCCGAAGTGTGAAGGTCCCGGGTTCGGGTCCCACTTCGCGGCTGTCGATCTAACGGTCTGGAGTTTTGGTAGGTTTTCTCCAGAAGTAACGTGAATACGCATTAGAACCGTTTAGAAAGTCCTTTTACCAAGGCACTCCCACCCTTGGCAGATCGCCCTAGTGTAGCGTTGCCATAATCACACCACACAATCACAATCTTGCTTTAAAATATAGCGAACACGAATGCATAACAGTCATTTTCAGGGTTTCTTAGAGTTCGTGTCTAAACTGTTGTGAGGGGCCAAAGCGTTATTTTCATATTTGTCTTCATATATCGAAGGAAAATGAAGATAGCCATACAAATCTTGCACTAAAATGTAACGAACACAAATTCATAAAAATCTCTTTCAAAGTTTTTTTTAAAATCGACCTTAATAAAGGGTAGTTGACATAAAAAGGTGTTTTTCACATATTTTTTAGCTCTTGACTGCTGTTTATTTCAGAAAGATTTTTGTCTACCTGGTGAAAGGGTGAATCATGTTTCAAAGGTTGCCAGATTAAATGTGAAAAGTCACCAAGGTTTTCCATTTTTGGTGATTTATCGCGAAGTTTGGAATAAAAGAAACAAGTCCCCGAAGCGCTATCATCCATCTTCATCGAGTGCCTCATCAGTGGCCGCGCGCATGCGCGCTGAATTGGGAGGCGGAAGGTACCTAGTTCAAAACCGGTGTGAGTCCGCCGACCTAACCGTTCGGAGTTTTCCGTGGTTTCCTCCAAAACTTAGCGTAAATATGGGTTAGGACCCCTTAGACACCCCCCCACACACACACACACACACGGAAGGCACCCCATCTCTCGGCCTAGAACCCACGTGTAGCTAATTTGCCTTAATTCCACAACATAACCATCTTTGTCGAGAAATTGCCTAACCCTACTGTTTATTTAATTGAAATATTGGTGCCTATATTCGAGTAAATAGAGGTGAATTATAGTTTAAATATGCCTGATGGGGATTTTAAAATTGTTTTAGTCGGCGATTTTTAACATAGATTTCAATTTTGACGAACAAGAAAACAAATACGCGGGGAATATGATGCACATTCCAAACAGTATTTTAAAAAATGAAGTATAGTTAGAATATGCCTGACGAATATTCTAAAACAGTTTTTGTAGGCGATTAAATATATAACCAAAATATGTTTTATATTTATTTCCTTATTTTCCCATTTGTATTTGTTGGTTTAACAATATCCATTCTGTGCGGAGAACGGGTGCTTCAGCTAGTAAATTGTAATTTTGGAAACAAAGGCTTTTTAAAAGTATTCCTTTTATTTTTATAAATAGATTTAGTTATTAACTTTGTAGTTGGTAGCAATAAAAGTTTCCTTCAGCTATGGT
Source organism: Cheiracanthium punctorium (assembly GCA_038373885.1). Taxonomy (NCBI): domain Eukaryota; kingdom Metazoa; phylum Arthropoda; class Arachnida; order Araneae; family Cheiracanthiidae; genus Cheiracanthium; species Cheiracanthium punctorium. Next base: position 218,999 of record JAWZYV010003110.1, read on the forward strand.
AGTTTTTTTTTTTTTTTTTTTTTTTTTTTTTTGATTCTTTAAATTAAACACACTTTTCTTGTATTGAAAACAAGTTTAATTTTCCCGCCCTTTTCACGACCCACTGGCGGGGTGGCGAGGAGACCCATAGTTTTGGAACCACAGGAATGGGATTATAGACCATTTTTATTAAAAAAAAACTGGAACAAAAATACATAACTTTTCAGCAAGTGTTCGATTCCTTCACAAAACGACAAAAAAAAATATCTTAGTATGACAAAAGAAGTATCAACCGACTCCAAATTTCTCAACGTTAATGATATCACGGTAGCTCAAATATTCCTATACTTTCTGACATTTATCCCGAGTATCGTTTATATGCTCTTAAGGATTGAAATATGTCGTTATTTTTTTTTTTAAATCGTGATATCTTCAGAACTTGACCAAATTAATATGAGATCACCCTTAGGCACCGCCTTCAAAAAAAAAAAAAAAAAAAAAAGAATAATTGAAATCAGTCCTCGATGTAAAAAATAGCTGAACATAACAGGGTTAATTTACTGGTTTTTCAATTCAGAACGAGCTTGTGTGTGTGTGTGGATTCAAGAAGGAGGACGTGTTGGTGCGGTCGCTCTCTCCCTGAACTCCACAATTAAACCTATGTTTAATCTGTTCGCTTTCGTCTTTAAAAAGGCGCAATCGGTAATCTGTAAAAAGAAACAGCTGAGAAGATTGTCCTTCTTTATGACTGATGTTTCATCCGAGAACCGGAAACTCAGAGCCCCAGCGGAGTTTCTAAAGAACCATTCTGAGAAGCAAAGACCAAAAAGTCTGCAGTTTTGCTACTTTTAAAATGACGAGAGAAAAAGTTATCCTAGATTTCACTATAAAAAGAATGAAAAGTAAAGAAGGAAAAGTGACCCATCTCTCTTATAATACGCTTTGTTACACTTATCGCCTCTCCCTTGAAACTGTTCTGGGTCCGCCATAGCTAAGAACAGTGATAATCGGTAAAGTATGATCCAGAATTAAAGTAGTCGTTCGTACGTGTCAGATAATCTAAGGCACTTAGTTCAGGTGAGTAAACGAATAAATCATATGAGAACATAGAAAATACTTAACAAGGAATTGGTAGACATTCTGGAAAATGTGAATCATAAAACTGAATCGTTCTACCATAGGCATAACTATGCGCAAGAGGGTGAAATTGCTTCCGCCTAAAATTCAAGAAAATTCAGATATAAGGCATTAGAAAATGATATTTTCTACAATAAGAAATATTTTCCGCCTCAATTTTACATGCCAGTTTACGCCAATGCGTTCTTCCATTGTTTTTACTTCTTTGTACGAAGTAAAAAGAAGTATAATGAACGCAAAAAAATTTGGTTTGCAGATTTTGGTTTAAAAAATCAATCTTGATTATTCCTAAATTTACTTTGAAGAGTTTTAATGAAAAAGTCAACGTATGCGTATATTTATGTTCATACTATATATTTCTCTTAGAATCTATTTTGACTAACCGCAAGTCCATGTTTAGATTTTTCCATTCTGGGAGCAGTATATATTGTATACTGCTCCCGGAAAAAACAGAAAGGCCCACTTGGTCTTTATTCAGCCGTCGTTCGTCGTACAGCAAAGTTACATATACCAATCATTTACGAATAACGTACACTTTAATTTGCCATGTATAAAATTTGCATAACAAACCATCTTCATATTTAAATACGCACCAACTTTATTTTTTTCAATGGCAACACCTAGTTTTCACTTCATATTTCAAAAATTTAGTTCTTTTTAAACGTTGGATGCCAATTTTCAATACATTTGAGCTAAACATTTGTGAGTTATGAACTTCCAAAATTTTCCTCCCCCTATGTTAAAACATTTTTTCATACTTTAATGCATGCCTCATTTAATATTGATTTCAAAAGCTGATTTTTATTCGCACTATTAGGACTAAACGGCAAAAGCATAATTTACTGTTATTTTATCATATTAATTTTTCAATGAAATATTAATATGAATTATTAAATTAATATTCAAATAAAATATGAATGGCGACCTAGCTAAATTTTGACGGAAATAGACGCGGAAAATAATTTTACACGGCTATGCAAAGTTTCAAGTTTTTATGTTCAGTATTTGGTTTTATATTAATTAAAATGCTTTATTTTTATGAGTTAAGGACTAATATATCAATCTAAAAGTGATAATTTTTCGAAAATTATTTTTAAAATATATATTTGTACATTTAATGTACGAGTTACATTTATTTTGCCCAAAATAGCAAATGTTGAAGAAAATAAATTAGAGATTTGTAAAGTCTGATGATGCTTTAGTCATGTTAATTGCGTTTCGCTGACATACTTTTTCTTCTAGAAAATAACATAAGACTCTTTTTTGCATGTTTATTACATGAAAATATATATATTCATTTCCTTGTTTTAAATGAGATCATTCTTCAAATGCGGCTATTGCTAAATAACTGATGCCTGTGTTGATCAGGTGAGCAAAGAGTCTCTCAGCATCCTTGGTAATGTTTCTAGCAACATTTCCCTTGTCTAAAGAACTTTCAAAATATTCACAATAACAATTTCAAAATAAATTAGAAAGTATTCATATGTATCTGCAAAAGTTTTACAAGAAACGTAAGCTTATTTTTAAAAAAATACATTGAAAGTAAGCTAATACCACTGTCTTATTACTTAAAGATCAATGATGTCATAATGAAAGGAAGTTATATTAGGATGGAAAATCCCGATATATTTAATAAAAATCTAACATATTCAACGGTTTATTAGAACAGTACAGCAACAATATTGCATTCTGTAATAATATGCTAATAATTTTAATAGTTTTTAATTTGTGTGTGTTAGTGTGTGTAACACACACTAACAAGACATTTTCAAATATTAAATTGCCAATTTGAAGTTAGATGAAATGATAAATGATATTTTTTCCATATTACCATTACAAAAAGTTTTGAGGCTAGGAACAGTATTTTCCTTGTAATTAATTATTCTTTTAATTCTTATGAGCAAAATTGGTAAGACGGAAACTTCAGAACCTTCATATACAATTTTAATTTGAAGATAAACCCCTTAAAATTACGTAAAAAAAAAAAAAAGAAAAGAAAAGAAAAGAATTCGTAATATATCCGGGAATTATCGTAGAAAATTGGTGAAAATTTATATTTAGGCTAATTTGAGGTTTTCTTTGAGAAGATACGAAGTTGATGCAAAATTAAATATGAAGAGGATATTTAAAGTACATGTTATTAGTAATCGAATGCTATATATAACTTTGATATACGATAATCAACGGACGAAAGAAGACGTCCAAGGAAGGCATGTGGTGTTCGTGTTCACATCAGATTCTCTTTCATTAATGGGACAAAGTCAATATTTCGCCTTGTCGTAACCATACTGGAGCTAATAATACGAAATGTGGCATGTATGTGAAGTTTGTAACGAAGGTGCTCGATAAGAGAGGATTTTCCAAATTTTGTAACCTATGGGAAGTAGAGGACCAAGACATTATTTTTACATATTTCTCTCTTACTCAAAGAAAAACAACACCTATCCGAAAAATTCTTGCTGTAAAACGTAATACACAATAAAAAATATTTCAGGTCATTTTCAAATTCGGGCTTTCTTGGAGAACGAATTAAAAGCCTCTCCTTTTTTTTTTTACGTACCTTTCTTGCAAGAAAAAAAAATTATCTGTGAAAATCTTGCTTTAACCCTTTGAGGCGCAACCCTTTCCCAATGCTGAAAAAAGGGTTACCGTTGCCATCGCTCGACTTAACTACCAGCAAGATGGCGGACGATCGAAACGTTCATCGCGTGCCACAGATCTGGGGACCCCTTTTTTTGACGCAGCTGGCTGTGCGCGGAGCACAGCCAGCTAACGTTTCGATCGTCCGCCATCTTGCTGGTAGTTAAGTCGAGCGATGGCAACGGCTGCCCTTTTTTCAGCATTGGGAAATCTATCCAGCTGTTCTCGCGTTCTTCCATTTTTCGGCAGATGTCAGTGCTGCTAATAATAATCGTGGACAATTTTTTTGCGGGAAGTGACGTGTTAAAAAGTAAAGGATTCTCGTGGAGCTATGTCACCCGCAACTGTTTTTATAGAAATCAAATCTATTCTTCGTGACTGGCAACAGTCAAAACGTCAGAGTTTGGAGTTCCCGGAGTGGACACACTGCGCGGTAAAGGGTTAAAATGTAACACTTATTAATCTAATGCTTCGGCACGACAGCTTTCTCATTAAAAATTTGCTAAAACTTTAATTGTTACTGACACTTTCATACAGTAACTAATATTCTGATTAACAGTAACAGTAACCCATTAAACAGTAGGATTTTGTAATTTATCGCCAAATATAGGAGATACAGTAGTCTCGCTTATCCGACATAAATGGGCCGGCACAGGTCGGATAATGGCCTTATCACACTAAAGGGAAAATCCGAGCAACTTCGCGCTGGACTAACTTTTCCGACGGACTTGAAGGCGTGGTTATCTTTAAGGGTTGCAAAAGTAAACAAACTCTCTCCGACGCCAAATAGTCATCGCATCGCTGATTTGGCGTGCAGGTTCTTATTTTACTTATCCTGCGTTGGTATATTTACATCGGATCGGCAGCAATCTCTAATTCCAAAGTCCACTTGAACGCGGCCATAATTTTATTTACACTTGATTCTGACATCGAGCCAAGCTTCGAACGTAGTAGTAGTCGTCATTGCTCGAAATTGCTTATGACGTAGCAGTAAGAAGTACTCTGATTGGCCGAAATTTCGTCAGACTGATTTTTTCCTTCGGAAAGGAAAAAGTTGGAGTTCGCGGTCGTCAAGGTATCGGCCGAAAACATTTGCAAGGAAAGTTGGTCGGATTTTTCTCAGTGTGATAGCCCTATAATAGGGAAGAGTCAGGAAAAAGCTTCTTAAACGTTAGGCAACATTATATCCAGAAACATAATACATTCTTATGTTATCTTGCACAATACTATCTTGCATTATAATCATGCTCTACAAGTACACGAAAACAATGGGGAAAATGAACTTACAATTACACAATAATCTATTGTCTGAATTTACGAGTACCATACTTAAAGTTCAGTCATGTGAGACTTTAAAGAATTTGTTAATGTTTGTTTTCCTGATGAATGCCGTTTCTTCGTTGACAAATCTCGCCATTTTTGCAGCATCATTATGTCAATTCCTGTAGCTTTTTAAGCTTAAGAGAGACACCCTAATTTTACGTCTCGTGCCTATCCCTAATCCCGTCGCTTTGAACGACGTCGGCTAGTACGGATTAGGGAGTTCTTGCGCTACATTTCTTCCCACGTTAACGCTAACGCTATCCGCTATTGGGAGTACTTTGACCAATCAGGTTTCGGAATTTATTCGTGCGCATGCGCTGTATTGTCCGATGGCATTTAACGTTAGCGTTACAGTGGGAAGAAACGTAGCGCAAAAACTCCCTAATGTCTTATAAGCAAGACTCTACTGTACCACCAGAGTTTATTTTTAAGGACTTTTTGTGTCAAACTTGGCGAAAAATCGCCAAAAACGGCAAACTTGGCGAGTTTTGACTTCTCACTGTCTGACAATCCTTGAAAAATACGCCGTTTTTGAGTAGACAAAAAGTGCTAGAAAGAACATTAATGTCTGGTATTCCAAATACGAATGCTATCATTAGACTATACTAAGGAAAATTTCACAAATTTTTAGTCTGTTTGTTTCTTTTTTTGCTAGAATGCAAAGGCAGGGATCCTTTGCATGTGTCCAGTGTCGGCTCGTCATTAAGGGCCAGAGGGGCCTGGCCCCACCGACTAACCACCGTCTAAATCAAAGTATCTTCCTATTATGTAAGACAGTTCTTTCAATAATTTACCTTCATTAAAAAATGCACGCATTTTAATACTATCCATTAAAAAAAGCACTTAAAAAAGCGATAGTTATACGATTTTTCCCCTATCTAAGGCATGCATGGGCCATGGGCTGGCTTGCCCTAAATTTGGCGTAATTTTTCCGTTCACCGGGTTGACATATTTGGCATTGAGCCCAAAGCTATATTGACGCGGAATTAATTTGGCTTCCAAACGGCATATTTGGCGCTGTGTTCGGGGCCCAGATCTTCGGGCCCTCGCATTATTATCTACACGACTGTACGGGGAAATTTCGGCAATCGGTAGCTATTGGCGAAATTTTCCGCTTAGGAGGAAATCATTTTTTATGTGCGTGATCGTATTTTTGCAGGGCAGTCAGATATTTTTCTGTTTTGTTTTCCTGATTTACGAAAAGCGATGTACAAATGTCTTTTTTATATATGTTGATATTGATTTTAAAATAAATAAATCATCTAAAAATTATGAACAAGCAGCTATAAACAAAAATATTATATAATTAAATGTGGCTTTTTGTTTAGTAATAAAGTAAACTTTTCAATTTAACATAGGTAATAGTTAGGTAAAATAGCAGAAGTTGTATAGTAATTTTGATAATCATTTGTCATTTCAAAAATTTGAAATACTTACGCTTTGTGCACGTGGGGATAGGTTGGTATATTTGTATATATACTTTCGCGATTTTAATAGGCACAATTTTTTTTCGGGCCCCACTACTGAAACAGGTCACGAGCCGCCACTGCATGTGTCCTAAGTATTCTAAGAACAATCTGGGGAAAGCAACACTGAACGTGAAAGGAAAATTTTTGCTGTTGCGTCTAATGGTTAGAGAGGGGGAAATTCTCAGTATTTGCTGCTCTCGTTAATTTTCCCTTTCTCCGATTTCTTCTTGTAGCACAAAATAGCAATAAAGTGTGGCGTCGTGCATGGAAAAACAGGCAGTCTAAGTTTAATATATACAAGTATACTTAAAGTGGTAAATTTGATTTCCATTTACACGTTTTTAGACTGAAATCATTCGTGAATTCGAAATTACTTCTAAATCATTGAAAATAATGAGATAAAATCCGCAAAATCTATCTCCATTCTCTTAGTTGATACCACTAATCTCAAAACAAATACTGGTCGTTATTGCTTGTATGTATAAACTGATAATTTACAAAGAAAAATCCCTAAAACAGTTTTTTTTTATTCCTATATCTGTTTTGTTTTTTGCAAACAAAGCTGATGAAATACTCTTGCCTAAATTTTATACTCAAAATTATAACTCTTATAGTGAGACTACTCAAATATGTAAATTTATTTGTTAGTTGCACTATTTATCTGTATCAGGGGTAAAAACTAGAATATTTAACCAATGGCCCAAAGAACCAGTGACTCCATGACTTCTCTGGTCCGCAAACTTTATCACTGGTCCGTGAACATGATTTTATATAAAGAAATTGTAAAACAAAAGAAATTAAATGAGCAATATATTTTCGATTTCTGTTAAAAGCTGAATTAGTCCAAGAGCTAGTGACACGTTTTCCATGAAGTGTTTGATGCACCTTGCAAATTTTCAATTTTATTATGTACGGTATAAAAGGTGGGAATACCTGTGTTTGCTCGACCCAACCCGGGACACCAGGTACTGCGCATAATAGATAGGTGTCATAAAATATAACCCAAAATAAGTGTTTGATTCAGAGGCAAACAAACATAAATTAAAAGTTCAGATAATTTAAAACACAAAATTAAATAAGGCAGACAGTTTTGAGGGGGTTCACATTCAATGAATCCTCCCCAAAGTTGTGCTTTTTTAAATACAATATGAACTGTTTTATTCACTCTGAAATTTTAATAGCGTCTTAATTAAATATTGGAAAAATTAATAACAAAAAGCCAGACACTTTGTCTGGGGTTTAATGACCGGCAGACATGAAAATGAACCTTAGTTACAATAGAAAGAGATGGACTGCGCGTGGTTGGCGATGTGAGTGAGAGCACCGATCACCCCAATAGCTACGCTCTCATTGGTTGTTGGTCGCATGTCTTTTACCAGCTGTACATTTAAAATTCATATTTTTGAGTAGAACAAAAAAAAAAATTACAATTATTTAGACTTTTTTAAAACTTTTAATTCCTCAAGATAGAAGAATATGTGCTATGTGCAATTAAATGAATGAAAAATTTGAATTCAAATCTTAATGAATAAAAAAAAAAAAAAAAGGAAACTGTGAGGTTATCATGGAAAATTAAACGATTAGTAGATTAAACGAGGGTTAACTGAAAATATACAATGTACTGCCGATACAGCTGGTAAAAGAAATGTGACCATAAAAATCTCAGTAATGCATACATAAAGCTCATGCTCATACATAAAGAACTCAGCAGGGGCGTAGCCACGGGGGGTTAGGGGGGTCATAACCCCCCATGAGGAATTTTTTGCCATGCAAAATGTGTATTCTTCACTACATTATCACACACACGTATACATATATATGAGTTGTAGTAGTCGTAACCCCCCCCATGAAAAATTTCTGGCTACGCCCCTGGAACTCAGTAATGAATTCTTAGCCATTTTCTAATGTAAATATATACCGTGGCAGACGAAAACTTCTTTTCTGTGAGCCACGATATACGCACTCGTTAACAAATATAAACTCAATATTTTAATAATCTTAAGATAGAAAATTTTTATTCATTTGTTACTAAGGCAACCATGTAAGCAAGAGGAAAAAAAAAATTAAATTTAGTGCTCGCGTTAATAATCTCGTTCACATGCTAGGTAGGAAAATTAAAAACAAGTAAAATTAGATATCAGTCAGCACGGGAAATGCTTTATTTTTTTGCCGCTAGGATCATTGCACGTCACTAGATTTCCAATGTTTACATAATTGAAACTTATTTGGGGTACCAAAAATCTAGCATAGCAGCTATTGAGATGTCCACTCCTATAATATATCTCCTTGGTTTATATTAAGCACCTGATTAATTAAACATGCAAAATACATAACTACTCTTTCATAGAAAAATACACAAAAAATCTAATAAAGATTATACTGATCAACAGAAACTACGAGTTACTGCTCGTTAACGGAAAATGACATTTACATTACGTCTTAAGAGTATCGTCGAGAAAATGTTGCTACCGAGAAATTTTGTCACTATGCGACAGATTACTAAAACATAAGAAATTAGGCGCTTGTTTTAGACACCAGGCATTTTCCCTATCTTAAAATTTAAGCACCAGATTTCCTTCTTATCTTAATAGCGCCGTTTTCCAACAGATTCATTTTCATGTCTGCCGGTAATTAAACCCCAGACAAAGTGTCTGGCTTTTTGTTATTAATTTTTCCAATATTTAATTAAGACGCTATTAAAATTTCAGAGTGAATAAAAACAGTTCATATTGTATTTAAAAAAGCACAACTTTGGGGAGGATTCATTGAATGTGAACCCCCTCAAAACTGTCTGCCTTATTTAATTTTGTGTTTTAAATTATCTGAACTTTTAATTTATGTTTGTTTGCCTCTGAATCAAACACTTATTTTGGGTTATATTTTATGACACCTTTCTATTATGCGCAGTACCTGGTGTCCCGGGTTGGGTCGAGCAAACACAGGTATTCCCACCTTTTATACCGTACATAATAAAATTGAAAATTTTCAAGGTGCATCAAACACTTCATGGAAAACGTGTCACTAGCTCTTGGACTAAATGAAAAAGCAGCTCTATTACTGAAATATTAAATAGATCAAATCATATATGTGTCACTATGCTAGAATTGTATGACATGTATTTATAACTTATGCATTTCTTAATGTGTAACTTTTAACCTGGAAATACATTGAAAATAAAGCTTTACTTAAAGTAGAATTTACTTTCTAGAGGAAAATGTAAATAAATGTAAAATTTAAGAGGGAAATGTAAATAAAACGTTACTGGCCCGACGAACATCCAAAATTAGTATTCTGCTGATCCGTTGTATGTTTTGAAAAGATGAAAGCAGATGGCCACGAAAAAGAACATTTTGGAGGCAATTACAACGGGCGCTGGAAAAAAGCATCCGACAAAAATATGTGTACGATCAATATGTTTAATCTTTGTCCACTTAAAATGAGTAACTTCATATTCAGTTTTATTATATCGAAATCGGAATTGCATTTTCTTCTAAAAACGTGTGAAAATAACTTATTTCGCATTCCAAAGATTTCGTTTCGCTGGGAACATCCCCTCATATCAATGTTTCATGCAGAGGAAATCGTTTTATTTGTGAAAAAATTAAACTGGTTAATCTAGAAAAACTATTTTGAACGAATTAGAATCGCAGTTTTCCCTTCAAGCCCGATAACCATGACTTCAGTATGACGTCATTATCACTTGAGACACCTAATTTTGTCACTTGATTAACTTTTTTTACTGTCGAAAATAAAATAGAGCTAAAAATGGCCAAAAATCGCTTGAAAATTACAGAACGGGTTGATTTTCAGATTTTTAAAGTAGCGCAGATTATTTTCTTTATTATTATACTAGCAACTACCCGCGACTTCGTCCGCGTTGGCTTTAGAATTAATCCAGAGAGAAATGAAGCATGTGTGAATAACAAATATGTTTGCACTATAGAGAAAAGTGACTGTATTTAAATATTATTTATTTTTTACTTATTTTAAAGGAGGTATAATGCATGGTAGTATACTTCATTTAAAATAAGAGAGTATGCAAAGTTACTAAATTTAGATTTTTTTACGCATTTGACGAATATGATAGTATTTGCGAGCAATTTTAAGTGTTCCTGTAAAAGAAATATTTATGCTATATTTGCATGAAATTTAGCCCGTGTTAATCAGGAATATTGCGCTTTCTATTAGTGAAAAAGTTTTAGAATCGGTTCAATAGTTACAGAGATACCCATAGAGCGTAATGTATTAGAATTATTTTAAGTGTTCCTGTAAAAGAACTATTTATGCTACATGCATGAATTTTAGCCTTTAATACTCAGAAATAGTGTAGCTTCCTATCAGTGAAAAAAGTTTTGGAATCGGTTCAGTAGTTACAGATAGTGATGCAACGGATATCGATTTGGCCGTATACCGGATACCGAATATCCGACCAAACTTTCAGCCGGATATCCGGTTATCCGACAGCAGTATGTTTTCTTCTTTTTCGTTTTATTTTCACTAGTTTTCTTCGATCATTGAGCTATTACTTTTTTCATTAGTTTCAAATCATTTAATTCAAAAATCAGAAATCCTTTTGGGATTGTCTCCATGAGTTTAGTACCAGTTTAAGTGCAATTAAAATCATATAAATAAAATGTCATGGATGTTCTCTCTCAAGCGTTAGATAAATATCTTAAAAGATCAGTTCTTGAAACAAAGACATCTACATTCAAATACTTAGAAAATCAATGTAACAAATTTCCTAACTTTATCAAAGTTAGGGGGGGGGGCATTTTCTCGTCAGTCAGCAGTGCTACAGCAAGTGCACTGTTTTCATAAGCAGGGTCAATTTATGGTGGGAAAAAAGGTAACCGAATCTTTACAAAGATTGAAAGCGTTTTTGTACGATAATTTTTTAAAGTAATAATTTACTCCAATCTTAAAAAAGATAGAAGTATTTAATTTTTTCCCATTTTCTATACATAATAAAAATCCATTCAAAAAAGTATTGAAAACAAAATATTTTCACAAAACTTTGCTTTTTCGTATTTTTCATTATTGTAGTTTTTTGAAGTTATTCATTTATTATGTTTATTTATGCTATTTCTCTGTATATAATTCTAGGCCGGATGTACTGCCGGATGTTTGCAATATCTGGCTACTGCCAATTAACCGACATATTGCTGGCTGGATGCAGTATGCTTGCCGGATATCCGTTGCATAGCTAGTTACAGAGATACACATAGAGCGTAAAGTGATTCTTATGAGTATCCCTGTAAAAGAACTATTTGTTATATATGCATAAAAGGTAGCCTATAATACGCAGGGCCCCAATAGTGGCTGGGGGTTCTGCTCTCGAAACAGGGGGCTCGGGTTTGGACGGGAGGTGGCAGGTTCAAACCCCGGTCGTAGCCGTTCGGAGTTTTCCGTGGTTTTCTTCAAAACTTCGTGTAAATACGGGCTAGGATCCCCCAGAAAGTCCCCCACAGAGGGCATTCCCCATATAGACCTAGGACCTAATGCAGTCAATCGGCCTTAGTCCACAAACAAACAAACAATAATACTCAGGAGTAGTTTAACTTTCAATCAGTGAAAAAAGTTCTAGAATTGGTTCAGTAGCTACAAAATTACCATAGAACGTAATGTATTAGAATTATTTTTAGTGCATTCGTAAAAGAATTATTTATTATGCTTATGAAAGGTTGCCTGTATGTTAATCCAGAGTATAAGCTATCTTCATTCCAAATTTTATCCAAATGCGTTCAGCCATTTTTGTGTGATTCAATCACAAACATCCAACAAACGTACACATTTTATTGGTAGGATTTGGAAATTTATGAACTTTAAGAAACACATTTGGACTTTTCTTTCTAATACTTTTTATTTTGGCGTAAAACTAACGTATTTTCCATGCTATTTCATGATTTTCGAATGCACGCGATTCTGCAAATAGAATTTCTACTTTGTTTCAAAAGCATAAATCATTTTGCGCGGGCGAAACTCGCCAAGCACGACCATCTAAAGCGGGAGTATAATTAATTGTTAAAAAAGTAATTAAAATTTCAAAATTCTGAGCCTCAGGTGCCATTACTGAAGTCATGGGATTATATGCTCAAATTTTTAAAGCTCTGTGTGCTGTGGATTTGTCTGGAGAACATTCATTTTTATTATTATAGGTAGATAGATTTGGCGTAAAACTGGCATGATTTCCGTGGTATTTCATGTTTTCCAAATGCACGCGATTCTTCATTGAAGTAATAGCATTTCTGTTGGCTCAAAATATGAATCATTTTATTCCGGCGAAACTCGCCAAGCATGGCAACGCATAAACAGTTTTTAATTAATTCTTGAAAAAGTAATTAAAAATCTAAAATTCTAGCCTATAACCGTCTCCAGGGTCCCATCTATCTCTATACCAAAATTCATGACAATCGATTTAGCGGTTTAGGCGTGAAAACGTAACAAACAAACAAACTCACTTTCGCATTTATAATATTAGGATTTAATTATGAAAGATTTCAAGCGGTACAAACGGTATAGACTTTATTGCGTTTTTGTGCGTAACGTTTTAATTTTTAAAATTTTTTTTTTTTTTATGGTGGTAAAAGTTTTATCTTGAAGAGGTTGCCCGGAATTGTTACTGTGATTCAGTGAGTCAGGGATCAGCATATATAGTAGGATAGATTAAATGTCGCAAGCAGTTTTGTATAGTGAGCGGATTATCCACATTATAGTAAAATAATCTATCGATAATTAATATAATAAGACTTTGCTCCGAATTCGAAAATCTGGCTTTTTAAATATTGAAAAATTTTAGTCCTTCAGAAAAAAGTTTACTCATCTGTCTATGTCGTGCTGTCTAGCTTTTTCTTTTTGTTGTTGTTGTTGTTTGCCCACTTTTTGAAAACCACTCAAGGGAATGGAGTGAAATTTATTAACGTATTATCTGGTCACTCAATTTTAAGTATATACGTTGATTTTTTTTAATAGATAGAATCATGTTAGAAAGATATAAATAGAATATCGTCTTTTAAATAGATTTGAGATTTGCGAAAAAATTGCAAACTCTTTTCCCAACATTACATGAAAACGGTCGGAATGAATGAAATGAAATGTGGTATCATAAACAGTTTATGATTTAAACAATAAGCGTTGAATGTTATAAAGTTCTGAATAGATTTTGCAAAAAATATTGAAAATTTTGATCGCATCAAATGATTGCAAAAATTTACAGATTTGCTAATATGCCTGAAAAAAAAAATTCCCAACGGAAATTGAATAGTTAATGAAACATGATCTTCTGAAGAAATTTATTTGCAAAGAAAAGCAAATTTTGACTATTTTAAGCATAGAACATTGTTCCTAGCTTGAATGAAGATTAAAAAATAACACGTTTCCACAACATTGTAATCTCGCCCCTATCCAAACACTGTTACACACACAGAGTACAACAATATTCTATGAAGAGGTGACTTTAAAACAGTATCATACTTCACGTATTTAGCGATTTAGCATTCGATCCAGGAATTTTTTTTCTTTAATATTTCATAAAAAATTATTGTGCTTTTAGTTTAAGAAGAAAAAGAAAGCTATTCTCTCCGTGCAAAGATTTAACATTCAGTTAGTAATAAATAAAATAAATAATAAATTTTATCAATACTATTTGTTTAGAATGCAAATATAATCTTCATCAATATTCATGTCGTCCCGATGCGCATTTCGAATTCTGGATTTCTTGGGAAATTCGAAATACCAGAATGGAAACCGTGAAATACACTCAGCGGTTTTTCACTCTGTGACACAGAAAGAAAGAAAAGAAAAGGAACACTTGGATTAACGAAGGCAACAAAATGAAAAGAATTTTACAAATTGTTCACAATTGTAGCAAGCAGTGGCGTAGCCAGAAATTTTTCATTGGGGAAGGGGATTACGACTAGTGCAACTCACATATATGTATACGTGTGTGTGATAAGGGATTGAAGAATATACATTTTGTATGGCAAAAAATTCCTCGTGGGGGGGGGTGTGACCCCTAACCCCCCCTCCCCCTTGGCTACGCCCACGTGAGAATAATTCAGCCTATCAGAACAATCAATGTACAAAAACGTACTCACCCCCTTACACACACACACAAACCAATATGTTTTTCTAAGTTTAGACATGTTTTCGTCTTACACAGGATCATCTTCAAAATTATTGTGTGAATGTAATATTTATGTTTATTATAAAAGCATAAAGTTTTTTTCAAAGTATATGCACCCGTAACCGTTTTTCTTTTTCCGAAATTAGAATGCTAAGGGTAAAAAACTAATATTTTCCAGAAATAATCACACACAATTAGATAACGCCCCCTCCCACACACACACATACACAAAAGTTTCCTTTATTTTCCCCATATCGTGAAAATATTAACTTAATGATGCTTTCCCTAGTTTGTTTTATCCTGGCTTTTGATTATTTCCAAGACAAACGGAAATATATTTTAAAAATCTATCAAAGTTGCTCACAAAGAGTTTAAGAAGGTTATTTTCTACTTAAATTCATTTCTAATATATAAATTGAGTCAATACATAAATTTTAAATATGAAGCTATTTAAAATAAAATTTCAATGTTCACAACAGTTAAAAATTCTTGAGTAAGACCAATGTATAAAGATTTTTGTTTTACAAGTAAAAACTTCAACTGGAATGAATAAAAGCTTCCAAAATGTCACTTTACATTAAGTGACAAAAGTTCATTTTTTGTTTTATACAAGCTTGTAATATATATATATATATTTCTTTCGGAAATTTATTTCCAGATTGTTTGCAGAGCAAAATACACTGTACCGAATTTATTGTCCTGTTAAGATAGGTTCCTGTTTTATACAGGTTTTGTAGTACTAATTTCCTGTTTCCTCAAAATTTTCAGTTATGTCGTCGCGAGTGTTTTATAAAAAAAAAAAAAAAAAAGATAGAGAGACTTGACCTTACATTCAGGAGAATTCAGTAGATAATTATTTCAAAGATGATATATTGAAAGATGAAGCCTCAACTCACAGCATTAAAGTGAACATCAAATCCCTTAGATACGGGTTGAATACTAACTCTCTCACTCTAACAATAAGAATAGTTAAGAGTCAAGCAGTTTATCACAACCTATTCTCAAAAAGATTCCAAACCCGAACCATTAAAAATTGAGATCCGCAGATTTGTATTCATAATTCTAAAATATTTGAAAAAGACGGCAGGGATAAAACTCTCCAAACATCTGAGTCGAGTCTGATTAATATTGTCCTTCCTCAGTTATATTAATAGATTTATTAATGTAAGTAGAATTATGTAATTAATGATTTCTCAATTTGAAAGTATGATTTTGTAATCTATAATAATCAAACAAACAGAATGAAAAATATATATATATAATAAAACAAAAGTTTGTTAAATAGTTTTGTGCAATTAAGGTATTTCAGAAATTAACATAAAGTTAAAAAAAAATTAACATCCATATAAAAAAAATCTTAAATTGTTGTTGACTTTTTTGCACACATATTATTAATAACAATTCATGCTAAGCATAGCCTAGTAAAAGCAGCTGTTAATTTATTAGTGAGCTGTTAACAAATTTGTAAATAAATAAGTAGCAGGGTTATCGTTACTGATAATTTTTACACTGATTAAAATTGCATTTTATACAAAAATTAAGCATATTTGTGTATTTAGAGCAAATAATATACGTAACTCACCTTCTGAAAGATTGTATTCCAAGTAAAAAAGAAAAAGTGATTAATGAACGATTTTAGATATTGCGTTCCATAACACAATCAAAAAATTTATAGCAGACGACTTTTTCTTTCTGTGAAGAACACGCAAGCGGAGTATACTTTTCCACAGTCACACCGCTCAACTCAATTCGCTTGCGTTCAAACTCCAAAAAGCCGCTGGGTACCCATTAAGGAAAAGAAACAGCGAAAGAGAGAGAACTAGACTGCTGACCTGGTTATGTAAGGGCCAATGCCCCAAATCCAAACCTTGTCCCAGACCCCATTCCAAAATTTATACTGTTCTATTACAGGTATTTTTATTTTAGTTTTTTCTCCACATTAATGAACATATAGGCTTATTTTTTGAGTCACGTGGAGGGAAATCAGTCAGTGAAATATACTGAAGAACTAGTGAATAGAAGTTAATTGCTTAAGGCGTTGTTTTGATGTTTAAGAGGCGTATTTTCATACTGTTTTTCCCCTGACATGACGAAAACAAAAGTAAATGTCGTTCACTTTTATTAGTTTAAAGAACATCAGAATTACTCATTGCAAATAAGGTTCCCAGTGGCCAAATGGTCAGCACTTCGCTAGCCGTTTGCACGGTTTCAAATCCCTCACACAAATCATTTCTATCTTTTGCATGCTAGTAAATAATTTCATTGAGTCGAGGGTTATAATCGTGTCGTCTTATTTATTAGTCGAGGGTTATAATCGTGTACTTGAAATAAAACGCACAAGTCCAAAAATAAATATACCAAAAAACAAATCATATAAAACAACTGCAAGCATTAACAAAAACTGTTTAGTGAACTTGCAGGAGGTTTCTAAATATTACATTGAAAAGCAATCTTAAGAGAAATGCAGTTGCATTGCATAAAATGACGCTTTCTAAGTGCTTCTGTATACAGTGGCGTGCTGCGAAGGTTTGAGTAATCTACAGAATTTCGGTTCTACCTGTGTTAACAGTTAGTTTTTTATGCATTATCATAATTCATGATGAAAAAATAATTATAGATTAGAAAATAAAAATTATGTTAATTGTTAAATTTAAAACGTGTGTGTAGTTACTGATTAAAAAAAAAAAGCTTTCAGTCAAATTAATGAGCGTAAACTATCCTGTGAAGTATGTCGACTCGAAGAAATGGTTCATTCATATGCGAGTGAATAACTAGGCATTAAAAATATCTTGAGAGACATGTCCCCCCCCCCATATTCGTAGTTCACAAAGAAAGGTAACAAGAGCTCTCACGGGTGCCCATATTCCCTGAGCGAATGAAAGCCCTTGTGTTTGTTAGGTGCAACAGACTATCACAGAAATCAAATGCTGCCTGCAAATGACCTCGGTTACACTTGTTTGACTTCAGCGCTTCCAATGGAGGGTATTGGAACATCCGCCGTACATCCCGAATCTTTGCTCCCAGTGATTTCCACATCTTCGCGTTGCTGAAGAAGCACCTGGCAGGACGGCATTTCCTAACCGATACCGCATTTCAGGACGCCGTCGTTAATTGGCTCAGCAACCAGGACCCTGATATCTTCAATGTCAGTCTCAATAAATTGGTATACAGATAAAATAAATGCTTTGATGCATATTCTGGCTGCGTTGAAAAATAATTTGTGT
Organism: Cheiracanthium punctorium; assembly: GCA_038373885.1. Taxonomy (NCBI): domain Eukaryota; kingdom Metazoa; phylum Arthropoda; class Arachnida; order Araneae; family Cheiracanthiidae; genus Cheiracanthium; species Cheiracanthium punctorium. The sequence continues at coordinate 236,893 of JAWZYV010003110.1, forward strand.
CTTGAGTCTTGTGTATCTCTTCGTTTCCGTGAAAAATCTTTTTGGTTAAAGGGCGCGCGCGTGCTACCTTACTTTTTGAACTACCCTCGTAAAATGAAGCACTGTATAGAGTACGAACTTTCTTCAACGTTAGCATTAAAGAGATCAGTGAAAAACAAAACAGAAAAAGAAAGTATAGCTGTGTCCTGGTGCCGGATGAAATAGATACTACGCCCGCTGGAGGCAATTTCTCTGAAGCAGGGGCGTAGCCAAGGGGGGGGGTTAGGGGGTCATACCCCCCCCCCCATGAGGAATTTTTTGCCATACAAAATGTATATTCTTCACTACATTATCACACACACGTATACATATATATGAGTTGTAATAGTCGTAAACCTCCCCCCCCAACCATGAAAAATTTCAGGCTACGCACCTGCTCTGAAGCTATCAGAAACTACGTTGATGTGATTGGTGTTTAGTGATTTCAAGGACACACAAAAAGATAGAAGCTTTCAGATTGTAAAATTAGCAGCTGAAAGCTAAGCAGGGACGGCTCGACCCTATAGGCAAACTAGGTAGTGGCCTAGCGCGCCGAACCGAGGAATGTGGTACTAGCCAGGCAGTCTTTTTTTTAGTCCTTGGGAGGGGGGGGGAGTGGATTGTTCCTGCTGCTCGGGGTCATCCTTCAGTCCCTCTCTCTCTCCCAGTAGCGAACTAGCCAGGGCTACACTTTCCAAAAAATCCTTTTTTTTTTATTTATGGACTGGGTGGTTAATAACGTTCTCCATATTCAAATTTTTAAGACCAGTTCGCCCAGGTTAAGAGGCTTTAACCCTTTGAGGTGCAACCCTTTCCCAATGCTGAAAAAAGGACAGCCATTCCCAACGCTTGACTTAACTACCAGCAAGATGGCGGACGATCGAAACGTTCATCGCGTGCCACAGATCTAGAGACCCTTTTTTGACGCAGATGGCTGTGCCGCACAGCCGAGTTAAGTTGAGCGATGGCAACGGCTGCCTTTTTCTCAGCATTGGGCAATCTATCCAGCTGTTCTCGCATTCTTCCATTTTTCAGCAGATGTCAGTGCTGTTAAAAATAATCGTGACCATTTTTTACGGGAAATGACGTGCTAAAAAATAAAGGATTCTCGTGGAGCTTTGTCACCCGCAACTACTTTTATAGAAATCAAATCTATTCTTCGTGACTGGCAACAGTCAAAACGTCCGAGTTTGGTGTTACCAGAGCGGGAACACTGCGCGTTAAAGGGTTAACCAACGAGATAGTGGCGTAACTGCGGTGTTCCGCGCCTGGCTCTAAAAACGGTTACGGCACTACAACGTAAGATGCACATGGGGAATAGGGTGGCGGGACGGCATTGTTATTTGGCACCACGACCCACCACAGGATTAGTGGCTTAACTAAGTGGTCGGTCTTGCGCAAGCGGTACTTCTTGGAGGGGGCATTAAAAAAACATTGTTTCAGAGGGGCACCTTTGAAATTCTTCGCCTAAGGTGCCATGTCTGCTAATGAGAAAGTCATTTATAAATATAAACTTTTAAAGCAATGGGGAGAAAAAAGAAGAAAAAAGGAAAAAAGAAAGAAAGCAAGAGAAAAAAAGAAAAAAAAAAACAATCTGTTGCGTGTGGCTGAGGAACATGTTCATTAGGCGTGTAATGACTGGAATGAAATTATTTCGTGCAGTGATCCTTTTGTTAAAGTGATGGCCGGAAGTACTTGCAAGGTAGAATGGAGGAGCTACAGCCAGAATTAATATTGCAGCGAAAATCTGACAAATTAGCTATACCACACTGCATTGACAAGTACCGTAGCTAGCCACTCTTGTGCATTTAGCCCCTTAAGCCATTAGCGTCCGGGCTTAACTTTTACATTCCCATTTACAGCTTATTCTCATAGGTTTAAGAAAATCTCCAGGCGCTCCTAATTATGTGCTTTTTGATACCGAAAACGTACCCCATTTCTGCCACTTGAATTTCTACCATATACGGTTAAAAAGATTACGGGTGGTTAAAGAGCGATAGAACAAATTGTTGAGTCAAACTGTCAGTAGAGAATACAACATTGTTTTCTTTTCGTGGACCAAGATATTAACTTAGAGATCAATTAAAGTTAAAGATGCTATAGTTACGAATTAAATTGAACTAATACTATTAAATTGAAAAGAGAATATCTGGAAAATGCTTTCTATAAGCAGTCTATATTTATCACAGCAACATTTGATTTGATTACATTTAAATAACTTTACGTGATACGAAGAAAGAAAAAACTTTTCACAATTCATGCCATAACTCCAAAAGATTTCAGATTTTTAGAAAAGTTAGTCTGCGTTGTAATTTGTATAGCCACCCACTGCTTAGTAAAATTTCATTTCATTTGCTTCAGTCGTTTTCCAGTAATACGCAGATAAAGTTTTCTCAAATTTTTAATTTTTTCCCCACAAAAAACTTCAAACATTATATTTCAACTCCTGCATTCTCCGGAACTAAATTTTACTTGATTAAGATCAAGTAAAATATTTGGTAAAGGAAATACTGAAGCTTGAATAGCTAACTATCATGTTACCAAATGTCATTTCATTCATTCCAAATGCATTACCGTAATTCTCTTCTCCCCCAAAAATGACTTTTTTGCAAAATTTAAATTTTTAAAAAAATTACATCATCACATACTGTTTACGCAAAGTGCCTACTTATCATTTTACCAAATTTCATTTTATTCCCCTGAACCAGGGCTTCCCAACCTTTTTAGCTGGCGGACCCCTTTTTCAGGCAAAAATCCACGGCGGACCCCAGTCAATCAAGAGCACAGTAACTGGTAAAATTCAACGCGAAGCCCATCGGAATTGAAAACTCCATAATGCAAGTGAGATTTTTTTCAATAATCCCACGACGAATCAAGAGTCTTTGATTTAATGATGAATGGAAACAACTTTAAACTGTGAACCGCAGCCGCTGTTCAAAGGTGGCCACGGACCCCCTAGAAAGAGCCGGCGGACCCCTAAGGGGTCCGCGGACCACAGGTTGGGAAGCCCTGCCCTGAACCATTGAGCAATACGCAAACAAACATTTACACAATTTTCACAAAAACTCAAAAACTTTTTTCAATTATTTCGAGGCCTTTAGTTAAAAAATTACAGACCATATATCATAATACTATACTTCTTATCATTTTATTGAGCCGTTTTGAGAAATACTCGAACAAACATTCACAAATTTTTCACAAAATCTCAAAATCTATGAACATTTTGAAAAAATTTCTTCGCCTCTAGTTTAATTCAAGTGACAGCCTATATGACACTCAATTTCTTTTCAAATGCTTTTAGAAATTTTACGACATGCGCGAACAAAAAATTACTTATTTTGAATAATTTTTTTGCAAAATCTCAAATTATATTAAAAATTTTGAACAAAATAAGGCCTACTGGTTACAGTTAAGCGACAATCTCTTACATGATAATAAATTTCAACATTTGTTTCTGCAGTTTTTAAGTGATGTGCGAATAAAAATTTACACATTTTGAATAGATCTTCGAAAACTCTCAAATTCTATTACAATTTTTGAAAAACTTTGACGCTGATGGTTCAGATTAAGTGGCAACTTGCCATGATATTCAATTTCAAAAATTCAGTTAAATAAAGTTGGCATGGGACTGTACAATACCGATAATAGCAAGAACATTAAGCAGACGTTCATTCATGGTATTCTTTCTTTTTTTTTTTTTTGTGTACAGTCCTTGAAACGCGATCTTCTTATGCGATTATTTTTCTTCGAGAGCTGTTGAAATGTGGTTTAAGTCAACGTACATTAGTTTTCATATCTTTGAGCATTTTATGAAGATAGGCTGAAATTTTGCAGATCACCTAATTAATGCATGGGACGCATTTCCTAATTGTGATTTTTTTTTCCAGTACGGGAATCGTGTGAAAATTGACGTTGTAGAACCCTAAAAGGCATAAAATAAAAATTTATTCTTGCAAAGATATGTTATAAATGAATGAAAATTTCAAAACTAAGAAAACTTTTGGGAAAAATATACATATTTCCCTTTTACAAGAGATAAAAATTTAAGACTTTTTTGTGTGTGAGTATAACAATTTTGTGTGTGTGTGTGTGTATAAAAATTTAAGACTTTACTGAAATCTAACCGTCCTAGTAGTCCGAGTAGATAAGACACTCAAAATAGTAGATGGTCGAAGTGTAAAAATGTGCCCCGTGGAGCGGCTATCGATCTAAATGTCTGGAGTTTTGGCCGTTTTTTTCCCCAGATGTAACATGAATACGCGTTAGAACTCCTTGGAAAGTCCTCCGACCAACGCACACCCCTCCCCCATCTTAGGCAGAAACGGCTTGTGCAGGTTTGCCTTAATGCACACAATACTGAATACTAACCGTTCTCTTAAAAAGTAGATGCACAAAAGAAAATAGTCCGTCTAGACAATCGTCTTTTTACTTTCTTTACTTTCTTACGTCTTTTTACTTGTGTAAAAAACACACATAAAATGTTATTTATATATACGATACGATCGTTTCGACCAAAAATCGTATCGTGTTATAAGTAACATTTTATGTGTGTTGTTTTTTTTTCACAAAGTTTTTATTTATTTTATCATACTGAATTTCGCTATATTTGCCTAAACAGGTATCTCTTCGGCCCATTTTCAAAGGCAATTTATGTGCTTATGAATTGTTTTCTGAAAGTCGCACGAGACATACAGCTTTACTGTTCGTATTAGCGCAGCGCATAGTGTATTGGGGTGAAGAAGCAGTATTAATTTTTTCCGGTGTTTAGCATCATTAGTTTATTTTAACCCTTTCAGGCGCAACCCTTTCCCAATGCTGAAAAAAGGGCAGCCGTTGCCATCGCTCGACTTAACTACCAGCAAGATGGCAGACGATCGAAACGTTCATCGCGTGCCACAGATCGAGAGACCCTTTTTTGACGACAGCTGGCTGTGTGGCACAGCCAGCAAGATAGGCAAGGGTCTTGCTGGTAGTTAAGTCGAGCGATGGCAACGGCTGCCCTTTTTTCAGCATTGGGCAATCTATCCAGCTGTTCTCGCATTCTTCCATTTTTCAGCAGATGTCAGTGCTGTTAAAAATAATCGTGACCATTTTTTACGGGAAATGAGGTGCTAAAATGTAAAGGATTCTCGTGGAGCTATGTCACCCGCAACTATTTTTATAGAAATCAAATCTATTCTTCGTGACTGGCAACAGTCAAAACGTCAGAGTTTAGTGTTCCCAGAGTGGGAATACTGTGCGTTAAAGCTGTTCAAAAGTCCTGTGATACCAACTGCTTTTCGAAACTTGATCTACTCTTGTGCTATCTTGAGCTAGAGATTTATTATCTACATGGAAGGCTTTGAGAAATTCATATGGTGTCGTCTAGCCTGAACAATTTTCGTAGCGGGGCCCTCAGACATTTATAATCTGGGAGCCCTTCTAAGGCTGAATCTGTCTCAGTTTCTATTCTATCCCACACGTGCCAACGTAAAAGCATTATCAGTGCGTCAGATTTAGTGTTGAATCTCACAAAATTTTTGCTATTTCTAAATGCCTCATAGTTTTTTGTTTTCTTTTTAGGTAGCTTTTTTTTTGTGCGAAGAACAAGCACTCAGCTAATATACACCTTTAACTTGATGGATTAATATACTCGCTCAAAAAAAAATTTTTTTTTTCGAAGAAAGGAAGCTTGAGACTTTTAGAACCATATTACGCCTATGGCTTTCAGGCAAGGACAACTGGGTGGGCTGGGAGTCAAACGGGGCAATTAGCCCAGTGCCGTGCTATGGGGGCACCAAAATTAAGGTTTTTTACTCTAGGCAACATGATTTCTAGTTGCAACTTTGCTTTCTACATGCTACGTTGGCCTGCTACAAGCAACCAGTTGCCTAATACTGATCTATTTTGCTTAAACTTTTAAAGAACGCACATTCATTGGAATGCATACATAATCACTAATGAGATACCACCAAACAAAAATTATTTATGAAATTTTTCTTATGTATGTTAATAATTAAAAAAAAAAAGTGTCACGATAAATGCTTTCGACAAAATTAACAAGGTCAAGGCAAAGATCCTGCACCAGACTGATACCATATTTTAGTGTTGAGCCACTTCCGCGTTATACCAGTACGCATCATGCCGGTAATATGGCAGCTAGGGGGGGGGACGTGTCCCTCCCTGTCCATTGGTATGGGCGCCCATGGTCATCGCATAAACGTGTAAGCATGGAGCTACCGAATATTTAATGATGAAAGGGACAATTCAAATGTAAAAATAACGCAGATTCTTCATATTTTAAAAAGGCTTTTTTTGACTGAAAAAACACTCAAAATACTGGTGTTAAACGATAAAGTAATTAAAAAACTTTGTAAAAAACACACATAAGAAGTAAAAGGAAAAAGGAACCTCCTTTTTCCTTTTACTTCTTATGTGTGTTTTTTACAAAGTTTTTTAATTACTTTAAGGCTTTTTTTGTTTTCAAATAAATGGTTTAGTATACAAAGTTGCTAGGATCGCGCTACTCGTATATGTTTAAATGACTTTTAATGTATCCACACCGCATATGCATACAGTATCTTCCATAACTACACCACTCTGCTAAAGATAAGTTCTTTCCATATGGCATCACCTTTTTTTTTCGAGTATTGGCATCATCTTTGAGCTTTTCCCTTCTTTGGATCTTTAACACGTTCGTTTTTCCTTAATTAGCTATGGTCATGCCCCTGGGTTACTTTTATGAATCTTTTTGTTATGTAACCTCCAGAAACCTAGCTATTTTTGTTATTCTATTAAATTGAAATATGAACACCGTGGCACTCGATAATGGAGTATTCTCTATTTCAACTAGCCGCCTTCGGAGACCAGTTTCGGCCGTCTCTCTCTCTCTCGTTCTCTATTTCAATTTTCGATTCCAACTTCCAAGCTTTGATTTTTATTTATTTATTTATTTATTGTTTGTGTGTGTTCTTGTTCTTAGGCTTAGTCCCACGAGATATCACTGGTTTTATAGATCAAAACTTTTTTTAGCTTTGATAGCCCTGTTTTCTTACAGCATCTGGGGCTTATTGTTTCCCTTTCTATTCCCTATTTTTAATTGTTCTTCATGTTATCTGCTATCACTTACTCGAAGGATTAATAGGATATCCATACTATGTAAGTTTTGCTGTTTTTTATATTATATATATATACATACCGTAAATGTCGGCGTATAACGCGCACCTATAATTTTAAACTTCATTTTTTAATTTTTATGTATATCCTCCGTATAACGCGCACCCTTTACTTTGCAATCACAGACTTGCCCTATGGAATCAAGAAAGTCTTTTACTTTGGGATATGTTCAGATCGCATTTAACGGATAATACAAAGAAATTAATGAAAGAGTGTAACACAGACGTGGCAATTATCCAGGCGGATTAACGCCATTAGTTCAACCTTTAGATGTATTCATAAACCATTATAAGGAATTTTACAACTATTTTGGAATACGTGGATGTTGGAAGGCGATAAAACATTTACGGAAGGAGGTGAAATGCGTCATGCCAGTCTAGAAATAGTGTGTGAGCGGATAATACAATCATGGAACGAAATTAAACCTGATATAATTAAAAAGTCATTTAAAAAATGTAGTATATCGAACAATCTAGATGGAACGCATGATAACTATTTATTTATGTATCAGAGTAACAGTGATAGTGAAGATGAAACTGAATTTGATCATGTGCCTGAAAATATTAACGGAAGATGAATATGATGAACTTTTTATGCTGTCTGATAATGAAAATTGAAGTTCATAAGGTATGCCATTTCTTTTAAATAAACAACATTCAGGTACGTGTAGAAATCTCATTTTTTTATGCTCATCTTTTCCTTATTTTTAAATTTATCATTTTTATAACCGGCGTATAACGCGCACCCTTAAATTTCGACTTTATTTTTTGTATGAAAAGTGCGCGTTATACGCCGTAATTTGCGATATATATATATAAATGGATTAAAATTACTTAAAAGGATCTAACATTTTTTAAAATAATCCATCAGTATTTAATGTATATTCCAAAACTAAAATTTGTGGTGCAGTATCTTTGGTTTAATAATTCAATATTTTCCAATAAAAGATATAAGCTCTGAATCATTGATGAACCTGCCAACCAACATTGCCATACGGTACTGCAAATATGGGTAAGAAAATTTATATCATTTAAATGAAGATATTATTCTGTAGGAGGACTGAAATTGACAGTGTAAAGTTTGTAAAAACAATTAATATCTACTTAAAATTTTGATGCTTCACTAAATATTTATTTAAGCTGTCAATTAAAAGTGGTTTCTGGTGTCCTCACCATAGTCGAGAGAATGAGACACTGAAGATGCTAGAAAGCCGAATTGTGAAGGTCCAGGGTTCAGACCTGCCGCGCGGTTGTAGATCTATGGTCAAGAGCATTGGCGGTTTTCTTTGGATATAACGTGAATATGCGTTAAAGTACCTTAAAAAGTCTTTAGCCCAAGGCATCCCATCTGTAGGCAGATAGTCCTCGTATAGCGTTGCCTGAACTACTAAATGAAGTCAGAATAGGTTTCACCTGATCACTGCAAGTTTAAAAATGTGTTCCTTTAAAAATAGTCATCATATTACAGAAAGATTATCAAATTAAAAATCACATTATAATCATGCCCTCTTTTCCTTAAAATCTTCTTGGTTTGAGTGAAGTGTGATAATAATTATATAAAAAAAAGAGAAAGCTGTAGTTTCAATCTCCGTCATAAATAAAATATTACACAAATAGTCTAGTACACTTTCTGATCGCGATCCTTGCTCCACCCCTGACAATTATTCTGACCCCTTCATTAAGTCAATTATGTTTGCAATTTCACTTTCTGATGTTTTGCCAAGAGTCCCATGTATAATTCCAAGTGTAATCAAAGATAAGGATTAACAATATGATAAAAAGAGTACGTGCGTTTTTAATAAAGTATGTTATTTTATTTTGATCTTAACACCAGTGTATGTTACACCAGTATTAATGACTGTGGCGCCCTCGCCATCTCTCTCTCCTTTTTGCCCACGACACGTGACGGCTGCTCTAGCCAGGTGTTCGTGATCGCGGGCTGGCACTGCATACCTACCGGCAGCCAAGAAAAGGCCACATGCAAATATCTCTAAGAGAAAAGTGGTGGTATGCAAATCTATAAAAAGACGGCTCAATATAAAAGCGAGTCGCTCCCTGCACTGTAGTCTTCTTCACGGGCAGCCCTGATCTGGTGGAGATAACGGTCGGCTTCGTGTCCCGGTTCCGCCTTCAGATGTCCGGCAGCACTACAGGACGAATGTGACCGGTGCGGCTCCGCTCCATCGTCTCCCGTCCTGCATTTAGAAGTCCGTGTGTAACTCCGTCCCTGGGGAATATGACAAGTGGTCCCGTCCTCATCGGCCCTGCTCCAGCGTGTACGCAGTTGACTTCAAGCGTCCCCCGTTAAACAGTGCGCTGCTAGATCATCAAAAAAAAGCGAACGCCTCCCCAGCAAAAATCTACTGAATAAGAACTTTTTCAAGATTGTGGTGTTACGTTTTGTTCTACTAACAAGAATGTTAAATAATTAATAAAGCTTTGTTCTGCTTACGTATTCAGCTTAATATTTGGTGTGCAGGAAATCCTGCGCTATCCTTTGACACCAAAGATGGTGACCCGTGTCTGTGAAGAACGTTGATAAAAGTCGCAGGAGGACTGAAGAAAACTATGATACGCAAGAACACTACGCAACAGTGCGAAGCCCTTGTGAAGAGTGCTGACGTTCTCTGCAAGCTATAAACTCTGCAACAAGCATTTCTGGCAGTCCGGGCGACGGCCCATATACCAGTGGAAAAATATTTTTCTTAAGGGGTAAGAAAACCAATCTTTTTAACCACTTTTTTCTTCTAGTAAAATAGATATGACTGAGGTCGCTAGAGTCGCTTTTCGTGCTCCTCCATTTTGGAAGAATGACCCAGAACTTTGGTTCCTTCAGGTCGAATCGCAATTCGTAGTGTCAGGTTTAACAGCAGACCACACTAAATTTCACTGTGTGATTTCGGCATTGGATGCCTCAATGCTAGCATATGTTAAGGATATCGTCACACAACCTCCTGATACGGACGCGTATGAGACTTTAAAACATAGAATCCTTAGTCAGTTTTCACAAACAGAAAGCGCACGCTTAAAGCAGCTTTTGCAGGATTTACCATTGGGCGATCTGCGACCCTCACAGCTCCTCATGCAAATGAGAAACTTAGCTGCCGACAAGGTGGATGATAAACTCCTTAAACCCTTGTGGTTACAAAGACTGCCGGTGCAAACACAACAAATAATATCCACCTGTAAAGATTCATTAACTGATCTCGCAGTAATCGCGGATAAAATTCATGAGGTGTCGAACCCGCAAGAAGTGGCTATGTCCACTGCCAAAGTGACGGACGGTATTGACCTACACACGCTATATAATGAAATTCAAGAGTTGCGTGAATCTGTCCGCAGGTTATCGCGTAGAAGTCACACCGCACCTCAACGGACTCGTAGCCACTCCAAAGGCAGAGATCCTCCTGGATCAAAAAAAATCGCATAACAAAACCTGGTGTTGGTATCACCAACGGTTCAGAGATAAATCTAGGAAATGTGTTCCACCATGCGCGTTTCAGGGAAACCCGCCGAATCATTCGTAATGACGGCTACGGATGATAAAACGAAAGTAGACCGTCTTTTTGTTACTGATCGTAACCAAGGTATTCGATTTCTCGTGGACACTGGTGCATCAGTCAGTTGCCTTCCGGTTAAACTACACAGACCTAGTAAAAAAGGAAACTTCACTTTGTCTGCCGCAAATGGTAGTATTATTAGTACATATGGTGTTAAACATTTAAATATCGATTTAGGGTTGCGTCGAACCTTTTCGTTCGCGTTTGTGGTTGCCGACGTTTCTCACGCTATTCTGGGTATGGACTTCCTTAGTACGTTTGGATTAATAGTTGATCTTCAACACCGTGTCCTAAAAGATCACTGTACCACACTTAAAGTACACGGCACGGTACTCACTAACGATAACGCTGTTGCAACCCCCATCGCGATAAATTCACCATTTTACGCAATACTACTAAAATTTCCAGAATTATTTAAAACTGATTTGCCACCAGTAGCCCATAAAGGTGAGGTTTTCCACCACATCGAAACTTCAGGACAGCCTATACATTCAAAGGTCCGTCGATTGTCCCCGGAGAAGCTAAAGGCTTTAAAGGCTGAATTCGACATTTTAAGAAACGCTGGAATAATTGTCCCGTCCAAAAGTCAGTGGAGTAGTCCGCTACATTTCGTTCCCAAAAAGAATGGGAAATGGCGCATATGTGGAGATTACCGGCGGTTGAACGCTATAACTGTTCCCGATAGGTACCCAATTCCACACATTCAAGACTTCTCTCACTTACTGTCCGGTAAAACAATTTTTTCTAAAATCGATCTGGTGAAGGCATACCATCAAATCCCTATTAACCCCGCAGACATACCTAAAACAGCAGTCATTACACCAATAGGGTTGTTCGAATACAAAACTATGTGTTTTGGTTTGCGCAACGCTGCACAAACTTTTCAGCGTTTTATTGATAACGTCCTTAGAGGACTCGAGGGACGTTACGCCTACCTTGACGACATCTTGGTAGCTTCAACCAATCAGGAAACGCACATTCAGGATCTTTCAAGGCTATTCCAACGTCTCGCTGAACACCACATTGTGGTTAATCCTGAGAAATGTCTCTTTGGGCAAGACACTCTGGAGTATCTCGGTTTCCAAATTTCTGGTAAAGGCTTAAAACCCTTACCACAGAAAGTCGAGGTTATTCGCAATTTTCCGAAACCCGCGACAGTTGCACAACTCCGCCGTTTTTTAGCGATGCTCAATTTTTATCATCGATTTGTGAAAAATGCATCTGCCATTCAGGCGCCATTATTTGAGCTAATTCGCAACACGCGTCCGAAGGACAAATCGCCAATCGTGTGGGACGCAGTAACAACTCAGGCCTTCCTTGACTGCAAACAGTCCCTCGCAGACGCGGCTCTGTTGTCCTATTACAACCCCGATGCCGAATTGTCACTATGTTCAGACGCGTCGGACTTCGCACTCGGTGCCGTGTTGCAGCAGAAGACTCAAGGAGTTGTTGAACCACTGGCATTTTTCTCCAGGAAATTGTCAGACACCGAGAGGAACTACAGTACCTTTGATAGAGAACTCTTGGCTATGTATTCTGCAGTTCGGCATTTCCGACATATGTTAGAAGGCAGGCAATTTATCATATATACCGATCATAAACCACTCACATATGTCTTTAAGAAATCGGGAGAAAAACATTCCCCCAGGCAACAACGCCACTTAGAATTCATAAGCCAGTTCACTACAACTATCAGACACATAGACGGTGAGGGCAATATCGTCGCAGATACCCTGTCGCGCATTTCGGTAGTTAATGCTACAGGCATAGATTTCCACGAATTGGCGTTGGCTCAGGCTGCAGACGAAGAGATACAATCTCATCTCGCATCATCTAGTCTTAAATTAAGATTACTTCCTCTCGACGATGTTCAGAACGTGTACTGCGACGTTTCCGAGAATAGGATCAGACCGTACGTGCCACGAAAATTTCGGCGACAAATTTTTGAACACATTCACTCATTATCACATCCCGGTAATCGTGCAACATTAAGATTACTTAAAGACCGATTCGTTTGGGATTCGATGGCAAAAGACGTCTCTGACTGGTGCAGAACTTGTCTACCTTGTCAAAAATCAAAAATACATAGGCACACCAAGTCACCTTTGGGTTCCTTTTTGATACCAGACAAACGTTTCGCACATGTGCATCTTGACGTCATAGGACCACTGCCTCCCAGTCGCGAATTCAGATACGTACTAACGTGTATCGATAGGTACACACGTTGGGTCGAAGCAATTCCTATAACCAATCAAACGGCTGAAACGGTCGCAGAGTCATTTCTGCAAACATGGATAGCCCGTTTTGGGGTTCCCGAAGTCATTACGACAGATCGCGGTACCAATTTTGACAGTAATTTGTTTCAACAATTTTCTAGACTACTAGGCTCTTACAAAAACCGCACCACTTCATACCATCCCCAGTGTAACGGCATGGTGGAGCGTACCCATCGCCAGCTCAAGACATCTATTATGACATATAGCTCTACAGACTGGGTGGGCATTTTACCCCTTGTCCTGCTAGGCATGCGTGCGAGTCTAAAACCAGACATAGGTGCCTCTTCTTCCGAACTGGTGTATGGCTCATCGCTCCGACTGCCTGGACAATTCTTTCGGGATTTCTCTGGTAAACAAGTATCGCAATATTCCTTTTTGAAGCATCTTCACTGTTTCATGCAGAAATTGCGACCTGTGCCGGCAAGCAGACACTCAGCGGAGAACACCTTCATCCATCCCGAACTGCACAACACTTCCCACGTCTTTGTCCGTGTCGACAGTGTACGGAAGCCTTTGGAACAACCTTATGCTGGTCCTTACGAAGTTTTGAAGCGAGAAGACAAGTTTTTTACGCTCTACATAGATGGACTTAAAAAGACTGTTAGCATAGATCGGCTAAAACCAGCTTTTCTAGATCTCGCAACTGCACGTATCACTTCGTCCACCGAAAAGCCTTGTAGCGTACCAGTCAGTACGCGATCCGGCAGAATCAGCAAGCCGGTTGTCAGATTTCAACTATGACGACCTACGGTCTCCGGGGGGAGTGTGTGGCGCCCTCGCCATCTCTCTCTCCTTTTTGCCCACGACACGTGACGGCTGCTCTAGCCAGGTGTTCGTGATCGCGGGCTGGCACTGCATACCTACCGGCAGCCAAGAAAAGGCCACATGCAAATATCTCTAAGAGAAAAGTGGTGGTATGCAAATCTATAAAAAGATGGCTCAATATAAAAGCGAGTCGCTCCCTGCACTGCAGTCTTCTTCACGGGCAGCCCTGATCTGGTGGAGATAACGGTCGGCTTCGTGTCCCGGTTCCGCCTTCAGATGTCCGGCAGCACTACAGGACGAATGTGACCGGTGCGGCTCCGCTCCATCGTCTCCCGTCCTGCATTTAGAAGTCCGTGTGTAACTCCGTCCCTGGGGAATATGACAAGTGGTCCCGTCCTCATCGGCCCTGCTCCAGCGTGTACGCAGTTGACTTCAAGCGTCCCCCGTTAAACAGTGCGCTGCTAGATCATCAAAAAAAAGCGAACGCCTCCCCAGCAAAAATCTACTGAATAAGAACTTTTTCAAGATTGTGGTGTTACGTTTTGTTCTACTAACAAGAATGTTAAATAATTAATAAAGCTTTGTTCTGCTTACGTATTCAGCTTAATATTTGGTGTGCAGGAAATCCTGCGCTATCCTTTGACACCAAATGACTATGCCGTTTTATCTCTCACCCCCTTTACTGAAAATTGTCCGAAAAATGTGTCCCAAAAAGGGGACATAAAAATGCGACATAATTTTACATATATTTAAATACTATTAGTTCACAACAGCTTTATCTATTGTTACAATATTTCGTAAGCTGTAGAATATGCATCACATGCATTCTTTACATATATTTAAATACTATTAGTTCACAACAGCTTTAATCTATTGTTACAGTATTTCGTAAGCTGTAGAATATGCATCACGTGTATTTTTCTATAAATAGGTTACAATCATAAAAATTTCAACATAAGGTTACCAGGGGAAATATACGAAAAATGAGGGATAAAATGACATAGTCAATTAATATCGTTTTAGTATGGAAATAATGAAACTAAAAAATTAGGGGGGGGTTCAGGGGGTCTCTCCCTGACGAGGCTCGAACAGCCGAGTTATATATATATATATATATTTATATATATAATATTTATTTTACGCCGGTATTGCATCCGTAACCCCTTTCACCTCGACCCCGTCCCCTATCCCCCCCCCCCCCAAAAAAAAAACCCTTGCGTACACCACTATTTCTACATCTATAGATTTTTTTTCTTTATTTACATTTATTTACACGTTACACTTAAAGTTTAGCGTTTGCGTAATTCTTCAATGTTTTATGGCTCCTTTTCTCCGAGAAACTGTATTAAATCCCTGTGCAGAATTAGTTTTACTTTTACAGCTTTGAGAAATAAATAATTGCTATAACTTTCAGAATTAAGCACTCGAATAACGTGCTTGATTTTTAGAAATTAACTAATCTTAACTAATTTTATTTCATGTTTCTTGTAATGCAATAAGTTTCTCAATATAAGTACAAGGCTTTCAAAATAAGTACGAATTACTTTTATTTTATCAGTTGAATAATAGATAGCAGCACTTAACATGAAATGTAAAGTGCAGGATGAATCGAACGAGGAATCGAATCGCCGGCATTTTCGCCGATCCCAACCGCCCGCGCGAATACCGCGTCTGCGCATGCTCAGCGAGATCGAGAGACCGGAAACCGCACAAAGCTTTAAGGACGGTGCTGGCGCCATCTGTTCGGTGAAAATGTAGTTAGTTTATTATAGTGATAATGAATATATAGAGGATGACACATATTGAAATGTAAATTTTATTACCAGATCGCAGAGGTAAGTGTTTTATTTTTATTTCTGATTGTATTTATTCTTATATGGTCTTTGAAATAAACATTTTCAATAATGAATATAAACAAATATACTGGTATTTTTCTACTTACATGTACTACATTTAAAAAAAAAATTCGGTTGATTTAAATAAATTTGTAAGTATCAGGTATTTTTTGAATGTTTTAAAACTAAAAGTAACTGCTCTGTAATAATAGGATGCAATAAATAAGTTACATACATTGTTTTGTTTTTCTTTAAATAAATAAATAAAAAAAACTTTAAAAAAATAAGCTGATAAATATATATTTATATATATAACAGGTAAGTATTAAATATATACATCCATTAGTTTTGTACTTTATTGTTTTTAAATATCTATCTGATCTATTCTTCTACACATGTTTCAAAAAAGTAATGAGATGTTTCATAATATTATGTTAGTTAATTTTGTATATATAATGAGAAATGTAATTAGGCATTATTTATTCTGTATTATACACACAGGAGTTTTATCAACAAGAACAAAATCTGTCTCACTTGGTACACAGATTAAAATTATGCAATTGCACCAAGGATTCAAAAAAAATTCAGGAAGTGTTTACAATTAAAAATATTAATTTTTCTGCATCTGGTAACAGGAACAGTGCGGCATGGCAGTAGGTGCTGCTGATTATTTTAAACTCACTGATAAATCTGGCAAATTTTAAAAGTTTTTTTTCTTCCAGAACATGAATTTTTAAATAATTATATATTTTTTAGATATTAAGTATTGCAGTTTTGAGGCCCAAGATTTTTTTTTTTTTTTTTTTGTAGACATGGGTTTTATGGCCCTATTCTATAATCAGGCCCTGATTGGACAAAAGGTAGCCGAGAGGGGGGGGGGTTGTTACAAATCTGGTATTGGAATTTGAAAAATTGGTGACTTATTCTACATTTCTGTGGAATCAGTAAAATCGTACAAGCCGGTGACCACCCCATGTAAACATGGCGACAGTCGCTGGAGCTTGGCGACCGCCAAGCTCCAGCGACTGTCGCCATGTTTACTAGTCATTCTAGGCAACCAGTGGTCCGTTTTTTACTAAAAAAACCCCAGTGGATTCAGCAACCTAGTTGTACAGCTATCTAAACTAGGCAACCAGTGGTCTGTTTTTAACTAAAAAAACCTCAGTGGATTCAGCAACCTAGTTGTACAGCTATCTAAACTAGGCAACCAGTGGTCTGTTTTTAACTAAAAAAACCTCAGTGGATTCAGCAACCTAGTTGTACAGCTATCTAAACTAGGCAACCAGTGGTCCGTTTTTAACTAAAAAAACCTCAGTGGATTCAGCAACCTAGTTGTACAGCTATCTAAACTAGGCAACCAGTGGTCCGTTTTTAACTAAAAAAACCTCAGTGGATTCAGCAACCTAGCTGTACAGCTATCTAAACTAGGCAACCAGTGGCCCGTTTTTAACTAAAAAAACCTCAGTGGATTCAGCAACCTAGCTGTACAGCTATCTAAACTAGGCAACCAGTGGCCCGTTTTTAACTAAAAAAACCTCAGTGGATTCAGCAATCTAGTTGTACAGCTATGTAAACTACGCAACCAGTGGACCGTTTTTAACTAAAAAAACAACAGTGAATTAAGCAACCTAGTTGTACAGCTAATGTAAACTGGGCAAACACTGGCCCGTTTTCAACTCAAAAAAAACATCGGTGGATTAAACAACCTAGTTGTACACCTCTTATAAAGTCAGTATGATTAGAATAGCACATAAATAGCACTTACGAAAACATAAAACACATCGAATATCAATTTAAAATTCACATTAAAAACCTTAAACATTTGAAAGATTCGTTAAAAAAGAGCACTTACCTTTATTTTTTTTTTAAATAACCGCTCAGAAATGTCCCCAACACCCACCGGCTTATAACGTAACACCATGCTTTCTTTTATTTAGCTCTATATTCACACCATATTTCTATCAAACACACACAAAAGAATGCTCCTTTTCCTTTCAAAACATAAAAAAAACTCCACATCCACACATAAATACTGACGACGAAATTCCCCGATACGCTTACTAACCTACGATAAAGAGTCCGTAAAACAGAATCAAAACCACAGGGAAAAGCCAACACAAACTTAATCCACTCTATCACTCGCCACAAACAAACAACTACCGTCATTCAATTAGCACTGAATGAATATCCCATACTTCAAACACCCCGCGTTTCATTATGGTTACCAGTCTAAACAATCACCGCCAGGGTGCCTCACTGCAGCTGAGCATCGCCGTTGACGGCGCCAGAGCCAACGCCAAATCAATTTGTAAACAAAACATCAAATGTAAACAAGTCACCGTATACGGAATATAGTCCAAAATACAGTAATAAAACATTTGCATTTACATAGGCTACATAGTTATATATTTACTAGAAGTCAAAGCCCATCGTGGTGTGGAGGTAATTATAATGGGTTCTAGAAAAGATGGTCTACACTCAATATATTCCCTGTATTTCCTTTTAGATTTGGGTGGATAAATTATGCAGTGAAAGTCATGTAACATGGAGAGTATTAAAGACATATTCAAGATCTGGCGAATAGAAAACAGAGACATATTCCCACGAAGACTCCTTGACCATACAAGCAAGGTATCGTAGTAAAGAATATCATTCTGTTTTTTGTGTTTCGTTCATGTGTGCTCTACTGCCGATGTGTATGCAAGTTGTGTAAAATGGCTGCACAGTACGAAAAGGTTGCATGTTTTTATTGCAATGAGCAAGTTTTGATTGTAGTTTATTCAGGGAATGTTAAGGTCACAGATAAATTTTAGTTTCTGATCCTGGTGCTACAGATTGATACAGAAAATTCTTCTACTGGGGATGTCATTTATTCAATGTTTGTTTACGTTTTAAGCCTAATGGCCAACAGCTCGGAAAAGCTATTATAACTTATCAAAAAATTCTACTAGTAACCATCTAATTTGGACAGGAAGAAAGTAAACATATTTATTTAACATCATAAACATACATATTCACTTACATGAACAGACACAAATACATGCGAAACCTTTCAAAGCGAGCATCTGTTACAAACTTATCCTTTGGAACAACCGATGATCACAGCACAGATAATGCCGATGTCCTTTTCTTCATTTACAATATAAACCTTTCTGGTTCATTTACAATATAAAAGTTTTACTAGCTGCTGTTATGACTTTTCCCATTTATTTCACACCAAAATCTACAAGATATAAGGGTTTCTCTGATAAAAATATCATTTAAACATTTTTTTTTTGCCACAACGTAATGCAGAACAATACAATTAAATTGGCGGGTTAACATTGTTTTACCTACACCAGCTGATTCAGAGGTGTCCTTCTTCTCGACATGAAAGGACCCCATTAACATGTGTAACAGTCATAACTACGTCTTGCCAAAATTTGCTTTGTGGTCCTTAATCTTGCCTTGTGGATAACTAACAAGTTCCTTATTTACTATCGTATATAGATTGTATCACATGAATTTTATTAAAAATAAACTACATTGCACTCATGTTTTAATTCTTTTTTCAGATTTGTACAAGGTAGTAGGAGTAAGACAGCAGATCCTCTTAATTCAAGATTACCCAGCTGTTATTACCTTTAAAAACCAGCATAACCATCCGATTCATTGTGCTGATAGCCTCAAACATAGAGACATGTCCGTAGATACAAAGGAAAAATTATGTTCGTTATTTCTACGGGGGACACAATCCGTCTTCAGCTCATCATTCATTAAAAATGGATTTAATGCTAGAACACAGAGATAATTATTTTAAAGTTGCCACTGATGGGCATTATCTTCCCACAGTATCTGTAGTTGATAAATTATATAAAAAGGAATTTTCACATGAGTATGGTAATTAAGGAGATAAAATGTTTCAAAAATTAGAAGAAATGCTACAGGAATACAACAGCAAAGGAAAATGCCACATAATTTGGAAAAATATGTTTATGCAAATAAATCTTTAGGAAAATAAACAAGAGTATGTTTTATAAATAATGCAAGAGTCTTATGTTTTATAAATAAGCGAGAGTATGTTTTATAAATAATGTATGTTTTATAAATCTTTATTTTGTATACTTAAAATCGTCTTTTTTAATTATCTTTTTTAAATAAGAGTTTTATGTTTTATAAATAATGTATGTTTTATAAATCTTTATTTTATATATTTAAAATCGTCTTTTTTAATTAAGATCTAAATGCGCATGCATGCATGCAGGATAAATTTTTAAATTCAATCCTTGGTGGAAGAATACAATGCAAATTTTAAATAAATTTTACCTAAATCTAATAAGAGATGATATGTACATGCATGACAACAATTATTCCTCCACAACTGTATATATATATATTTTTTCATTGTGCTCTGTGTTTGTGGTTAAATTTTCTAATTTACAATTTTGTGGTATTAAAATAAACTAGAAATAATTATGGTGTTATATAACCTATATATTGCAAAATTAAAGTAAGCTTTTATGTGGTATTTCTCGTCTTAAGGGTAAGCTTTTAAGTTTTGAAATCACTTTTTTCTATGATCTCGTGTTGCATTTTACTTTAATAATTTATATGCTTTTACTTTTATGCATTTTTAAAGTAGGATTACACTCCTCTATAAGGGTCCTTTGTAAAAAAAGAAACAATTTTGTTTGTGTTGTATGTTATGAAAAAACATACCTTCTGGCTCATAAATCAATTTAGGAAGCTTTCAAAAAAATTTTCAAATGCTTAAAAAAGAAAAAAAAAAGTCACAGATTATATTGTAAAACATATATCACTGTAAAATGAGATGAGATTTTCTTTTAAAGTAATTATGTATGTGTGTGAATCACAATAAAAGTAAATTATTATTCCAAATGTTTTAAATTTCTTTTATGCATTCTATTCATATTCCTTTTATTTGAGATGTTTTTTTGCTGTTTCCTAAGAGGAAAAAAATGTTTCTGGTTTATATTCTTTTTTCTCCAATAAAATAATTGAAAACTAAAAAATATTACTATATACTGAGTAAGGGTATTTATGTTGCAAATAACTTCACTATTTTATATAAATTACCAGAATTGCATGTATCATTATTTCAAAATTTCTTTTGTATTAGTTTTGTTATGTTATTGCTAAATAAACTTTTTTTTATATATAAAGACTACATTACTTGTGCTTTTGTATGTTCATAAGACACTATGTCAATAATTATGTAATGTTAATTTTGCAATTTTCTTTGAATGTTACTGCTACTGAAAAACAATAGACACGCAGTAATAAGGGATTTTTTTTTTTTTTTTTTTTTTTTGAGTTCAATATAAGAATATTGTTTTAATACTAAAGAATACTTCAGTATTATAATACTATTACAATTTACTATTGTAAATAGTATAATACTGGCACAGTCAACGCTCCTTATATTGACCATACATTACATTGCTTTTTTTCTTTATCTGTGTGTTTAATGTAAAGTATTTTATCGGTGGTCAGTCCAGGAATTTTTTCTAGGCTCCCATTTTTGTGAATTTCAATACTAATTTTGCGAAATTCAACACTGATTTTTGTGAATTTTCATACCAATTTTTAATAAAGATCACTTTTTTGTTAAAATAATTGATACAGATTAAATTGTAAGGAAAACAGACCCAGTTTTCATTTGCATCGACCCCTGTTTATTGTAATTATACCATAACACCAGTTTTGTTAATAATCCCTGACTGTGTATACCAATATGCTGTATTTTTTTTTCTTCTTGCGTAAAAACTGTCCAGTGTCATCTTATCCCAATTCAACAGACACTCATTTTGTAATTTTTCCAAAAAGAACATGTTCCCAAACATTAACTTGAAATGACTTTAGTGCAGTTGCGGGTACATCCTTCTCTTGACTACAAGTAAACCTAAAAATTTCTCGAGTTGCTAAAGAGTTTAACCTGTTCACTCTCATCATTGAAAAGGCACAATGAAGAATACTTCTTAACCGATGTAGCTTCCAAACATGCGTCAAAGATAGAAGGTGAGTCTGTAGCATTTTTTCAATGATGGCAATGAAAAGGTTAAACATGGGTTCAAAATTACAAATGAATTGGGGGGGGGGGGTAAAGGAATGACCCATCTCTGGTAAAAATCCTTTATCTTCTTCTTGAAATTTTGTCATGCGAAGCTCAGATGTAGTCTTCAGTGTTACGGTAAAACTTTTGATAAAGGAAAAAAATTAACTAACCACAGACTGAAATATATGTTTAATTTCATAAAATTTTATTTGTAATACCAATGATAAAAGTAATTTGAGTATTGAGTTGGAATCTTAGATATAAAATTTACCTATTTTTATTTATTGTTACTTTAAAATTTACCTATTATTGTTACCACCCACTCCAAATAACAAAACATTTCTTGCTTCATACCTGCTTCATGTATATGCAAATAATATAATTGCAACAATGAATTTTTAAAAAAATATCTGTGTAAGTTTCATATTCATAAAGTTTTCAAAATTATTGGGGGGGCCGGGCCCCACAACCACATATATTCACGTCAGTGGAGTAGCGAAGGGGGGGGGGGTTAGGGGGGTTATACCCCCATGAGGAATTTTTTGCCATACAAAATGTATATTCCTCACTCCCTTATCATACACCAGTACCGTATACATATATGTGAGTTGCAGAAGTCATACCCCAGCCCCTTCCCCATGAAAAATTTCTGGCTACGCCACTGATTCACGTACATATAACTTACTCTTAACTGCCAACTAGTACGGAATAGAATTAACCACTTTTTCTACATGATTTTTCGGCTTAAAATATAGCAAAATTTTTTTGCTGCGCTCTCCAGCTGGTTACTATTTTGAAAAAAATAATTTAAAAATATACTGTTTACAAAAAGTGGTTAATTATATTCCGTAGTAGTTGGCAGCTATGACTTACTATGTATAAGTGTAAATTATTGGAGGCGCCCATAAAGTGGCTCTATGGGTCCATAGAATTCTACACCTATGTAAGGTAAGTATCCATGTTAGTATCTTTCTGCCATGTTATAAGTTAAAAATAGAAGCAAAGAAAAAAATCCAATAGGAAAAAAAACATTAATTATTCCAGATTTTTAACATCCACTGTTAAAGATATTTTTGAGCATACCAGGCCCTTCGACCTATTTTGAAAGTATACACATTTAAAAAAAAAAAAAAAAAAAAACTGAATATCCAAAATTTTACAACTTAACAATATTCTACTTAGCACTGTAAAAAGTCATTTACATTTTTGAACTATTATAAAATGATAGCATATAAAACAATTTTTTTTCAATTCTCCACTTAATTTAAATCTTTTAATTTAAGCAATTGAACATTTGATTGTATTATCAACTCCACTATTCCCTTCTTTATAACATTCAGTACTTATTTAATTAATTTTTAAATATGAATTTTCAGACTTTCTCTACTTAAAATATTTTTACAAATCACAACAAAAAAACCCTCAGACATTTGTCTCTCGACTTTGCAATGAAATATTTTATGGGGCTTACCCGTTCTGAAGATGACGCAATGTCCTCCGTCGCATAAGCGTAAAGTTTTCAAAATTATTGGGGAGGCCGGGCCCCACAAACCCATATGTTAACGTCAGTGGCGTAGCCAAGGGAGGGGGGTTAAGGGGGATCATAACCACCCACCAGGAGGAATTTCTTGCCATACAAAATGTATATTCTTCACTCCCTTATCATATTTAGACACATCTGAACTTTTCTTCATTACATACTTTACATTGCATAATCTGATTTTAATTAACCAGAGCCTGGCGAGGGCAGCTTATTAGTAACATTGTGTGTTACATGGCGTCACAATGAATACTAAATCATGATTGAAACCAAAAGAAGAAAATTTTTAAAAGTACAAGTAAAGGTTTTTTTTTAAACGTTTGTAAATGGCGTAAAATACTTTTTTATGTCAGTATAAATTAGTTTTCTGTATTTAGTTGTAAATTATTGGGTGGGCTCAGCCCCTATTCACAATTTATTGGGGGGGGGGCTCGAGCCCCACGGGCCCATATAACTCTACGCCTATGGTAAGTTTACACCAAATTTGAAATAGAAAAACTGTGGATTATGCAATATTAACTTAAAATGCAAAATGCACAAATAAAAATCAAGACTAAATTATTAGAAATCGAGCATTTCATAAAGTTATTAAAATTAATTTGATTTAAATAATTTCTTAAAACTAAGAAGCAAAAACTTTAAATCTGTTTAATAATACTAATGTGAAATATTGTTTTTTTAAATAAAAAATACCTTTAATAAAAAATTCAGAAATTTACATTAAAAAGCCTTAATTTACGTTCCATATGTAAATTAAATTTATAATTTAACATTTTTATGCTTTTATTTTTCATCAGCTAAAGCAAAATTGAAGATCTGGTAATAAAATTTACATTTCAATATGTGTATTCTTCAGTCACTTTTATTTGATTATTATAAAATAAACTAATTTTCATTAACTAAAATTATGTTACATTAAAATGAGCGTTGAAAAATATTCATTGAAGATAATAGATAATGTAATTTATTGATTAATTCATTATCACTATAATAAACTAACTACATTTTCACCGAACAGATGGCGCCAGCACCGTCCTTAAAGCTCTGTGCGGTTTCCGGTCTCGCTGAGCATGCGCAGACGCGGTATTCGCGCGGGCGGTTGGGATCGGCGAAAATGCGAATCAGCGTGCTATGAAAATGATGGAAACTTCATTTACAGTTGAGTTGAGGGCATGGTTGAGGGGATACCTTTCTTTGCTGTTGCCATCTAGCGGTGATCATAACAAATAATTTGTCATGAGATTAATTATTTGTCTAAATTACTATGAAGTCATGGGCGCAGTGGCGGCTCGTGACCTGTTTCAGTGGTGGGGCCCGAAAAAAAAAAGAGTGCCAATTAAAATCGCGAAAAAATATATATACATATAGAACAACCTATAACCGCGTGAACACAGCGTAAATATTTAAAATTTCTCAAATGGCAAATGATTATCAAA
Organism: Cheiracanthium punctorium; assembly: GCA_038373885.1. Taxonomy (NCBI): domain Eukaryota; kingdom Metazoa; phylum Arthropoda; class Arachnida; order Araneae; family Cheiracanthiidae; genus Cheiracanthium; species Cheiracanthium punctorium. The sequence goes on from JAWZYV010003110.1 coordinate 261,532, forward strand.
ATCACTATTCAACATTTTATCTAATTAGGTTAAATTGAAAAGTTTACTTTATTACTAAACAAAAAGCCACGTTTAATTATTTAATATTTATGTTCTTTATAGCACCTTGTTCATAATTTTTAAATGATTTGTTTATTTTAAAATCAATACCAACATATATATATATATATATATATATATAAGAAACATTTATACATCGCATTTCGTAAATCAAGACAACAAAACAGAAAAATATCTGACTGCACTGCAAAAATACAATCACGCAAATAATAAATGATCTCCTCCTAACTGGAAAATTTACCAATAGCTAGCGATTGGCGAAATTTTCATGTAGATCGCCATGCGAAGGCCTGAAGAACTGGAGGCCCCGAAGACAGCGCTAAATAAGCCGTTTGGAAGCCAAGTTAATGCCGCATCAATATGGTTTTTGTGCTCAAATTCAAATATGTCAACCCGATAAACGGAGAAAAGACGCCAAATTCAAGCAAGCCAGTCCATGGCCAATGTATGGTTTATATAGGGAAAAATCATTACTATCAATTTTTTTAATGGACAATATTAAAATAAAATAAAATGTGTGCATTTTTTCAATAAAGGTAAATTATTTAAAAAAATTGTGTTACATAATAGGAAGATACTTTGATTTTGCGGTGGTTAGTCGGTGGGGCCAGGCCCCTCTCGCCCTTAATGACGAGCCGCCACTACGTGGGCGCCCATAGAAAAATTTTAGGGGGGTGGGCAAAGTTTTCAAAAAGTTTTTCAAGAGGGCGTGAACTTCACTTCTAACAATTTGAGTTCCGATTTCTCTGTTTGAATATTTAATTTTCTTTTTCTTTTATGTTTCAAAACAAAACAATTTATTAAAATACTTTTAAAAATTAATTTAAAAAAATAATAATCAAAGTTATGTACTCAAGAGATGAAATCCAACATCCTTCAGTCGATGTTTCTCCATATGTACTTGGTGCTTTATGCGGGTAAAGAAATCTGCGTATTCCATCTGTTTTCGTGGCAGTTCCCAAGGTTTATGTAGTTAATTAAACTGCATTTTTAAGTGCCTCATCACAACTCAAATATTTTTTTTTTCCTATAGGAAAATTTTGTAGTTTTATTTATTTATTTTTATAATTTCACTGTTCCTGTTATAATTTTTAAACATGACTGTGTTTACATGTTGTATATTTAAATTAAGTTTTGAGTAGCCGAAATTACTGTTAAATGTTGTTGCAATAAAAACAAGAAGTATTTCTTCCAGAAAAAAATATGCGTATTCAGTAATTCTAATTTTACTCTGAACACTTTTCAAGTATGACTGAAATAAAAAATATCATAATTGCTTCATTGTCAAATACTAAAGCAAATCTCGTTCAGCAGTAAATTTACGCTGTTATATTCATATTTATAAAACTTGCAAACAGTTTTCATGTAGCTCTAGAACAGTGTTTCCTAAACTATGGGTCGCGAGAGCAATTTCGGTGTGTTACGGAATGGTCTGGAAAAATTAAACAGTATTTTATATAGCCTATATTAGTGCAGTAGTGGGTTGCGAAAAAAATTCTCTTGGTGAATGTGGGTCCCAGGACAATAAAGTTTGGAAACCACTGCTCTAAGACAAGGAAATTACAACAACCGAAGCATTTCAATACAATTAAGAAACTTATTGCACAAATTCCGAATTATTCCAATTCTAAATTAGTAGGGTTTGGCAAATTCTCTCGCCAAATATAGCAGATATATCGCTAAGCTAAGTTCAGTTTTGGGAATTTATTTTTTAACGCCAAATTTGCCGATAAATTGCCAAAAGTGACCAAACTTTGGCGGCATTTGGATTTTAGGCAATGGTTTAAAAACATTTTTCTTTCTTCCTTTTTTTTTTTTTTTTTTTTTTTTTTTTTTACTAAGTGCTAAATGTATCCCAAATTTCAAGTTTGTAAGTCTGCTAGAAGTATTTTAGAATTTTGATGATCGGTGAGTGAGAATGTGACAAAATTTTGGAACTTTGATGAAAATATTTTTTTTATTTTTTAACTATATTTATTAGAGGAAAGTGAGGAAAAGCTTGGATATTTGCAACCGATGGCGACTTTCCATTCTCTGGCGATACTTTGGTGATTTACTTATTCATATAATCGATAATAATTTCCCAATATGGTTGACATTAAAACAGTTTTCTATGTATAAATATGACTTTCCATATTTCTGTGAAGTTGTGGCGTTTTTCAAAAACTCAATCATTATTCGCAAATCTAAAATAGGAAATTTATCTCTGACTCGAACACTTTTTTTCGAGGGTGCACCGGCAAACCTTTCTGAGCTATAGCATTATTCTCATTCAAAAATAGTAGGGTTTGGAAAATTGTCACCAAATATAGAAGATATCGCCAACGGAGTTCAGTTAAGAACTTATTTTTTGACAGTAAACTTCGTGATTTTATTTTTTAATTAATCATTAGCAATACAGTGCTATTAAAATCGACCAGGTTTTTTAGCGTCGACACAGTTTCTCGTACCCATGCACATGGGTGCCCATAGGAATTTTTCTAGGGGGGGAGGCAAACTTCAAAAAAAATTTCTACGGGGGGGGGGCAAATTTCAAACTTTTAACAAATTTAGTACTGTTTTTGCGATTTGTTTACATCATGAGACAGTAACCTAAATCTCTAGGGGGGGGCAAGTGCCCTACCTTGCCCCCCCTATGGGCGCCCATGCCCATGCACTTTTTAAATATGTTTGCCAAATAACGAGTTGGGGAGGGGAGGGGAAATAAAATGTTGAAAGTCACACAAGGCTTGTAATTTTTGATAAGTGATCGCCAAGTTTGGTGCAAAAAAAAAAAAAGTCTTTAAAACCGGACTATGAGATTTATTTTGCTAAACCCGCCGCTAAATGGTGCAACAGTGCTATCTGTCGACCGAATCGGCATAGGTCTGTTTTCACAAAAGGATTGCCATTGACGAGAGATCTCCTTTTCCGTTTATGTCCATGATCTGGAGTTAGAAAAAGAAATAGAGATATTAGTAGGCCCGTTTACATAGGAAAATGGAAAATCCTGGGTAAAAGCAAAGTATACGGAAAACCACGCAATGCATCATGGGAAAGCGAGGTCATCCCGGCATTCGCCCTCTTTCTACCCTGCATTTTTTCCCTATTTAGGGGAAGCAGCGTAGAAAGCAGCGACAGTTCAGGCATTGCCCACGCATTTTCGTTCATGTAAACGGGCCCAGTATGGTCTTCTCACGGAGGTCCATAAGGAGGGGATAAACACAATGATGTGAAAAGGCCCGTTTACATGTGAAAATGGAAAATCCCGGGTTAAAGCGGAATACAGGGAAAAACTCGCAATGCATCATGGAAAAGCGGGGTTGACTCTGCATTAACCCTCCTTTCGACCAGGAATCTTTCTACCCCGCAATTTTCCCCTAAGTAGGGGAAGCGGGGTAGAAAGCAGTGTAAGTCCCGGGATTTACTCCGCATTTTTGCACATGTAAACGGGCCTATTATGAACCAAACTGAGTTTACAAATGAGGGATATATAAGTTTGCTGCTGCCATCTAGCAGTCACATGTGCAACTGATTCCACTAAATTAAAAATAAAATTTTCACCTAAATAATATTTGAAGTATGTATTTATTTTATTCTATTTTTTTATGTTAAAAAAAGATTATTATAACGCTTTAAAAAATTAATAAAAATAATAATGATAAAAGTTATGTACACCAGAGATGAAATCCAGTTGATAAGTTTTGGCATAAGTGCTGCGAAATATGCAGAAAATGCTTTTTCATCTGCATATTTAAACAGTTATTGTGACAATACTCAAAGTTCATGTAATTATTTAAACTGCGTTTTAAGATTTGTATCTATATGTCTTAAAACACAAATGCAGCTGGCGGCAGATTCTTGTAGACGCTTTTAATGCAGTTTGAACATCCGCATGCTCTCACCGACTAATCAGCAACCAGAATAAAGCCTTTCTTCACTCATAAATATGGCACTTCATAAGACATTAACTCAATTTCACGTCAAATTAAAAAGCACGAGAAAGAATTAAGTCGAAATGTATTTCTTAAAATTCATAAATTTTAAAATCGCTAACACGATTGCGTAGATAACAGGAGTTTAAAATTTCAGATGATGTGTTTTTCCGAAATAATATAAATTATGTGGCCGCACGAGATCACCTCCGCGCACACAACACCCGGCAATTGAAGGCGGTCGAATGGGTACCTTTTGGCCGAACCAGATTGCGCCTCATTCTACGACCCATAAGTCCCTGGGTTCAAACCCAGCTCTCGCCGCACGCTCCCCCTACAATGTAGTTGTATTTATTTGGAAGTTTTCTTCTTGAAGCACCAATTTCATGATGTCAGATGCTGAATCAATTGAAAAAATCACATCGGCAAAAGCACCGCCTTCATAGCACATACTTACACCTTTTGAAATGAAAAAAAGAGGAGTGATTTGAAAAAGAGCATTTTGGCACCCGTATATATCTGCAAACAATGCAGCTGTATAACACATTTAACAAAATGTAGCACAGCATCTTAAAAGTGTAAAATAGTTCAAATTACGGTTATGCAATGGACGGTTATACACTTTAACACCCCCCCCCCCCCCTACACTCTCTCCAACCTAAAAAATCGCAGCAATTTGGCGGGCTTCGCAGTCGTGTGTCTTTAAGAGTTATGCATAAACTTCAACGCAACATCGCAGCAATTTGGCGGGCTTCGCAGTCGTGTGTCTTTAAGAGTTATGCATAAACTTCAACGCAACGAAAGTGAATATATTAGCGATAAACGTACCAACCAGTTAAGGAATTTGATGACTATTAGTCATTAAAACTTGATTAACTGGCAGCCAAAATAAATAAATAAACAAATAAGTAATGCTGTACTTATATTTGTTCAAAACCGCCATCTTTAAATTATGGTTGCCACATAAATACAAAAAATCGGCATGGTACTGCATGGTTAGTCATCCCACCTTGACGAAAGTGCAGGGGGTGGGTAAAGCAGGAATCAACCCATATTTTTAAAAACTCTTTATTGTGAAGTTTAATTTCTGGCTTAGTTTGGATATTTGCAACCTGTGGGCAAGAGAATGTATTTGGCGGCTTTAATTGCGCCTTTATAGAAGTTTATGCGATGTAAAATAATGATCACTGTTTTATTGGCAATTTTATGAGAAATTATAAGTAAGTGTAAGTCGCCAAATTATAAAAAACCGCCGTAGATGGTGAACACACAAACTGTCCCTCAGGTTATACTTTTTCAAAATATTGTAAAGTTAAGTTTTGTTACAGCTCGGGGTACTTACGTATTATCTCGGCGGTCATTTCCGCCAAACTATTTTTTCGGCAAATGTACTGGTAGACTGTTGCCAATCGTATCCCGAACCATCAATAATTTCATGTGTCCGGCATTTATCTTAGCGAAAAATCGCTCGTTTAGGCGGACCGCCGAGATAATACGTAAGTACCCAGCTCGGATAGTTGCCACTTCACCTCGGCGAAATGAAAAATTTCACAGTGCTAAATACAGCAATCTGCCAAGTATTAGGCACGGCACAATGAGAATCTATATATTAATTAGAAACATGTTTTTTTACTGTATCCATTAAATTGAGAGAATGGCTAGGTGTAAAAATTTGGTTGAGGTGTCTGAAAAAAGGTCTTGGTCTGTAGATGTGGCATCAGGAGAGAAAAATAAAAATCTATGCATTAATTTGAAACATATTTTTACTGTCTCCACTAAATAGACAAAACGGCTAGGTGTAGAAATTTGGTTGAGGTGTCTAAAAAAGGTTTTGGTCTATTGATGAGTCATCAAATGAGAAAACTTTTAAAAAAGTCGAACGGTTCAGGCATGGCGGAACGGCAAAGGTGCAATTTTTCGCCATAGAAGTGACCTTGAGGTTTATTAAATACATTTTTGGCAGTTATGCCGACCAGATTGTATGGTGGGTAAAGCATCGTACTACGGTTTCGGATTCAACTCACTGACTGGGCGTGGCTGTCAGTCCGTCCCTTCATAGAGGGCAACGTTGGTCCACTTACTAGGTGCCCCGATAATAAAGAAACCGACAACTCCGGCCTTAGTAGTGGCCAATGCCTCCTAGGTAGAGGCCCGCCACTGGAAAAAAAATGTTGGCAGTTATACTGAGTTATAAAAGCTTCTTTATTTTGGCGCTTTATAGCTTATTTCTATTAATTTGAAAGATGGTTTACTGTATTAGGCCGTATTGTATGTTCTGTCTAAATTTACAGAATGGCTAGGTGTAAAAATTTGGCTGATGTGTCTGAAAAAAGGTCTTGGTTAGTAATGTGTCATCAAAAGAGAAAACTTTAAAAAGTAGAACGGTTCAGGCGTGGGGACGCTCAAAAAATAGGACGACACACTTTAGTGCGAATTTAAAATATAGAAGTGTTTCAGTTTTTTTCATTTTGTAATGGGCCAAACAGGGTGTGTTAATACAGAAATTCTTTATAAATACGAATGTTTTTGGCAGTGGCGGCCCGTGGTCAAAAATGTTAGTGCAGCCGAAAGCATATGAGCCCCCCCCCCTTTTCCTCAGGAGAGGATTGAGAAATCTTTGTTACTGAATTCGAAAGCTGGAGGATTAAGCCCTCACCGAGGAAAAAAAAAAAAAAAAAAAAAAAGAAATTACATAAAAAATGTCAGAGATCCTATTTTACTTCCATAAAATGGACATAAATTTCAACCAGCCGCGCCGCTCTTATCCTCAAAATTGCATTAATCCGTGTCTGATTCGAAGTTTCCTTAGAATTTTCTTTTGCAACGATAACTTGAGAAGAAAAAAAAAAAAAAGAAGAAAACTTACTTATTTTTTATAAGTCAAATCAATCCTCCTTTCTTTTAAACATGCGAATCGGTCAGTGATGTCCCCATAAAAAGGCGTTGTTTTAATTCAGATATCAATAATTTTAAAAGCTCTTTAAAATTTCCCATGTTTAAAGAATTTTCTCGCTCGCCATGTCCTCTAAATGCCAGTTCTTGCTTACTTAAAAACAATACTGCTTTGATGGGTAATTGTCCATTCATAAGCATCTATTCAGGCTTACCTTCTTGATAAATTCAGCAATATAAAGTCCAGAGTTTTCCAAACATATATTCTCCTTACCACCTCCCTCACTTCTCGTCCGAGCGAATCAGTTAGTCAAGTTCTCAAGTTCAGCCGCCGTTAGAAAATCTTCCATCGGCTGTATCAGCTGCATACTCCCTATGCCGGAGAGGCTGCTGACGTAGTCGTTGTCATGGCAACGATTCTGCCAATTTTCTTTTCAGTGCTCTGGGCTGAACCAAAGATTTTCCCAATTGAATTGCGGGAAGATTAAAGTGCTTTTTTTTCTGAATGAGCGATCCGGCCACAATACGTTTTTTTTTTTGTTTGGTTTTTTTCGGAGATTTTTTTAATTTATCGTAGGAATTCCACAATTCTAATCTGAATTTAGGAAAATTAGTAGAATAAATTATTTTAAAGTATGTGTTGATAATTTCGAGTGCAGCCCGGCTGTACTTGCTGTATTCCACGAGCCGCCACTGGTTTTTGGAGATAAATGAGAATGCTTTTTGTCCCGCTAAGTCTAGAGGGATTCCCGCTAGCAGGGCCTTATTCTCGCATGGGCAAATCGGGACTTTGCCAGGACGCCAGGCTCGAAAGGGCCCCCAATTTCAAATGCTGTTCTGAAATATTCTTTTTTATGTAAAAATTTTATGAAAAATAAAACAAATTTTCATCAATGCCCGGGGCCCCTGTTGGTCATAATCGGACCCTGCCCGCTAGTCTATATATTAATTTGAAGCATGTTTTTCATTGTATCCATTAAATTGAGAGAAGGGCTAAACGTAAAAATTCGGTTGAGGTGTCTAAAAAAGGGTCTTTGTCTGTAGACGTGCTATCAAAAAATAAAAATAAAAATATGTATTCTATTTGAAACGTATTTTTACTGTATCCATTAAATTGAGAGAATGGCTAGGTGTAAAAATTTGGTTGAGGTGTCTGAAAAAAGGTCTTGGTCCAGTGGTGTACGCAAGGGGGGGGCGGGTTTGGGGGTTCAAACCTCCCTGTCAATTTTTTTTTTAAATTTTTTAACAAAATGTTCATAAATTTTCAATTTTTAGCTTACATATTAAGCATTTTAACTTAAATAATTATAGAAAGTTAATTTTATGTCTAAAGTTATGTCTAACCCCGCCCCCCTTGAAGGAAATCTGCATACGCCACTGTCTTGGTCTGTATAGATGTGCCATCAAAAGAGAAAAATAAAAATCTATATATTAATTTGAAAAATATTTTTACTGTATCCACTAAATTGAGAGAACGGCTAGGTATAGAAATTTGGTTGAGGTGTCTAAAAAAAGATCTTGGGCTATAGATGAGTTATAGATAGAAGTTATAAAAGTCTTCTTTATTTTGGCGCTTTATGGAATATTTCTTTAATTTTTCAGATTTCTATCTGATTTTGGGGATCTTTACCATCAAGGGCAGCTCGATGAGAAAACTTTAGAGAAGGACTAGGGTATGAGAAAACTTTAAAAAGTCGAACGTTCAGGCGTGGCGGAAAGGCAAAGGTGCAATTTTCCGCCATAGAAATAACATTGTCAGGGACGTGCCAACGTCTTGGAAAGTGGGGGGGGGGAACGATTTTTTCCGACATCGGGAGGGGGGGGGCAGTCATTTCACCAGCCTCTCATCCCCCCCCTCCACCAACAAATGTTTTTAAAATAAAGGGTGTCAACCTTGGTACCAGGAAAAGTTTTGTTTGTACGTCTATCGCTCAATTACAATAATCATTTTCTTCAGGGACGGGGCAGCAATTTTCCCCCCCCCCGCCAATTTTTATAAATAATCGGCTTCAATCTTTTTTAACCTCGTCTGTACACCCTCTCAAAAAAGTATTCGAGTGTAAGCCAAATTTCCTGTATCAGTTTCATGTAAACTAAATAATTTACCGATTTTTTTTTTTGGTATCTCAATAGTTTGCTTAAAATAACAGTTTTCTTCGTGCGGAAGGGGATGGGTGGTGGCAGCTATTTCGCCCCCCCCCTTCCGTTTGAGCTAGTAAAATTTTCGTTTATGCCTCATTAGTTTGTTTAAATAACCGTTTTCTTGAGGGGAAGGACTGGAAAAATTGCTTCCCCCCCATTCTGAAGGAGAAAACTATTGTAAGCAAATTATTGAGGGGGCGAATATTGAGAAGGCTAAAATCAGAGGGGGCGAATTATATAGTTCGCCCCTTCTACTCATTTACCGAGGGGGCGATAAACCCCCCCTGCCACCCTGTTGGCACGTGCCTGAACATTGTGGTTTACTAAATACACTCTATTTTTTAGACATTCATCTATAACTCGAATTCAGGCGCGAATCCAAAGGGAGGGCGGTGGGGGCGATCACCTCTCCTGGACGAAGTCCAAAAATCTGTTATAATCTGTTAAAATATATTATGATGAAAGTATAATGACAATTATGTAGCCTTTTTCTAAGGGGTGTATTGCGGGTACCACTCCCTGTCCTTTTTAATCATCGCTCATATATAGATTTTATCAATAAAATAATTACATTAATTTATATAATTGATAATATTAATTTATTATAAAATGATTTTGCGCAATCTTCTCCCCCTGTTTCAGGTACAAAATCGCCCCCTCCTTGAGTAATTTCTGGATCCGCCCCTGCTCGAATTCTAATAATTTCTTAAAGTGTATTTCAAAATGTAGATACGTGAAAAAGCGTTTTTCAAAATATTTATAGACTAAGAGGCATTTTGTTTAATAATTTATTCAGTTCCAGAACCAGACATTTTTCATTGGGGGGGGGGTACTGAAACTCACATGTATATATCTATACGCGTGTGTGATAAGGTAGTGACGAATATACACCTTGTCTGGCAAAAAATTCCTCATGTGGGGTTGTGACACCCCCCCCCCCTTGGCTACGTCACTGAATTTATTAGCATTCGGGTGCTATTTCTTTCAAGCACGGGATTTTTTGTCTACGCGGTGAGTTTTGTCTACGTGGTCACTTTTCCGTTTGATCCATGTTTTCTGCAGAGTGATTTAATATTGCTAACGGAAACATGGACTATCCTCATGGGAGCCGACAGAATATTTCCCAGGGGGGGGGGGCAAAGACTACTCAACGGAGGGCAAAGACTACTTTAACGTATGGTTACCATGTTGAAAAGAGCAAAAAAGCAAGAGAAAACACTGCATACAAAAATCCAGGGGGGCGAGGCATTGACCCCCTTGCCGTATGCTGCCGGCACCCATGACTATCCCTTCAGAGGATTTTCAAATACCGGGATTCACTTTGGTCGAACGGATAGAAAGGGGTTTTCCAAAACAGAAAGCCATCTGGAGTTATGATTTTTATTGAGGAAAACTTTATAAAAAGAATATGAAACACTTTACCCGTGCCTACACGAGCCAGATCAATGGTGTTCAAATGGTCAATGCTTATATTCAAGATAAAGTGAGATTTTCAGCTACATACGCTAGTCCTCGAATTTCTTATGAAGATCAATTAGACACTATATTCGAAATGTTGCTGAAGGAGGATGATTGTAAGACTGTTTTAGTAGGAGATTTTAACATAGAATTAAATTCCGATCAAGGATCCGATTTCATAACTGAAATGGATACTTTATAGATTTTCCAATACGCACTAATCCAAAACATTTCACCACTAGGGGCGAAACAACAATTGATGCAATTTTCAGCAACGAAATTATACCTTTATATGGTAGAATTGATTAAATAGATTTAAAAAAAAAATTGAAATTATTCCAGCCGAGTGCGTAAATAAAATCTGGAAGATTTTCAGATTTAAAAAAAAAATCAGATTATTTTTACTGCTAAAATCTCTTTACCAAGGACATGATAGAAGTGCAATGGAGGATATCGCCTCCTTGGGTTCGAGGCTTTAAAAGTCACGTGACGGTGGAAAACAACCAACCATTTCTCCATAGGCTTATGTGCTGGACTCCTGGTAATAAGCGCAAAATCAAAAAAATAATAATTATACCTCTGTATTGTGCTGCCTACGAATGTTTTAATAACTCTCTGGAACCTGTACATGACTGCAAAAAGATATCTCTCCAAAGATTCCCATTAAAAAGTGCTAACATATTAAAACTTATACTGAGACGAGGCTATTTCAGCCACGTGTGGATGGAAAATATACACTTCAGCCAATCAGATTACAGGGCCACTCATCAACACAGCCGAAAGGTCACGTGTTGGTGGAAAAATGACGTCATATCGATATCGTCCATTCTCAGGAGTAGCAGAATCTCTCCGCTACTTGTAGGATAATTTACAAACGCAGTCACAGAGGTGAGGCTTTGAAAGTTGTACAGATGGCGCAGCGATGCTGCACTCAAATTTTGTCCTTTGCTGGTGGTCTGTGGTGGTGGTGGTTAATCGCTAAGCAATTTATCTGTTAAAAATTAATTAAATGCTCAAAACTTCAAAAATCGCTTTTCTCGTTAAAGAACGGTTTTGCAGAAATTGTTTTAAGACTTTGTTCTCTCGTTTATGATTTATAGGCATATCACATTTTTTACTTGAGGAATTTACAAAGAATCTCTCCCTTTCATTCATAGTAGACCGGCACCCATATAAGCAATGACTGAGTACAAGTTAGTCGTTGTTGGCGGTAAGTTGATTTTAAAATGTGTTTTTCTTTGAATTTACTCTATATTATGCTTTTATAATCAGTAACGGATCATATCTGTATTTCCGAGGTGAGATTCTGTGTTGCACCTGTCAAAACAGGTTCTTACTACTAGCGCGTTGTATTACAGGTTAAAGGGTATTTTAACTTGTAAAACGAGATTCATTTTACTTTCACAAGTTGATGGCTTAAAACTTATCTTGTTATAAATGGATTTCATTAAAGGCTCTTTTAACTGGGAAACTCTTTTTTCGTGAAGTTGTATTACGATCGGAAGTATTTAATCAAATAATTATGTTATTGCAATGTCATTTAAACTAAGTGTTGTTGTAACAGTCTATTTTCTGGTGATTGCTAAACCAGAAGATGCTAATAAGATAGCTTTGCTCCCTGTATGTTATCATGCATGTTAATACTTTGTTTTAAAATAAATTTTATTAACAAACGTTATCTTTCTTTAGTCTGTAAATCTTCCTTTATTTTGGATGAAGATAATTTTTGTTAAATATTTACTGTTGCAAGTTTTTAGTGCTGTTATGACTGTGAGCTTGAACTGCAGTAAAAAAAAAATACAGTCACTAGTAATCGAGTAATTGAAAGATTAAATAATGTTTTAATTATTTTGAAAATTTAGAACAGTCTATTTTCTGGTGATTGCTAAACCAGAAGATGCTAATAAGGTAGTGATTAGAATTATGTTAAAGAAAAGCATAAAAGTACCTCTTGTGTGTCTTTTTATTGTTACAAAATAAATTTTAAACCTCAATTGCATGTAAAGAGAGATTGACAATTTTCATATTGTGTATTGAGCAAGTTGTACGTTGGTTCAACATATTAATCTCTTTTCTTATAGCAGATGACAAGCTAAAATAGATCCATTTCTTCAGTTTACCACTAGATTACATTATTTATTTGTTTTATGCTCATAACTTATGTAGATGTCAAAACAGTGATAACAATTTTTCTATCCGAAAGTAATATTTCTGTGGTTCAGGCTTTCTCTTATAATGAAAATTGTTTTTACAAGACAGCTCAAACGAAATAGAAGTCCAAATGCCAGAAATGCTGTTGTATTTCTGGTCATCGAATTAAGCAAATCTTGAATTCAATAATATTTAATGATTAATATTACTACTTAGAAAATTATGATATATATTTACTTTTTTTTTTTTTTTTTTTTTTTTTTTTGGGTTATAAGCACTACAATTGTTTTTTCACGAATTTGGCACATTTTCAACAACTGCTGCTAAAAAAGAAAAGTAATGTAATATAATTACTCCAATGATTGACAACAATATGTGGACAATTATTTTGGTTCTCATGCAGTTAACCCGATTTCATTGAAGGCCATAATTAAATACACTTATTTTAGTTTGTAATCAGGGGTCGATGTAGATGAAAATTAGGTCCGTTCTACGGCCCCTTCTCAAAATTACAATCGATTAAAATGGCCCTTGGATGGCATTTTACCCAACATTTTAATCTGTTTTATCAAACATCTAAACCAAAAAAGTAACTTTTATTAAAAATTGATATGAAAATTCACAAAATTAAGTATTGAAATTCACAAAAATGGGACCCTCGAAAAAATTCCTGCATCGACCCCTGGTATTGAACAGGACCTGATTATTGCACTTTTGTGTCCAGGCCAGTTTTCAAATTTTGTGCCCTTATATAATAGTTGACTTAATTTTTTTTGCCCCTGTATATTGCTTTAGGCTCAATATTTTGGCCTATTTCTGCATGTGTGCCTATGTGATAATCAGGCCCTGGTAATGAATTTAGAATCTGTCAAAAAATCAAATGAAATTTTCACATAAAGGCTTTTAAAATTTGGAGCTGCCCTGAAGATGAGAAGGCCACTTCTTTTCTTGCCATATGTGTTATTTAAGATAAAACAGATATTATTCATTATTGCATCTATCTGATTCATCAAAGAGGTTATAATCACAGCGATGCCAACTACTATGGATTCTCCGTAGTTTCTACGGAATTTTTTTTTGAAAATTTAGTTTACTGTGGACTACAAAAAAAAAAAGTATATTTTTATAGAAATTTAAATATAAATTGATTTATTCTATAACGTTTTTAAGCTATGTTTTTTTAATGATCCTAAAAGAAAAAGAAAAACCACCAAGAGTTCTTGCACAACACTTAAAGCAGCGTAAAACAAATAATTATCAGGTGCAATCAGCACCGAATTTGTGATCAGTGCCGACTGAAGAGAAAAAGTGTTGAGTCTGGACATCTGTGGAGCCTTTTTTCTTTCCTTCCTCCCCCCCCCTTTCTCAGCTTTAAACTTGTCTCTTCTACTTTTGTTTCCAAGCTGAGCTAACTGCAAAGGCTCGGTGATAGTTTTCATTCTCAGTTTCTATTTATTTTTAATTAAGATAAATTTTTAATAGGTTATAATTAAACTTTTTTTTTATAGTTTAAAAAAACCCCTAAAATTTGCCTATGCGGCTGACGTGGACGTACATCAAAAACTACTAAAAATATTCACAATACTACTGAAAAGTCTCATTGAGGTTTGCCATCTCCGTATTCATTATTTGTTGTTGTCAACATATCTTTTGATCTTGCCTGTGCCCTGATACAGTGTGTCATATTGGTAAATCAAGTGCAATGTTTGCCTAACATTTAGAGTTATTGTGAGTTATTTTATTTGCCAATATGATGTGTTTTATATGTGCATCAAGGTTTAAGCTGTCTTTTGGCCAAAAAAAAAAAAAAAAAAAAAAAAAAAAAGGGAAAATGGAGAAATAAGCTTTAGCAAAATGCTAAAATGGCAATTTATGCCTAAAGGTTGATGAAAACAGCATTTTTAAGCAGCTTTAATTTGATTTTATTTGAGTGGTTGGTTGATTGAGACCGTTAGCCAGTAGGCTTCCATCTCGAGTGTTCCAAAGAAGCAGCTTGAAAAAATGTAAATGAAAACTGAAAACAAAGGATAATACAATTTTAAGACAAATAATCAAATTTAATTTTGTTCAAAACACTTAGGTTTAGAACTCAAATTCTCTTTGTTTTAAATTCCCCCTCCCCTGAAAAGCTTTTTCAAAATCAAAACTTTTAACATATGGGCCTTCAATTTTTGTCATGAGAATATTGTTAACATGACATAATTTAATTCTTTTTCTAATGTCAGTTTAAATGAATTTCAAGGTGCTAAAACCTCTTTCAGAGTCTACTGTGTAAAGTGGAGTCAGAGCCTTATTATCGCATGGGCAAATCGGGACTTTGCCCAGGGCCCCCGCCTCGAAAGGGCCCCCAATTTCAAATGTTGTTCTGAAATAGTCTTCTTTTATATCCAAATTTTATGAAAAATAAAACAAGTTTCATGGATGGGGCCCCCCCAAATTCATCAAAGCCCGGGGCCCCAGTTGGTCATAATCAGGCTATGAGTGGAGTAATTATAGCACATTCAATATGAGTATACTATTATTTCCAAATTTCTATAGCAGAGTTCATTCTAGGATAAGGTGACCAAACGTCCCCATTTTCCGGGGACAGTCCCCATTTTCAGGACGTTTTTCAAATTGTCCCAGAATGTAAAAATGGAACTGGGGACAATTTTTTATTATTGCATTGTTTTTCAATTAAATTACTGTTAATTATTGCATTAATTATAAATGTCCCCAGTTTTGTTGTCAGAATCGGGGACATGTCCCCGATTCTGACTAAATCTGGTCACCTTATTCTAGGATCAAAAGAGGGCAGGGTGCTCTGAGTTCTAAAAAGGGCACTTCTATAATTTTGAGGGCACTTTATTAAAAAAAATTGATTTTTTATGCAGACGTAGTGTTGACTCTAGAAAAAAATGGCCCCCAGGGGGGGGGGGGAAAGAGATAAAAAAAGGGCCCTTTTGAGTTCCATGAGAATGTTACAAGTAGATAACATGTATAGAAACTGGTCTGTAACAATCTCAATTGGACTTATCCCCAAAGCTTTAACATTGTAGAGTTGTAATGTGTGTTCTGACTTACAATGCATAGTTAGCTCCCCTCCCCCTCTTTTGGAGAAAATTTCCTGTAAAAGTAAGCAAATGAGAAAAATTTAGTTATAGACATTATTTTGCCCTAAATATCACATAAATAAAACATGTTCTGATTAATTAAATCTGTACAAACCTAGAAGTTTTTGATTAAAAAAAGAAGAAACTAATATGATTAATTTATAATATGAATTTTGTCCTTTATTTTTTTTTCTCCAAATTGTATTAAATACATATTTATTATTTATAAGAAGAGTGATAGCACATTTATTGAAGAAGGTATCAGAAATTTTTAGCCAGATACGATTTGTCAGCAGAAGGGGGGGGGGGGACTATAACTTTTTGTTCCTCAACTTTATTACACTGTCATTGGGCCACAAGCTTTCATACTTGATCACATTCATATTCAATACTGTACCTTTATTGGTACAAACTTTAAAAAAAATTAAAGTTCTTGCAGTGCTGGATGTATAAAAATTAATAAAATAAATGAGAATTTTATTTAAATTCTTTTGTTTACAATAATTATTGAATGAGTACTAGGCAAATAGTTTCAAAGTTACTGAACATAAACTTTTATTAGACTTTATTTAGAAGTGGTGCAAAAAAGCAATTTAACTCATTCATCAATTGATAATTATAGAAATTGCAAAAATTAAATTCAGAGCACAGAAGTTTGCTGTAATAAATGACAGAGAGTCATAAGAATTTTGTATTGCATCCAACTGTTGTATGTACAATACCAATTTAAATCTTATTAATGAAATGTATTTGTTCTTCCTCTTTCACTTCTAACTTAATATTGGCTCATTCATGAAAATTTAATATAAGTTTTCAAAAAGCAGTATTATTTTATCCTTAAAAAAATAAATAAAACTAATTATCATAAATAAGACATATAAGTTTTAGCATGTGAAAGCAGAAGTGCATAGAGAATGGAACCGACGATTTCTGGAAAAGGGGCACATTTTCAGCAAGGCACCATGCCAAGATGCAATTTTTTACAATGAGGGCAGGGAGGGCGGCACTTATTTAAAAAAGGGCACTCAGGGTGGCAATTATTTTAACAAAAGGGCAGGCAGGGCATTGTGCCCTGCGAAATATGCCTAGAAGGAACTTAGTGTATAGTACAGGTGCACAAGGAAGTTTGAGAGAGGGGGTAACATTTGCGAGATGAAAGAATTTCAATGTGCATTTTAGCGAAAGTGGCTTCTATTTCTTTTGCATTTTATGAAAAAAGTAACTGTAGCATAATCCTTGCTGTGCATTGCCAAGATTAAAAAGGGGACAGGTATTGTACTTATGGTAAAATACCTACTATTTTTAGCAGGGTTGGGTATGGTTTAAACCAGGGATAGGCAAACTACGGCCCGCAGGAAGGTTTTATCCGGCTCGCGGATGGAATTTAAATTTGCCGATCCGACGGAAATTGAAAGAATATATATATATATTTATATATTATATATCCATATTAAGAATGATGAAGATGGCTTGAAAAAAGTGCATTTTGAGTTCGAACGCAGATTTCAAGATTTCGGTGCAATTCAAACAGAATTGGATATTTCTACCATGCCTTTCAACGCAAATTGTAAAGGAGTGAGGTCAGATTTGCAGCTTGAATTAATTGAAATTGCAATTTAACAATCATCTCAAGCAGTTGTTTCTAAATATGCCAAAGTTAGTTTTACAAATCATTATCAAAAGTAAGTTTCCCAAATTTTATACTTAATGCCCAGAAAATCAGTGCCATGTTTGCTTCATCTTATATATGTGAACAAGTGTTTTCAACTATGAACCTTAGAGAGAATTCTTTCAGAAGTAGACTGACAGATGAGCGTTTAGCCTTGTTCCTTAGAATCAGTGCATCTGACTTCGAACCTCAATATAAGGAACTTTTAAAAGTGAAATCCCAATTTCATTGATCTCATTAACATATTTAATTTGTAATACTTGTATATTGCTTTTAAAATTTTAGAAAAATTTATCTTGGTCTGCCAAACTTTTTTTTTTTTTTTCAATTTTTGGCCTGTGACTGAAAAAGTTTGCCCATCCCAGGTTTAAACCATGGCTTAAGCCAAATGTTAAAAAAAAAAAAAAGTTTTTTTTAAAAGAATAATTTAAAAATACGAATACTATAGAATAGAATACATTCTGAAATATATTAAAATTATCCTTATAAGTATTAACAATAAGTTTTTATATCAATCTGATAGATACTTTATGCTTTTATAATTATTAAAAATTATTAATTAAACTTAAGTTATATGCATTTTTAATTTGTTTCTAAAATCGAGGTTTTGTTTTAACTTATTTCTAAACCTTTATAATTTTGAACAATTTATCATCAGTATTACTGATGAATCGAAGAGAAATATTCCATGTAAAATGCAATAAACAATTACTATTGTATTATATTATATACTAAATATAAAAAAATAGTATCTCCAAAATATTAAAATTGAATGATTTCAATGTCCGCATAAGTAAAGCAATAATTGTTTACTTTGTTTTAATTATTTTCAGGAGGACTAATTGTTATTTGAACATTTTACAAATAATTTTATTTATAAATATGTAACATATAATTATAAAAGTGTTAAAAAAAAACCTGGCTTAAACAAAAAAAAAAAGTTAAAAAACCATGTTTTGGTTTTAAAAAAGGTTTTTTTTCCAACCCTGATTTTTAAGTCAATATGCGTTTCCTAATGAATGGAGTTACAAAATCCATAAAAATTTATAATGATTTATGATGAAGCTTCTGTAATTGAAGAGACCTTTAACAAAGCTTTCACAAAAAATAGACAAATTCTTTGTTTATTTTTGCTTTAATATCACCATCAAAATATTTTTGACTATTTTTTTTTCTTCATTTGTGACTGATTGTCTCACAATCTTCAGCTTCTTTTCAAGTTAGAAATGCAACTGAATCTGAAACTATATTTGCTTCTTTATGTCCTCTTCCTTCTATTCTCTTTACAAAAATCTCCTGCAATGATTTGACCCTTTTCCTAAGGCACAACCCAGAGCCGTGTTATCGTATGGGCAAATCGGGACTTTGCCCATATGCGTCCTGTCCTGAACTGGCCCCCCAAATCCATTTACTGAATTCTTATTAATTTTTTTTCACAATTGTATGCTAAAATTAAAAAAAAAGAAAAAGAATTTCGTGTTTAAAAGAGACCACCCCCTTTAAGAAAAGAAAAGAAAAAAAAGATTTTTACAGATATTGATTAAAAATAATCTTGCATTAGTTGACTGAAATGTTTCTCTATGACTACAAAAGGAAGAGATGGGCTGTTTTATGTTTTTGCATTTCCTGGAAAAAATCTAAAATCCAAGACTACAGAATGGTGTTCTGTCTTAGATCTTTTTGAAAATTAAAATGTTTTTTCATTATTTTAAACTGTACTATTTCACTGAATTCACCAAACAATTGATCTTTTTTTACATATTTAATACCATGTACTTACAGTTCAGCTCTCTAAACATGGTGGTCCTGAACTATACTATATGTCCAAAATGTAAAGGGTGGTAGAGAGGACCAAGACGGTTCAGAATCACATAGCAATATGGGTTTGGAAATGTCGTCTTTATGTGCCTGTTAATAATCACTCTGGAAGAGCTGTTGGTCTAAATTTTGAATCAAGTTTCATAAACAATGAGCTCTAGGGGAATGAGAGAATAAAACAGAAGATATATCGGTAGAGAATAAAACAGAAGATATATCGGTAGATATATCAGAGAAAATTTTAACACTTCTACAAGCACATTTCATGTATTGAAAAATATTCCTTAAAATTTTAATTATACGTATTTTCACGCTTCTCATTTTTAAATAAGACTAGCTGAAGCACCCATTCTTCACATGGAATAGACATTGTTAAACCAACAAATACAAATGAAAAATAAGTAAATAAATACTAAACATATTTTTGTTATATATTTAATCGCCTACAAAAACTGTTTTACAATATTTGTCTTTTTGTTCTTTAAAATTGAAATGTATGTTAAAATCGCCTACTAAAACTGTTTTAAAATCCCCGACAGGCATATTCTAACTATACTTCACCTTTATTTACATGAATATAGACACCAAAATTCTAATTAAATAAACAGTAGGGCTAATCAATTTCTAGACAAAAATGGTAGTGTTGTGGAATCACAGCCAATTTGCTACATGTGGGCTCTAATCCAAGGGGTGGGGTGCCTTCTGTGGGGGTCTTTCTAAGGGATGCTAACCCCTTACCCTAAGTACTTATTCTAAGTTTCGGAGGAAACCATAGAAAATTGCAAACGATTAAGTCTGTGGACATGATTTTGTTTTGAACCAGGCACCTTCCGCCTCCCAGTTCAGCATGCTAAGTGCTCGGCCACTGGTGGTACATTTGACAAAGATGGAAGATATTGCTTTGGGGACTTTTCTTTTATGCCAAATTTTCCGATAAATCACCAAATAAGGCAAACATTGGCGACTTTTCACATTTAATCTGGCAAACCTTGAAACATGATTTGCCCTTCCACCAGTTAAACAAAAATCTTTGTCTCAAATTAATAGCACTCAAAAGCTAAAAAGTACGTGTAAAACATCTTTTTTGTCAACTACCCTTCATTAAGGTGGATTTTTAAAGAAAAACTTAAAAAAAAGATTTTTATGAATTTGTGTTACATTTTAGTGCAAGATTTTCACGGCTATCTTCATTTTCCTTCGATATGAAGACAAATTTGAAAATAATGTTTTGGCCCCTCACAACAGTTTGAAAAATTCAAAAAACCCTGAAAGTGACTGTTATGCATTCGTATCCCCTACATTTTAAAGCAAGAATTTTATGGCTATCTCTATTTCCCTATTGGTTTTGATGACAAATACGGTAACGGTGTTTTGATGCCCTTATCCCAGTTTTGTGATGCGATTTCTAAAAGATCCTGAAAATGATTTTAAGGCATTTGTGTTCACTATATATTTAAGCAAGAATTTTAGGCTCTCTCTTCTCCCTCTGATATATGAAGGGAAAGGTGAGAAGAACGTTTTGGCCCCTTATACCCATTTTGGTGCAAATTCTAAAACACCCTGAAAATGATT
Organism: Cheiracanthium punctorium; assembly: GCA_038373885.1. NCBI lineage: Eukaryota > Metazoa > Arthropoda > Arachnida > Araneae > Cheiracanthiidae > Cheiracanthium > Cheiracanthium punctorium. The sequence goes on from JAWZYV010003110.1 coordinate 282,300, forward strand.
CTTAGGCATTCATGTTTGCTACATTCTAAAGCAAGAATTTTAAAGCTTCCTTTTTTCCTCGGAGATATGAAAGGAAATGTGAAAAGAACATTTTGGCCCCTTATGCCCATTTGGGTGCGAATTCTATAAAACCATAAAATTGATTTCTAGGTATTTGTGTGTTAGCTGTATAATTCTTGCTTTAAAATGTAACTATATTTTTTTTCCCTCTGTGATGTGAAGGGAAATGTGAAAAGAATGTTTTGGCTCCTTTCTCCCATTTGGGTGGGAATTCTAAAAAATCCTAAAAATGACTTTTAGGTATTTGTGTTAGTTACATTTTAAAGCAAGAATTATAAAGCCATTCAGCACCCTCTGCTGAACGGCCTTTTGTGCATCTCGTTCAACAGAGAAGGCTCGTGACATTTTTATTTAATATGCTTAGACTATTTTTCTATATTGTTAAAATATGTATCTTATGATATTGACACATTCCTATTACAATTTTACCAATGTATTACACATAACCTTGAAAACATTTAAAACATGCTATTTGTGGTCATTTTCGATGAATTCAGAGAGCCTTTTGAGAACTCAAACATAAAATGCAGGCAATACTAGATATTATAAAAAAATTTCCGAGCATTTCTGACTATCGGATATTATTTTGTAAATGTCTAGGAAGTCTAGAAATTTTTTTGAAAATTTCACAATTTTAAGTAAAAATTCAAAACTTTGAGTTGATACACAGACTGAAGACTTTCTCTAACAGTTGTCTTTTTGGTTAATAAGGAAGACTGACTACACACAATGTACACTGAGGGTATAGCAATTAAAAAAAAAAAAAAAAAAAAATGGATTTTCGGCCTAACCTGTTCAGGTTGAATTTTTTCACATTCAGGTTGAATTCGCCCCATATATTTTATTTTTCCATGCATTTTCATCCCTCTATGCTGAAACCTCAAGTTATTTTAATCTGTTTCCGTCTAGCGTCCGCAGCTGGGACTGATCTCGGGACCTAAGGGTTGGGAAGCTAGCGTCCTAACCACCATGCCAATCTCACTTGTGGTAACCAGACTAAAGTTTGAAGTGACTGTTATGGTTGTCATGCCATTTTTTGACGAGATTGGTATTGGCCGATGTCGATCTTCTTTTATTTTTCCATGTGATGAATCAAAATTAATGTTATGTGTGATTTATAGACTCTACTAATAGGGAAATAAGCATAATATAAACTTAAAAGCAGCACACATTTTAAAACTTTCAATATCGCAACACTCATGTTGGGCAATATTGGCCAAAATAGAGACAAATGACTGATTTTGAAATCAATTTTGTAGTATATTTGTATTTTATTTTGAAGAATTTCAAGATTTGGAAATATGGAATCTTTTTTTTTTTTTTTTTAATTCTATGGTCAAGTACATTTATGACTGATAATAAATTATTTGTTATGTGGATGTGGCTTTCAAATCAAGCAGTAATCAAGTTGTATTCAAGCTAGACAGTTCAAATGACTTAAATTAGGCGGGAAAATATTTGCTGACTCATTTTTTTTTATAATCTCCAAGCTTGCTGCAAGCTTAAAATGAATTGAACTGTCAAGCTTGTATTAATACGTCAAATTCATAGAAATGTCAAGCTTGATTTAAGCTTATGTGCTGTCTGGGAAGTGGGAGGCAATCTACCTCGAGCATTATTAAAAATAATATATTTATAGCAGACATTAATTAATTAAAAAGTTGCTTTAGGGAATATTAATACTCTGTAGCTAATTTTTTTTTTGTTTGTTTCAAAGGGGGGGACACTTGCTCATCAAGCATCCAAATCACTGGCCTTTTTATTATTTGAGAACCCAGTGGGCGGCATTATCCCTTATGAAAGGCCCAATCCCAAGCAGGCCATTGAACCCAGACCCAAAATTTGATAGAATGGTTCTTAAGCCACTACCCCACCTTTGTGGCAAAATGTTCTTATGTGCACCCTCTGAATTTTGAAATGTTATTGTCAGCACTGCTTAACAAGACTGGCAGTACAAGTACAATCCTTGTATTCTGTTTCATATTTACAGTAAGAAAAGGTAGTAGTACCAGAGTATCATCACCGCACAGGCCAAGTGGCCCTCAGCTTAGTGGCCCCAAAATGATTAAAATAGTTTAATTTCTAGTAATCTTCAAAAAATAAAATTTTAAATTAAAAGACATGATGACAATGAATAAAAAAGTCCACTTTTATAACACAATGCCTCCGTGCAACAGTGTTTGTTTGAACTGTAGTCAGAGATAGAACAAATTGACCTGTTAAGGTCCATAGCATTCCACCATGAAGCATTCATCAACGTGAGGTCATTTGAAGTGTAACTTCTGTGAATTAAAAATTTATGGATTTTTAAGTTAAAAAATTTTAGATAAGGGAATTTTGGACACTTCCATTTACGTACGCTATTGCGGACAAATATTTGTGCCCTAGCTAAGATCATATTTGGGCCCCCAAAAGCTCTTTGCCTAAGTCCTCTGAATGTCTTAATTGGGCCCTGAGTAGTACATAAAATATATCTAAACTTTCTTAGCTAAAATTTAACATTAAAAGTACTGGGTCCTTATATTTTGTGAACTATCGTTCCCTGAATTTTTGTAGGCCTGCTTCTCAAAAATAGGACCCTTTTTGAAAGTATTTAGAAGGAAAAGTTCTGACCCCTATCTCTTCTTCATCCCATGGCTATATCACTGTCTCCTTTCTATAAGTAAACACGTTCTATCGAATATATATATATATATATATATATATATATATATATTAATTCAGTGGACACATGAATTCGCCATTATAATGGAATTGCAGTTTAGCGGAATTGCACGCCAGTAACCCTTGACATTTAAAACTAAGCCTTCAACCACTGCTTAAACACACATCAAGATGTTGCGGTTTTACTACACGTTATTCGTAAATATCTCAAGGTCATGTGATGACTCAGTTCATGAAATGTATTATTCAGCCTCAGCGGACGGTGAATGCCTTTGAGACTTATATCTCGGAAATTTTTATGAGGTAGTAATAGTGTATTACTAAACAGTTGCTCAGTGTTTAATAATTACTAAAAGAGCCACAGATCATTGAATCTCATTAGGACGGATTTAATTTAGCTGTGAAATTTTGTTTAAGACATTAATAAACACTTATCTTGTCGTGTTATTGAAAAATTGTATAGTGTTAAACTCGAACATTTAAAGAATTAAGACCTCAATTAGAGTGGGGCAAACAGAGCAAGTACCCCGAATGACGTGCTGAGGGCCGGCGACAAAATTAAGATTTGCGCCGGACAGGGGCACGGTATGTGCCTCACGGGACGCAAACTCTACTTTCGACACTGAAGAGTTTCCGTTTAAGACGAGGTAAACATTACACCAAATATGAGATAACGCAATTTGTGCAAATACAGTAAAACCTCGAAACAACGATACTTAGGGACTCAATAAAATTATCATTCTAGAGGAATGTATCGTTATAAACATGTAAATAGCCCATTATATTTACTACTGTGTTGACGCATTCTGCAAGAAATATTCATTTATATTTTTATTTCAAGAAGAAAATGCCTTGTGCACTTTGAAGAATTCAGCAAAATGAATTTGCAACTGCACTGTGAAACAGATAATCAATAGAAATTTGTTTGAATTAAGACTTTCAAAAAACTTTTTGTTGATCAATTTCAAAGGAAATAGTTTTTAAACCCTTTCTTTCAGGTCTGTACTTCGGGTGCAGTAAAAGGGAATCACTCACTGGGACGCAAATCTTTTACTAGCCCTTTGAAGTCAGGTCCTGATTTCCAGAAGGGCATTCGGGGCAAGCGCCCGGGCCCCCCAACAAAAAGGGGAGGGGGGACAAAATGTTCTTTAAGTTTAAAAATTTGTAAATTTTGAAAAAGTTTTCGAAACAGGGGCGGGGGGGGGCAGTAAAGCTTTTGTCCAGGGCCACCAACTCGACAAATCGGCTCCTGTTTGAAGCGCACGAATTTTCGCATCAACATCAACAAGGCCTACTGGATAAACTGCTCAACCCTGAAAAAATGCGTTTGACCACCATGTTGTTGGAAGTTAAATGGATCAATGGCAATAGCTGCACTTTTTCAGCGTTAGGACAATTTAACCATATTTTTTTGCGAGTAGCAGTGAAGGCGCTGAAATAAAGTGCTTTCACAGCGCAACCATCACTCGTTAAAGGGTTAACCCAGCGGTTCTCAACCTTTTAACGTCGCTCCCCCCCCCCCCCCCGCTTCTCACATTTTACAGCATACATTCAGTTTTTTAATCTTTAACAATGAACATTTTTGACGATTATGAATGTTCAACAAAACCTGACTTTCGAGTAGAAGTGCATCCCGAAAGTCGTTTTCTCGAGTTGTTCCAGTACCTTGTGCACACCCTATCGAATGCATATAACATCGGACGATAATTATTATTAAGTAAAACTGAAAGTCGCATTTTCTACAAAATAATGTTATCAGTAAAGCTTTCATGAATATTTTTAGCGAAAATGGATATATTTTTGAGTAAAAATGAGAATAAATACGATGGTTTTTTTAAAAACATGCATCACTACTTGCTCTTTGGTTTTTCTCGCGCCCCTCTTGCAAACGCTCTGCGCCTCCCTTGGGGGTCGCGCCCTACAGGTTGAGAAACGCTGGGTTAACCGATTAAGCTCAAAACTCTGTTGATAAACGAACAGTTACCGGAATGGATGGTATTGTAAATTTCATATAACTAGAAAGGCTGCTATCTTCATTTTTAGACAAGTTTCAAAATGTTTTAATTTATTGTTAGATCAAAATGATCAGGAGCATAGTAAAATTTGACTTTTTGTGTACTGTGCATACTAGAAGTTCAGTATAACCTCGATATCTCGAAGTCGAAGGGATACCGAAAAAATTAGAGCTATCGTATTTTCGAAATTACGAGGTGTGTATATTTATAAGGGGAAACACATTTATTCGCGATATCAATGTTACACCGTAAGACTTCATTCCTAACTTCTTCTCACGTCCCGTTTTTAGAAACTAACTTTACAATGTTTTACTAACGACTTAAAAATGTATTAGAAAATGTTAATAAATAGATCGTTGCCAGAGTAAAATGTACTATAAACCATTAACGCATTTTACAGCATTATGCCCGACATTCTTTTGTGTTGAAGATCTGTGACATTTTCTTGATCATGGCCTAATGCTGCCATAGTAAGTGTTAACCCATTAACACTTAACTAAGGCAGCAAGTCATATGTATCAATGGCAATATGTATGGTTTCAAGGCACCCAATAGTTTCAAGGTGGCTCCTTGAAACCATCTAATTCCGGTGTTTTCCACAATTAGTCGCAAAAAATATAAGCATTAGTGAAATTTCATACCTCAGTTTCAGAAATAGCATCTTCAGTTTCCATAGAGCAATTTAATGATGACAAAGCTAGGAATGAAGCTTCACATTTTTTGCAGCCGTTTTAGAAAAACGACAGACGATAATGTAATCGAATTCTTTATATTTTCTTGAAAAAAAAAAAAAAAAGTGTCAGGACTATGTTCCTCCCATTTTCGGTGGAAAACAGGCTTTTATAAACCTGAATAATATTTATTTCTGTTTTGTGTAATATAATATCATTAAAATGACTTTTAAACAATCTTCCATAGACTAGTTGCGACATTAACATGTGACAGTAAATATCAGAAACATGTATACATTTCATGGTTTTCCAAGTATATTCACAGCAGTTATAACGCGAAGAGACTGGCGTATTAACCGAATCATACATATTTTTTATTAGTTAAAAATAGTTGTTAAAAATGTACATTGTCATAGTAGCACGAGTGCAAACATGAAGGTTCATCTTAAATTCGAAGCCTAGTTGTGTTTGTGTGTTATGAGAAGCCTACACGAATGACATGGCATCTGCCTGGAGGGATGCCGTTGGCGGAGGACTTTTTTAAAAGGGCCCTAACGCGTATTCACATATCGCGTTACATCTGGAGAAAAGCGCCCAAAACTCCAGACCGTTAGATCGACAGCCGCGCGATAGGCCCAAACCTGGAACCTCCACACTTAAGCCATCCTACCAAGTTCAGTGTCTTTGTATTATCCACTCGGCTATGGCGGGGCCGACAAGTTTTTGATCAAACATTAATGTGATTAAACTTGTTCCATTCCTATCTTAGTAAGGGTCTTGTATAAAACAAATTCTTGATTGTGTGTAATAGTAAAGGGGGGGGGGTGAGGGAAGGACCGTTTTTATTATTAGGCTTCTTATTTTTATTTTAAACTAGGGGCCAAGGCCCCAGACTCGCTACGCTCGCTTTTCGTATGAGGCATTCGGCCCCTAATATGGTTTATTCGTAAAAAAGGCACAATTTCAACAGACAAAACCGGAAGATTGGATCAGATAGAATGTTATTGTGCTACACATTGCTTGGTTCTTGCATGTTCATTGGTACATAAAAATTTAAACTTCACACTACAGTAGACCCCCCCTCCCCCTCATAACACAGAAGATATTTTGTTATGGGAATCCGTGTTGTACGGGTCCTGAGCTATACTCCACCTGGAGTGCGGACTCCGCTTATATTCGCTGTTAAAATTATTTGTACTCCTCAGAAACACAATGATATTTAATGTTGCCTTTCAAAAGTTATATTAATTAGGAGCTAAAGCGTAATAAAATCAGAACATCTGTTTCAGCTGTATTTTTAATAATGTAAAACCTATTGAACACCTTGCGAATTTGCCACCCATGGCGATTTTTCATTATTTGACGATTTGCGTACATGTAAAGTTAATAAAAGCTACGGAACAGATGGGATAGCTTGCCACCAATGGCAACTTTTCATTATTTGGCGATTTACACATGCTCACAACCTATAATTACTGTTCATTTAAGGTTACCGGAAAACCGTTATCCATATTTTCATTTACATAATCGTTTGCAGATTGGCGTACTTAGCACCACGAATTATACCATCTCGTCGCGCTAGCAAATATCCAAAGTGTACTATAACTGCTATAATGGCATAGTTAACGCCGCCAAATATTTCTACTGGTAGCAAATAATCCAGCTGGACCGAACCGGCTTTAAAATAATCTGCATTTTAATTATTTTTTATTTTCAAGATATTATTTATTTTGTTTTGGTAAAACGAATAATCGCTAATTCTAAACTCCTGTTGTCTAAGCGAACTTACTATTTGAAAATTGTCAACTTTGTGTAACACATTTTGAGTTACTTATTTCATATAGTTTTTATTTTGGCGTAAAATGGGTGTATTTCTACTTCATGTTTGACAATTTCACGTGATACTACATACTTGGAAACGCTTTGTTGCAAAGGAATGAATGATTTTATGCCAAATCTGGCAACCATTCTATTTATTTTTTCAGTTTTTTATTAATATCTTCTAAAATAATTCGGTTTTCGAAATTTAAGTCAGCTTATCAGGTTCCTCGCAATTTTTCGAATGTGTGGGCACCTTAGTCGAAACGTAAATCCCCACGGTTTAGGAGGAGATAGGCCAACAAGCTTTGACAGCGCCAGTAGTCTTTACTTTTTTTTAGAATAGAGACACATCGATTTTATTCCAGCATGCAAATTTGAAAGTTAAATTTATCTTATTATTTAAAACCGATTTGTGGTCATAGCCGGTGTGGCTTCGTTGCTGAAGTAAAATTTGGCACCAGTTGCCTTAAAAATGTGACTTCACTATATCGATGACCGTCTATCGATGTGTTAAAAAAATGTTTTAGACTTATCTCTATTATTCTCCGTTTAAAAAGCAAACAATGATCTGAGTATTGCTACTTCAAGGAAGTTGGGGTAAAGAACAACATAAAACGATTTTTAACTGTTCTGAATACCCCAGCTGAAACTTTACATTCTAATGTATTTTAGCTAATAGCAGTATGTTAAGAGAAAAAAAAATTCTATAAAAAAAATTGTGTGTGATTTTAAATTTGCGTGTCAATTTCCTGCCTCCCCTTCACAGCAAACTATGAATTTCAGAATGATGATTCTGTAGTCCTTTTACTTTCATCTATTTCTGTGGTATTGCATTGTATTGCTTATTTTACTTAGGTATGAACAAGTAGGGTATTATTCCAAATGATTTTTCGTGACACAAACGTAAATTCTTCAGCATATACATTTCATGCATGTTTAATTTGATGCTTGAAACATCATTCGTGCGTAACAAATAGAAGTTTGTTGTTCATCTCTTGGAAATCGTCTTTGTGCCTTGTCTGTCAGGAGAAATTTTATTGTCAGCATGCTATATAGTATATAGGTTATCTTGTTTTAATTTTTCAAATGCTGGTGTTTTGTTAGGGGCTTATTCTAGCAATGAACGTGTTAATGATACCGTTAGAGTAAATTGAATAGCTGGGGTATTCTCCTTTTTTGGGAAACTTGTTTACATCGCTTTCTTTTCCTTTTGAAATGCTTTCCCGGTGGTCTGTCCCTACACCAGACACAGCATCGAATAAAACTGGTCTACAGCAGAGTTGGCATTATTTACAAGGCCTGAACTCGTTTGGACTAATCGCTTTTAAATCTGGCGTGCTCATTAATTTGCGTTTTCTTGTATGTCCAATCTGGGTAGTCTTTCCGTTATTGATTCATTATATATTTGTATTTTTTGAAACCTTGCTTACTTGAAAGATTAACCTTTTGAGGCGCAACCCTTTCCCAATGCTGAAAAAATTTATTGAATGCAAACCCTTTCCCAATGCTGGCTGTGCGGCACAGCCAGCTGTCGTCAAAAAAGGGTCCCTAGATCTGTGGCACGCGATGAACGTTTCGATCGTCCGCCATCTTGCTGGTAGTTAAGTCGAGCGATGGCAACGGCTGCCCTTTTATCAGCATTGGGCAATCTATCCAGCTGCTCTCGCGTTCTTCCATTTTTCGACTTACAGCGCATGTAAATTCTTTTAGATGAACCCTTTTTATTATCTGTCAAAGTTTAATGGAAAATAAATTTATTAAGGGATCTTTCTTTATGAAGGATGCATCTTTAGGCTCGCGGTAGTCTTGATTCAGACACAGAAGATAACTGTCTGCATTGATTTTTAGCTGTGTAAAGTTCCTTCGTTGTTTAAAAAGGTTACCATGAACTTGTACGGCAAATCTGTAGTGTCAAATGTCTTCTGTTACATGTGGTGGCAATATCTGATTTTTTGAACAATAGAAGCCTCCCCAAAGAGTTGGCTAAAAGTTTATCTTTTGTAATGGGGGCTGTCTTCCTTTTTCTTGAAATTGATATGCAGTTGTACCTCGTTATTTTGACACCTATTCTCACGTCACCCCGATTATTATGGCTGTTTTTCCAGTCTCGGATCATTGCAAATTACCGATTTTGTAGCATATGCAACTCCGGTTAAAGTGACACTCCGCGTATGACGGTACATTTTTTGGTCTCGAGAATTTCAGGATAGCGTGGCCCGATTGTAAAGATATTTCCTTCCTCGCTTAACCGTAGACTCGGTTAAGTTTATATTCGATACAATAATTCAGAAAATTAAGATAACTGTCATTTCTGGGATGGAAAAGACAGGTGTGTGTAATAAAAGTTGAATCATTCAGGATTTTGACATTGGAGCTTTATCCCGTGCGAAATTCTGGATTCTGCAAAGCTCTTTTCGGGCTGTTCATGAAAATTCACTCGCGGTGCATTTTCTTTCAGGCCGACTATGGCCAGCTGTATGCATTGTCCTGTCTGTTAATAGTTCAGTACAAGGGTGCATGTATGTGCGCACCTCACGCCTATCTACTTATCTTTTGAAAGTAAATTTCTCTGCTGTAAATTCCAGCTCCTGTCGCCTAGATAATATCATCAGACATTTTCTGTTGATCGCAATTAAATTGATCTTGTGTTGTTATCGACGAAGTGTTCCTTCCGGCGTTTAAACTCGCTTTCGATAGAAATTCGCGAGTCCAACAGATCCGGGAAGAAATGTCAGTTGACGTCAGCCCCAGATAAGAGGAACAACTCGGGGCCAGCCGAAACGCCAAAGCAGAAAGGTCACTACACGATGGGCTCGGATTTTTCTTGAGTAAGCGAGGGTGGAAATACGACTCTTGGTTGTTTAAAATAAACTGTTAAAAGTGCCATTAATATTGTTCAAAGGATAATTGTTATAATGTATTCAGCTGTTCATGAACAGATTTATTTACGACTTGAGATCACTCTTAAAAAGTTATTGAATGCTTAAATTTATGGTGGAAAAGAAAAAATGCTATTCATTCATCGTTAAAACCAATGTTTTTTTTTTTTTTTTTTCAGTTAAAAAATATTTCATATCGAGAGAAATGCTTCTCTCTAAGTCAATTAAAGCTTTCATTTGAAAGCTGCCTACGGTTGTCTATTATTACTTTAAAAAAAGTAAGAAATACAGGTAAGATAATGATTTTTTTAATGCTGGAAGGACAGCTCACGACTTAACAGTTCTTCAGATCTATTTACCTTCTTCATGATTGTGACGGTGGGTATACATTAGCGTGCAACATACGAGGAGATAAGGCGACGCACTATTCCATATTTGTTCTCTGAGTCGTCTGCTCTTGTGTTGCGGAGTGCAAGGATTGAGAGACATGCCCCTATTATCACATAAGAATTCCTTTGATCTCGCAGAAAAAAATCGCTCCCAAAACGAACGGACAGCAAGGCACCGAACATTTTCCTCTCTTGTGTCTCAGGAATAGAAGGGAAATCTCAACAAAGAGGCTGGAGCTATTTTGGGTCATTAGTTGGCTGGTTCACTATTGTATATAGGGCTTAAGATTAAATGCCCCACGGGAAAACTTTCATATTTGCGTATGGAAAGGGAGAAAACGCCTACTATGCAGCTTGACAGTTGATTCGAGGCGACTGGTTATAACCGACACATTATCTGCATGTGTATGAAGGGAGTCAATCATCGTAAAGTTTTCAAAATTATTGGGGGGGCCCGTCCCCACAACCACATATATTCACATCAGTGGCGTAGCCAAGGGGGGGTGTTAGGGGGGTCATAACTGCCCATGAGGAGTTTTTTGCCATACAAAATGTATATTCTTCACTCCCTTATCATACACACGTATACATATATGTGTGTTTCAGAAGTCGTAAGCCCCCCCTCCTTCCATGAAAAATTTCAGGCTACGCCACGGATTCACGTACATATAACTTAATCATAGCTGCCAACTATTACAGAATATAATTAACCACTTTTTCTACATGATTTTTCGGCTTAAAATATATACTGTTTACAAAAAGTGGTTAATTATTATTTTCCGTAGTAGTTGGCAGCTATGACTTAAGTGTAAATTATTGGAGGCGCTCGAGCTCTATGGATCCATAGAATTCTACACCTGTGTAAGGTAAGTATAACATGGTAGGAAGATACTAACATGGATAAGTTAAAAAAAAAAACAAAGTAAAAAATCCAAAGGAGGGGAAAAAAACATTTTCGATGAGATAGTGCATTTTAGACACGTCTGAACTTTTCTTCATTTCATACTTTACATTGCATAATCTGATTTTAATTAACCAGAGCCTGGCGAGAGCAGCTTATTGTAACATTGTGTGTTACGTGGCGTCACAATGAATACTAAATCATGATTGAAATCAAAAGAAGAAAAATTTTAAAAGTACAAGTAAAGGTTTTTTTAAACGTTTGTAAATGGCGTGAAATACTTTCTTTTTATGTTAGTATAAATTAGTTTTCTGTATTTAGTGGTAAATTATTGGGTGGGCTCAGCCCCTATTCACAATTTATTGGGGGGGCTCGAGCCCCACGGGCCCATATAACTCTACGCCTATGGAGTCAATCATCCTCGCAGACCATAAATCGCTTACCTGAGGTCGGAAAAGAGGTGTTCTATGCCTCAATCTCTAGTTGTTGAGTGAGTTAAGATTAGACTCTCCTGGCTGAAAAGTACAGCTGAATTGTCCATTAAAAGTTCGCTGTACTCTGGTTAAAGATGGCAATCGCTCCCATACTCCAGGTTGAGTTTTAAAAATCCACATTTTCAATTTGCCTGGCTTACTCCGTGGCTGTCGATCAAACGGTCGAGAGGTTTGGGCGATTTTCTCCGATTGTAAAGTGAATACGCCTCAGAAGCCCCAAGTCTTGCGCCCTAGGAATCTGCGCTTATGTGGATAGCTTTTGTGCCTTAACCACTGAACTCTTCGGATTTAAATACAATACATTGCCAAATTTGGCGCAGATAATTGTGTTGAAAAGTGTTTTATAATCAAATCGTTTGGCATGATTTATCTTTCTTGTTTCCGTTTATTGAATATTCATGATGAATTTGATAATCTTAAACAACTGAACTCATAGAGGAAAAAATCAGACATTGCCCAATTTTTTGCAAAAATATTATTTTCTGCATTGAATAGCTTGCGTAAATCTTACTTCGTTTACATACATATACTGTTTGTCTTTCATTCCTTGATCTCTCTTCGTAAATTTTCACTTGTTGACTTCATATACTTTTCGAGCATTCAGTAAACTTGAAACTAAAATTTTATAAAAGCTACTTGAAGGAAGTTTGAGCAATTCGATTTTTTTCTTTTTTTAGAGCTTTACCTTTGAACAATTCATTTTGCATTGTACTAACTCCAATAATAACAGTTCTAGTAAACGGCAGTATGGAGTCCTCAAAAGTAATTTATCTTTACCTTGCAGACAAAGTGGGGGAAATTGTTCCGATAGGCACATTAGTAGAGTTCAATTCAGAGCTAATAATTTTATTTTGAAGTGTTGCGTTTCCGAGACTTTCGCTGAAATTAATGTTTGAAGTTTGTATTCGCAAATTAGCCGCCAAGGCTGACAGCTTCGCCATCCCCATAACTAACTGTTCTTCTTTATACTTAATACAGTGTTAGCCAAATTATTGGACTCGTTTCAACGAAAATCGCGTTTCTTTGTTTTAGCAGTATTTGCCATTAAATTTTACTCCAAATTTTGGGTGTCGTGAAAAAAGCCGATGGTGGCCATGCTAAGTGCTGACATTTGCAAAATGTATGAAAAGGCGCAATTGCTGTCTCATTTCCATTCATAAATGATTATTTTGCAATTAACTGCTGATGCTAAATTTTTTATTGATTTAAAATGAAGTTGAGCACCTACTAAACTTATCAGTCCAGTTAAAATTGTTCCTACGGATATCAAGTGTTTGATTGCACTTATTCGCAATTTTCCAACAAAGAAAGCATCATTTAATTTTTATCAACTCATATTTATCATTGAGGCCCCCTTCCCCCAACAACGGATAACTTGGAATGACGCTCCCCCCCCCCCCACATTCCTCACAAACATGCAGGCCTTTGTTCAACATAAGCATTTAGTCGCCTTTTTCACAAAATAATGTTATCAGTAAAGTTTGAATAAACATTTTAAGTGAAAATAGATATGTTTTGGAGCAGAAATAAGAATAAATAAGATGGTTTAAAAAAAAAAAAAAAAAAACATGCATTACTACTTGCTCTTAGGCTGTTTTTCTCACGTCTCCCCTACAAACGCGCTGCGTTCCCCACCGGCTGGGAACCGCTGCAGGTCTGTGAAGTTAGCCCTCCGACTTCAGAGAAGAGAAAAACTCAATCGAAAATTTTAAGCGCTCAAACGTATGACGTTTTTAGTCGTTTAGAAAGCTTAAAATTTTCGGGGCGCTAACTTCATGAAGTTAGCCCCCGAGTAAATTTTTTAAAATAACTTCTATTAAAAAGCCGCTCAATCGAAAATTTTATGCGCTTAATCCCGCTCAAACGATGCTCTGTCACATTTCATTGTCAGTTTCATTTATTTACAAAGTCGAGGGACTAAGTTAATTTAGCCACTTTCCCTCCCAGTAAATTTTTTAATATAACACATTGAAAAGCCGCTGAATCGAAAATTTTAAGCGCTCAAACGACTCTCAAACGTACAACGTTTTTAGTTTTTCTGACCTGTGAAGTCGAGGGGCTAACTTCACAGACCTAATCGCTAAAGTAAAGATTTTTTTCGCCTGAAAGCGCACGCACAAGCACCTAGTAAAATGGTGTAAGTTATCATTTAAAATTAAATATCTGGCTTACTATTTCAGTTAGAGACATGCGATTTTTTTAAAATTTAGCTTTTTGGACACAAGACAACATTTCAAAAAATATACTTGATAGAAAATGAGGGATCGTATAAAAATTAAAATTAGTATTTTAATGTGTACATCCCCTAGTAAAAAAATTGCCCTATCTAAAAGGTACTCTTTATTTGATGGACTTTTCCTTATAATTATCTTTCCACCACTTACGGTTTAAAAGATAAACTCTTTAATATCTATTTTAAACCACCCGGTATAAAAGTAAACGCGCACTTTCGCCCTTTGTGGAAAAAGAATTTTTTTGTGTGTGCAGAAGGGTGGACCTTTTGTATCACTCAAAACGACCCGGGCGGTCATTTAGTCGTAGAATTCCGTGAATTCCTGGATTACGATTTTCTGAGAGTATTCGATCATTCAATTGAGCTCAATTTTGGTATGAATACTATAGGTGTGTATAGGGTTTGCAGTTTTTTAGTACATTGTGGCCTATATACTCAAATTATTTGAAGTGTATTAGCGTCTGAACACAGTGGCGGATTTAGAATTTTTTTTTGGGGGGGAGGAGAGGCTAAATTAAAAAAAAAAAAGTCTTATTTCGCCCAATTAAAATGTACTATAAATCTAAATTTTAGTCTTAACCAATGTACATGCTTTTCGGAGGGGCTAAATTATAAAACATGATCATTTTAGTTATTTAAAGTGTATAATAAAGCAGAATGTTATCCTTTAGCAATATCTTTTTTTTTGGGGGGGGGAGCTCCCCTGGATCCGCTACTGTTTGAACACTACATCTGATTTTGATTCAAATTTATTTTAACGCGACCAAGTATTCAGAAAGACGAGTAGAGTTACTTCAGATTTTTTTTTGTCTTGTGTTCGTCCATTCGAAAATTGAGTTAAACGTTCGGTTCCACTTAAAACAAGGTGTCGTTATTGTTATTTTGTTGAACCGGCCTTACATCTCACTCTAGGGAGGGCTAGGTGTCCTTTCTTCCCACGTTGTCCTCATTATTTTTTCTTCCGGCATTCCACCTTGCGTTGGCGGTCACACCCACACACTTTCTTCAAAGACCTTCCTGTATAAACTCCCGCTCAATGGTCTTTTAACTAATTGGTTCTAATAGCCCGCTCTCCGCTGTGGACTGACTCAGGCGAATGCTTTTTAACTCTTTCTCTCTGGAGTGGCATCATTGTATCTTCTCTGAAACGATTTGTTCAATAAGTTCTTTAACTGCATACAACTATATATGCGCAAGGGGATTATCAACCTATTTCGAAAGCGTTTGTGTCGCCGAAGGTCAAATATAAAAGATGTTAAGGTGGGTCTGTTGTTATGACAATGGGCTGCGTTTTGTTTTCTTTGTTTGGTGTTATTACTCGTTTATTGGGTCCAATTGATTTGGAAAAAAAATGGCTTGAACGTAGAACTAGTTGAGTCAGTTGCGTAGCGAGCAAAACTGGCGGCCGGGGTACGAAAGCTTTTTGGCGCCCCCTCCTATTTTTTTTCAAAATTTTGTCGTACAGACGATTTGGCCCCCCCTCTGCGTGCGGCGCCCAGGGCGTGATAGACCCCCCTTGCCCCTCATCAATACTCCACTGAAATGGCTGAGGCTGGAGTTCACGAAAGGTTTGTCAAAACTTAGACGACCGCTGATCATATAATTTGGGGTACAGTACATACTTAATGTATGTGTAGATGAGTCTTGTGAGCCTCTTTTCTTAAAGTTATTATTTTGAAAGCTTGATTCTTGTATAAAATGACCTGGTGTAGTGTAGGCGTATCCGAGAGCAAGCCCAATTCATTAAAGGGCTCTTTTTTAATAAACAGACTTTCTCACTCTTAACATTATGCATGCGCAGTATTTAAACAAACATTACTACGTCAAATACATTAACATAACATACTCATATTATTTTTTCTTTACCTTAAGAGTGTTCGTTTTGGAAAGCGATATGCCTCACTAAACTTGTGAATAGTAGTTTTAAAAATAAACCACTGATGTTAAACACTTGAAGAAATTGATATGCTTCTTCACCAAATGTGCAATGGACTAATATTAACAGAGAATTTATATGTCTTCTAAAACTTTCAGAATAAATTCTTGAACACAAAAATTGCTTTTAAAAATGGGCCTAAGTGTTACCAGTTTTTTTTTTTTTAGACTATCGCAAAATTCCGTATTTTTAGCATTTTTTTCGTAGCCGTTAAAAGTTCGCTGTCTATGATCGTCCATAGTACAACTTGTAAGTAGACATTTTAAATTTCTTCTAGTCTGGCACCATTAGATTCTTTAAAATGTTGATCAAAAGTTGTATTATTTCTCTGATGCTTGGTTTTTCGAAGAAACGAAATCTCCCTCACAGTCTTCTTCCGTAAAGGAAAATAAACTAATTGCGCCAGAGACTCGAAAAAATTTAGTATGGTTCTACATAAGCTGCACTACACATTAATAAAAAAATAGTGTCCTTTAGTGTCTAGCTTGTCGTTGTCGTGAAAATAATATCGTTCACGGCGAAAGCACGTGATCTGTGACGTATTGTAGTCGCTCCGACCGTTGCCGTGAAAATATAGTTCGACCGGCACCGTGAACGTAGCCACTACTTAAAATAAATCTTATAGATAACCCCTATATCAATAAAATTTTCTTAAGTGAAAATATGATTAAATAATAGCTTCTTTACTACAAATTACAACACTAAAGAAATAGAATTAAATTAAGACTTCCTTTTTTTTTAACAGAAGAGTTATAAACGGGTTCCGCAGTATGCAGTATTATAAAATGTATAATTTTACTTAAATATTATAATTAACTAACTTATATTAATTAAATTTAATAAACTGAATATTCCCATATAGTTTGAATTTTGTTCCGAGCGTAATTCGTAGTTGTTTTCACCTGTAAGCATTTGTTTACTATAAACCTCACAATAATTTTAACATACAAACTTAAAGTAATCAACTGAACTCTCAAAAGAA
This sequence comes from Cheiracanthium punctorium, assembly GCA_038373885.1. Classification (NCBI taxonomy): domain Eukaryota; kingdom Metazoa; phylum Arthropoda; class Arachnida; order Araneae; family Cheiracanthiidae; genus Cheiracanthium; species Cheiracanthium punctorium. The sequence continues at coordinate 299,345 of JAWZYV010003110.1, forward strand.
TAACAAACATTGCATTAGGTTGCTGGCTCTCCGCTCGCGATTATTCAGATCCAGATAAGATCTGTCATTGGAAGGGAGACTTTCTCGCATTCGGTAAAAAGATTGTTCTCAGCCATTGGCAATGCTGGATTCTAGTTACCAATTGACTCATTCATTCCGGTGGTGAGTCAGAAACTTTAAATTTCTCATTCTGAATTGATATAAAGTTGCTTGCTTTCTCTTTTAGCAATAATGGTAAACGGCTGGTGTGTGAAGGTCCGCCTTCGAACGTACCGAGCGGCTGTCGATCCAACGGTCTGGAGTTGGTCGGTTTTCTCTAGATGTCACGTGAATACGCGTTAGAACTAGAACCCCTTTAAAAGTTCTCCGACCAAGGCACCCCTCGTAAGCGGATCCCCTCGTCTAGGCGTGCCATAACACCAAACAAACATTCTACACCGATGCGCAAAACAATAGGGAGTTTGTGCATACCGGTTTCAGTCACGGTAACGCTAACGTTAAATGCCATCGGACAATAAAGCGCATGCGCACGTATAAAATGGTGGTTGGTCAAAGTACAACGAATAAGCGGTTAGCGTTAACATAGGAAGAAATGGTACGCACAAACTCCCTAATTATAGAAGGTCGTAGGGGACTAAAATCCTGAAATATTTGTAAAATTGGCATTTTCCCTTTAAAATGTTAACTTAATTATAATTTCAATTGCCTTACCTGTAATAGATTAAATTTTAAATTGCTATTTTTATTGTGTTATAGTTCTTACACTTAATTAGTTGTACCGTACCTCATTTTTTAAAGGTCTTCCTTTAGCATATCTGCAAAGCGCTAGGAGATTTTCCTTAATTAAAAAAAAAAATACAAAATAATTTTTTGGCGCCAAATTTGGCGATATTTCGGCGAAACTCGTCAATGTCGACGACATTTGGCGAGATTTTAAGCATGAACCAAACAATGACAGATTATCGCCAAATTTGGCGATATTTCGCCAAAACTCGCCAAGAACGATGACAAATGGCGATAATTTGGGCATGGACCAAATGACTGACTATTATCAAATTTGGCGATATTTCGCCTAAACTCGCCAAGGTCGAGGACAGAAGGCGAGATTTTAGGAATGTACCAAACAACGACTGTCTACAGTTCTATTATATTGAAGATGTCCATAGACATTAAAGTACTAAAATTCTTTTCGGTGGTCCTGTAAATAAACTCTCCAGTAGATTGGAACCAAAAATCGAGATGCACAACTAGATGTTACAACATTCTTATATATGAAATTTCATTATAGTTTTTGAGATTTGAGAGTTAAATATGCACACACGTACACCAAAAGTCGCCAAGCTTGGCGACTTTTGGCATAGTTCTTGAGGGAGGCACGTGACCGCGGTCGGACCATTACCTAACTTATGTGGTAGGACGGTATTGTGCTTGAAATGGATGAATGCCCCTAAAATTGCCATTGACCGTAATGTATTGGAAATCTTACCAAATTCTTAGCCGTACTGAAATTCTTAGCCGTACAAGGTGCACAACTAACTAGAGTGTTCCTGTAGCAGAACTACAAATGATAAAGACACTTTTTTAAATGGAGAAATTCATTTTCTAACTCTTTACAGCATACATCACTTCTGAGTCGTTTGAAATAGCCCAATACCTCTAAAAAAAAACGCTTTGATGAATTTCGGCCCATAGAGCGTAATGTATTTCGAATCTTTTGGGCGGTTCTGTAGATAAACTATCCAGTCGAATGGAATCGAAAGGGCGAGGTGCACAACTAGATGTTACAGCAATCCTAAATATAAAGTTTCAACATTCTACGCCTAATAGTTTTTGAGATATGCGAGTTTAATGAGTTTCGGCCCATTGAGCGTAATGTATTTCGAATGTTTTGGGCAGTCCTGTAGATAAACTATCCAGTCGAATGGAACCAAAAGGGGAGGTGCACAACTAGATGTTACAACTATCCAAAATATGAAGTTTCGAAATTCTACGCCTAATAGCTTTCGAGTTAGGCGAGTTTAATGAATTTCGGCCCATAGAGCGTAATGTATTTCGAATCTTTTGGGCGGTCCTGTATATAAACTGTCCATTCGATTGCCACCAAAAGGGGAGGTGCACAACTAGATCATAGAACAATTCTAAATATCAAATCTCAACATTCTACGACCAATAGTTTTTGAGATATGCGAGTTACATACATACGTACGTACGTACGTACAGACGGCATGGAAAAACTGGCCACAGTAGACTCGCCGCTGGTCAAAATGGTTGCAGACGCTTTAATATGATCGTGCATGCTAGCCTACGATAGGATGCATCGAAAAAATTTTTTTAATTAAATTTAGAGGTAGTCAAAATCGGTTTTTTTGTCGAAATTTGGCCCCCAAAATTTTTCGGGATCACATTACTTCCTTATACTACGTACAAGGAAGTAAAAAAATCTGATGTGTCCAACACATGACTTCCTTGCACGTCTATTAAATCAAAAATGTTTTTTACGCACTTCCTCTAAACTTATTTGTTTGAAAGATATAAAATATCAATAATAGTAAGATATAGCGATTTCTAGCCAAACATTTCGATATCGCCAAGCTGAGTTCAATTTGAAAGATTTCTTTCTGACACTTTATTTGGCGATATTTCACCAAAAGCCGACAAACTTGAGATAGTTTGCGAGATTTTGGGGATAGCCAAAGTAGTCATTGACCACAGACTTTCAATGAATTGAATGCATCCATACACCTTAATGTATTTAAAGTCATTTGGCTCACCCTGTAAATAAATTCCCAGTCGATTGCTGTCAAAAAAAAATTTTGAAAACCGTTAGATATTACAATAGTTCTAAATACAAAAGTTCAAAATTCTACAGGTTAAAGTTTTACAGTTATACAAAATACGAAATAATTTTTGGCGCCTAATTTGGCGATATTTCGGCGAAACTCGTCAATTTCTACGACATTTGGCGAGATTTTAAGCATGAACCAAACAATGTCAGATTATCGCCAAATTTGGCGATATTTCGCCAAAACTCGCCAAGAACGATGACAAATGGCGATACTTTGGGCATGGACCAAATGACTGACTATCGCAAATTTGGCGACATTTCGGCAAAACTCGCCAAGGTCGAGGACAGACGGCGAGATTTTGGGCATGTACCAAACAATGACTGTCTACAATTGTATTATATTGAAGATGTCCATAGACATTAAAGTACTGAAATTCTTTTCGGTGGTCCTGTAAATAAAACTCTCCAGTAGATTTTAAACCAAAAATCGAGATGCACAACTAGATGTTACAACAATCTTATATATGAAAATTTCATAATAGTTTTTGAGATTTGGGAGTTAAATATGCACACACGTACACAAAAAAGTCGCCAAGCTTGGCGACTTTTGGCATAGTACTTGAGGAGGCACGTGACCGTGGTCGGACCATTACCTAACTTATGTGGTAGGACGGTATTGTGCTTGAAATGGATGAATCTCCTAAAATTGCCATTGACCGTAATGTATTGTAAATCTTTTGAGTGTTCCTGTAGCAGAACTGTAAATGATAAAGACACTTTTTTTAATGGAGAAATTCATATTCTAACTCTTTACAGCATATATCACTTCTGAGTCGTTTGAAATAGCCCAATACCTCTAAAAAACGCTTTGATGAATTTCGGCCCATAGAGCGTAATGTATTTCGAATCTTTTAGGCGGTTCTGTAGATAAACTATCCAGTCGAATGGAACCGAAAGGGGAGGTGCACAACTAACTAGATGTTACAACAATCCTAAATATAAAGTTTCAACATTCTACGCCTAATAGTTTTTGAGATATGCCAGTTTAATGAATTTCGGCCCATTGAGCGTAATGTATTTCGAATGTTTTGGGCGGTCCTGTAGATAAACTATCCAATCGAATGGAACCAAAAGGGGAGGTGCACAACTAGATGTTGCAACTATCCAAAATATGAAGTTTCGACATTCTACGCCTAATAGTTTTTGAGATATGCGAGTTTAATGATTTTCGGCCCATAGAGCGTAATGTATTTCGAATCTTTTGGGCGGTCCTGTACATAAACTATTCATTCGATTGCGACCAAAAGGGGAGGTGCACAACTAGATCATAGAACAATCCTAAATATCAAATCTCAACATTCTACGACCCATAGTTTTTGAGATATGCGAGTTACATACATACGTACGTACGTTCGTACAGACGGCATGGAAAAACTGACCACAATAAACTCGCCGCTGGTCAAAATGAGTTGCAGACGCGTTAATATGATCGTGCATGCTAGCCTACGATGAGATGCATCGAAAAAATTTTTAAAATTCAATTTAGAGGCAGTCAAAATCGGTTTTTTTGTCGAAATTTAGCCCCCAAAATTTTTCGGGATCACATTACTTCCTTATACTACGTACAAGGAAGTAAAAAGAAGGGGACGATTGATTATTTATCTGATCTTATGTGGCGCGTACTCGGTAATACTTGCTCATGGGGTTACACTACACTATTATTCATTTAACTGATTTTTTTTTTTTTTTTTGATGCATCTCATCGTAGGCTATCATGCACGATCATATTAATGCGTCTGCAACTCATTTTGACCAGCGGCGAGTCTATTGTGGCCAGTTTTTCCATGCCGTCTGTACGTACGTACGTATCGTACGTACGTATGTATGTAACTCGCATATCTCAAAAACTATTGGTCGTAGAATGTTGAGATTTGATATTTAGGATTGTTCTATGATCTAGTTGTGCACCTCCCCTTTTGGTGACAATCGAATGGATAGTTTATGTACAGGACAGCCCAAAAGATTCGAAATACATTACGCTCTATGGGCCGAAATTCATTAAACTCGCCTAACTCAAAAGCTATTAAGCATAGAATGTCGAAACTTCATATTTTGGATATTTGTAACATCTAGTTGTGCACCTCCCCTTTCGGTTCCATTCGACTGGATAGTTTATCTACAGAACCGCCCAAAAGATTCGAAATACATTACGCTCTATGGGCCGAAATTCATCAAAGCGTTTTTTAGAGGTATTGGGCTATTTCAAACGACACAGAAGTGATATATGCTGTAAAGAGTTAGAAAATGAATTTCTCCATTAAAAAAAGTGTCTTTATCATTTATAGTTCAACTACAGGAACACTCAAAAGATTTCCAATACATTACGGTCAATGGCAATTTTAGGGGCATTGATCCATTTCAAGCACAATGCCGTCCTACCACATAAGTTAGGTAATGGTCCGACCACGGTCACGTGACTCCCTCAAGAACTATCCAAAAGTCGCCAAGCTTGGCGACTTTTGGTGTACGTGTGTGCATATTTAACTCTCAAATCTCAAAAAATATTATGAAATTTCATATATAAGATTGTTGTAACATCTAGTTGTGCATCTCGATTTTTGGTTCCAATCTACTGGAGAGTTTATTTACTGAACCACCGAAAAGAATTTCAGTACTTTAATGTCTATGGACATCTTCAATATAATACAACTGTAGACGGTCATTGTTTGGTACATGCCCAAAATCTCGCCGTCTGTCCTCGGCCTTGGCGAGTTTTGGCGAAATATCGCCAAATTTGGCGATATTCAGTTATTTGGTCCATGCCCAAAGTATCGCCATTTGTTATCGTTCTTGGCGAGTTTTGTCGAAATATCGCCATATTTGGCGATAATCTGGCATTGTTTGGTTCATGCTTAAAATCTCGCCAAATGTCGTAGAAATTGACGAGTTTCGCCGAAATATCGCCAAATTAGGCGCCAAAAATTATTTCGTATTTTGTATAACTGTAAAACTTTAACCCGTAGAATTTTGAACTTTTGTATTTAGAACTATTGTAATATCTAACTGTTTTCAATATCTTTTTTGACAGCAATCGACTGAGAATTTATTTACAGGGTTTGCCAAATGACTTTAAATACATTGAGGTGTATGAATGCATTCAATTCATTGAAAGCCTGTGGTCAATGACTACTTTGGCTATCCCCAAAATCTCGCAGACTATCTCGAGTTTGTCGGCTTTTGGTGAAATATCGCCAAATAAAGTGTCAGAAGGAAATCTTTCAAATTGAACTCAGCTTGGCGATATCGAAATATTTGGCTAGAAATCGCTAAATCTTACTATTATTGATATTTTATCTCTTTCAAACAAATAAGTTTAGAGGAAGTGCGTCGAAAATATTTTTGTTCTAATAGACGTGCAAGGAAGTCATGTGTTGGACACATCAGATTTTTTTTTTTTTTTTAAATCTCGGGATAGATTGAGGCTGGGTTGGGATAGGAGTCGGCTACATTCGTTGCTTCAGCGGCTGAATTTTGCCCTAACTATATCAGTTCGGCTTAAAAATTTCATTTAAAATTAACGTGCCATTCTGATGAGAACTCTGTTCAAGAATTCTGTTTAGCAGTTTAAAACGTTATATTTTTTTTGTTTTAAGGCCGACGCTGATTTGAGTCCGTTTGCCATACGCTGCAGGGTATGAGAGGAGTTTTTTAATGGTCAATTTGCACGTGCAGGCTTTGTAAAAGGGGGGAAAACAGTGCAGGGTCGAAAAATTTATAGGCTTTTAATGACCAATCAGGATTTGCCAACAAAGGACCACCCGTGAAACTACAAAAGCACGCCTTGCACACAATGGGGACTCTCATCTCCGCAATCCATCGAGGAGATATTGAAAAATACGTTGATTACCATTCTAGCGTACGATATCGGACTCGAGTCTGCCCTGACCGTTAATGCTATTTTTTTAACTTTTTAAACTATAAAATAGAACAAATGTTTAAGTACCGACGAAACCAGTTTCCTAATTTAAATTTTATTTCGATGTCCATAAAATGCAGTATATCACCCTCACTTCCTCAAATAAATTGCGACACGAATGTGTCCCAATGCAATCTCTTTCTTTGGCGCGAGTATTTCTTAGTATTTTTTATTTCATCTCGTTAGGCGTCCGATACCTCCCTGGCATAAAAAAAGGATGTTATTTAATTTTTCTCCCATTTTTATAACTGCCCCGCGGCATTCCTTTCTCCGTACCGCGGGATTTCCCGCATACGTGTCTATAAGTTAAAACCGAGTGTTTATGATGGCAGATGACGTCAAACAACCACCGACCGGCTGAATTTCAGCTTCTTACAATCCAGTCTTGGGAAAAGGGGAGGGAGAGGCAGAGTTACTTTTTTTAAACGGTAGACTTTCTCACGACACACTGACACTGAACATAAGAGCCTGGAGGAACGGAGCGCGTTAGCATTGGCGCTTTGTTTAGCCTACTAGTTTATTCTCTTCTAAAGTGATGCTGGTTGGTTTGGTATTAGGCGGAGGATCTTGCCAACAAAATTAACACGCGTATGATTTCAAATTATTCTATGTTCCTTTAGTATGCATTATGCATAGGCTTACCTTTCTATGGGCAAGAGAGGACAGTTGCCCCAAAATTCGATATCACCGATTGGAAACAATATTTTCTGCAACAGGAAACATTTTGCCCCAATTCCACATGCCAATTTATACCAGTCGTATTATGTATCAATTATTACGAAATTTATACTAGCTGAAATATCCGTTCTTCGCACGAAATGAGGATTGTTAAACCAACAAATACTAATGGATATATTTTTATGTATTTATCTGCTTGTCCTAGTCTCGTAAATATTTATATATTGTTATCGGGATCCATGTTTCATGATTGCGGTGAATTTTTCTTTTTTGTCAAAGCCTGTTCGCATTGAACTTAGTAATGCACTTTTAAACACATGATGTAAAGCTGACGTCAAAAATGATGGATTTTCTATTGTTATATTACCATTTAGTTATACTGACAGGGTCCATTGATGTCACTTAAACCGTTGAATCCCACAATCAAACGAAAACTGACATAATTTCTAAAAGTTCTTAAAACTCAGAAAATAAAAACATGGATGTGAGACAAATTAAACACTGAACTTTAAAAAACATTATGATTTTGATGCTATTACATCTGTTTGAATTTTATTTTCTACGCACATGTGTCAAAAATCTTCCAAATCACCCATAGCTGCACATGCGCACTATATCTTTCCTCCCTTATCAAGTGCTGTGACATCTGGTATCAACAAAATCCATGATGTTTGAAAAGTTTTGGACTCGAATAAAAAAATAAATAAAATAAAAAAATAATTACTTCTATCGTCTTGAAATGCATGGAATAACTAAATTTTATTTTTTATTTTCAACATCGTATTCACTACAGTAAAAGATGTTTGTTGCTACTTATTGCAAAATTCAACAAATAGTAAACGGAAAATGAAGATAATGTTCAATGTTCTTAAGACTCCATGTTTTAAACAGAAAACGTTCCAATTGGAAAATAAAAGTGCACAAATATCAAACAAACGGAACATTATTTACCTGGAATTTTAAAACGCTCCTAATTTAGTGTTACATTTCCTTCGCATAAGCATTTTGGCTGTAAGGAGTGCGAGAAAAAAATTGATATGTTCAACACATCGGTTGCATTCTTTCGTTACAGTTTATATAGGCAGCATCTTGGTCAAATCAATTAATTTTTATATATTATTATTTATTTATTTATTTTAATCTGCAAAGAGAGGAACGGTACTTTACATTTTAGTGCGGAGCGGTAAAACGGCTACGGGCTCTGTTCAGAGATGAAATTCTTCAGCTTTTTGTGATATTGGTCAACACTGAAAAGTTTCAAAGGGTTTCAAATAATAATCTACGCTACATGCATCCATCATTGCAATTATAACTGTAAAATTTCCCACCCTCTTTCACTTTATAAATTGCAAAATCATTGTGCATCAAAAGCTATTAAATATAATTCTTTTCACATATCTGTTGGGAGAATATTACATCTCTATGATCTACTGGTGGCAAATCAGTCTAATTTTGTGATTTCTTGATGATGTACCAAAGTTTGTTAAAATTTTAATGTAAACGATTTAATATGTCTCAGCTTATTTATACTTACAAATAAAAAGGAATTGTATTAATTAACTGCATGATATTTTTATGTAGCAGGTTCTGATGTTTTACTTCTTAAAACATCATTTACATTTATTTTATGTACAAAAATCATGTATACAAATTTTTTGCTCTCGTAAGATTTTAGTCGTTTTGTTTTTTTTGTCAATCTCATTCCTGTCTGTTACTCGTTATGCAATTTTATTGTAAAAGCCTTCCAACATGAAAATTTTAAAATTTATGGCATAAAAATGGCCCGAAATTAAAAATAAATTTCACCGAAATCCTTAATATTTTAATCCTTGATGTCTGTTCTCAGGAAATCCTAGAATGCAAAAGTTTTCGCAAGAGATTTCGTCACCAACATCTTAGCGATATTTCTCGGTTGCTTGGCAATTGAATTTCTGTGGCCGCTATAACCTATTAATACCACTCATTTTAACGTACAAATTTTAGTTTTTTCTTTATTGCTTTACTTTTTTGTTATTTTTAAAACAAAGATGAAATCCACTTTAAAATCCTCTGTACGCCCCCAAAAGTCGTTTCAGTGGCAGATCCAGGAAAAAAATACTAGGGGGGGCACAGAACCCCCCCCTTTCTTATAAATTCATTTGAATTTAAAAAATAAATCAATCTTCTGTAGTGTAAACTTAGCCTAGGGGTAAGTAGTAGTTGTGCATCTGTACTCTCCCCCCCCCCAAAAAAAAGCACTTTGTATATGCTAAAGGTCCATTTTTTTAAACTTAAAAAGAATCGTGCGTTGTCAGATATGTTGCATTATTTCCAATGAAAGCAAAATCACCAACTCAGCGCAACCTTTACTGCTTTCTACACCAGCGGTGCGCAAACCGGGGGTCGCGAGATAATTTTTGGGGTTCGCCAAATTCAAAGAGATTCAAATTTATGAAAAACCTGCAATTAATCATTTCAAAGAACTGAAATAATACAAGAGAAGAAATTGACAACTATTATTTTACGAGCGCGATATTCGCGATCGCCATCACGGGGCTTCAAAACCACGTTATCATGTATAGTGATCTGCAAATTGATCATGCATAGTGATCTTCAAAATTATTTTCCATTAAAACAAAACATCGATCTCGTTTGGATCCAGAGATGACTTGCGATTTCCAATACAGATCCGAACATAGAAACAATTATGAGCTCTTTGCAAGCACATATTTCACATTGACTTTTTATGATGTAAAGTTTTTTAAAAGTATTTTTCATTAAAAAATATTTATATCCATATGCATAAATAAAGCATTGTTTACTGAAACTATGTGTTGATTCATTAACTGATTTTTATGATGTTACAACTTTTATAACATTTTTATGGTGATTTATAAGTTTGGTGCGCTATTTTAAAAACGCGTTATTTCAATCGATGACGTCACGACACTCTTTTAAAAACACCCTGTAAGAGCAACTCCCAGAAAGAATTTCAATGTAACTTCGTTTTCAATTAAAGAAAATGCCTACTGTCTATCCAGGGGTCGCGACAAAATTATACTCAAAATAGGGGGTCGCGACAAAATTTTACACAAATTAGGAGGTCGCATATGAAAATAGTTTGCGTACCACTGTTCTACACCAACTACTTTAATCCTGTCACCAATGTTAAGTTTTGGTGATAAGTGTAAAATCCTTTTGCCTGTATGGTGCAGGTAACCTTGTTTATATTACATTTAAAAGCAAAGACATTACAGATACAATTTTTTTTTCAAGATTGAATATATATATATATATATATATATATATATATATATATATATATATATATATATATATATATATATATATATATATATATATATATATGCAGAAAACGCTTTTTTTTGCCAATTACCTTATTGGGGTTGAATTAAAAAAAAAAGAAATTGAATAGAGTTTTTGCATATTTGGTGTTCGTTACATTTAAATGCAAGAATTTCATGGCTACTTTTATTTTCGTTTGAGATATGAAGGGAAATTTGAGGACATTTTCACCTGCGTTTGGATACGAATTTATAAAAATCGCTTTTTAAATGACGCTTTACGCACAAAAACAGGGCCTTATTATCTCAGAAGCAAATCGGGACTTTTCCCAGGGCCCCCTCGCTCGAAAGGGTCTCCAATTTCAAATGTTGTTTTGAGATATTCTTTTTTATATCAAAATTTTATGAAAAATAAAACAAATTTCATAGATGGAGGTTCCCAAATTCGTCAGTGGCAGGGGCCCTTTTGATCACATTCGGGTTCTGCACAAAAGCTAGAAGCTCCTCGAATTTCATGTCTGTATTTAAAATAGATTTGTCTGCACGTTGATGTGTGGGTCAGTCAGTCAATACAGGACATTTTCATTTATATAGAGATGTTATTCCTATGTACTGTGTTTGGTATTCTATTGAAAATGGGTTTTATAGCATGCGTTTTTTTGGCGGCCGCCTGTGTGCGGTGCACACAAGCGGCCGCAAAAAACATTCGGACTTGCTGCGTTTGAGAAAGAGCTGAGTAAAATTTAGGTGATAATGTTAGCAGAAATAAATTTTTGCTGAGTGATAACCCTACTCTTATTTCCGTAATAGAAAGAAAATTTTGTAGTTTTTGTCTAAAGTATGTGTTTAAAATAAATATACGACCATTACGGATTTTTTTGTAATTTTAAGATATATGGCAACAGTATTTTTTGAACAGACAAGCACGAATTCATTGATGTCCATCTAGTTCTCTGAACAAATTTTTGACCGAATTTTTTATTGGTTATAATTTTTATTACTACATGAAAAGAAATGCAAAACTATTAAAAAATAGTAGTGCTAGTACTAAATAAAGTAGAATTAAGCTATATTATTTTCCTTTGTTTTATGAAAGCTATGAGCAGTGGCGGATTATTGCAAGTTTGTCGGTGTGGGCGGTTAGTTAGAAGATTGACATATACATCCATTTTATGGCAGTAAAATAGGATCTTTAACATTTTATTTTTTCTCGGGGGGGGCGGTCTCCCCCTCCGCCTCCCCCCTTTAATCCGCCCTTGGCTATGAGATGGACATTCTAATTTTTCGAATTTTAAGTTATGCTAGTATTTAAGACTAAAACTCCCCCTTGAGTTCTGTTAGAAAATGTATAGAATAAAAATCTTTGAACTTTTAAGTTTTCAAAACACTGCATTGTCGCGTCTATTCTCATTATACTCTTTTTACCTTTTATGCGGACGATTTTAAATCTTGTAAGTGCTATTTCTTTTATCTAATGCTTTCAATGATTGTGTAAGCGGATTCCTTTCTGTAAATGGGTTCCAAGTAATGGGCGAAATAGGATGGAATCTCACCTTAGTTCTGCTAAATTGGGGTTCTTAAGTTCGTAGACATTTTCTGTCTGAAAAGTCTGTCTTGTAATGTAACTACCCTAATACCAGCCGGGTATGGGCGTATCTTCAGTCTGCTTTTGAGTACGGGGAAACTTAACTATAGTGGTGTGTGTTTGTGTGGGGAGGAGGGGGGGGGAGAGTAAGACACCGTATGAGTCAATGAACTCCGATCAGTTTCCTGCTTTTATAGTGAACGTGATGTATCGAAAGCAATTGTGAGTTTAAGGAATCGTTTTACTATCATCCCTGCAATTTCAAAATACCCTTTCGATGATTTTGTCAACAACTGTCCCAGACTTGGCCATTATTGTGTGTTACTTGAAGACGTTTCTTAGCTATGCCTTCAAATTTATTTTTCCGTAAAAAATATTCATTATAAGTAATTTTCTCTGTCTTTTTTGTAAAATGTTCGAATGTTATTAAAAGTATTGCTTTGAGTGTTCAGGTTTACAACAAACCCTTTTTTTTTTTTTTTTACTAAGGGAGTGGTTGACTGAAGGAATGCTTCTCTCAGAAATACGTTGTAAAATGTGCCCAAGTTTTCTTCATTATGAAGAAATCAGATACATATTTTTACGTCCTCGTGCGAATTAAAGGAGGAAGTACTGTAAATGCGGAAAATTTCGGTACTTAAATTTTGTAGGAAAAATAGATTTTTGATATTCCTAAATTGACACGTTTCCACGTGACGTCTGTCCGTACGTACGCATTTTTACATAGTACGATCCATTTTTACGAGTTTTATCGTGACGCCTGTATGTATGTATAAAAACATGTACTTCGCATAACTCAAAGGCGATTATCCGGAAAATGTTAAAATTTTGTTTTTAGGACTGTTGGGACATCTATTTGTACACCTCCTTGTTTGATTGCAATTAGACTTTGTAGTTTCTTTACACACTCAAAAAAAAAAAAAAAAAAGTATTAAAAGTCTGTAATGTCATTGTTTGTCATTTAGGCCATGCCCAAAATCTTGCTAACTCTGGCCAAGCTTATCAACTTTTGCCGAAATATCGTCAAATTTGGCCCCAGAAGCCCAAAGAAAGAAGGGGGGACGACCTACTTTCATATTCCTTTTTATGCCTCTGCATTTTTAACACCAGAATTAAGTTCTAAGGCAGGCTCATTTAAAATTTCTTTGCTATATTGTATATTTTAAAAAAGTGTTGATTTGCAATGTCAGTGAAGAAATACTTGTAAATACTTATTTGAATTAAAATAATTTAAAAAATTGTCAAATAACCCCATGAAAAATACTCATCACAATATACGGTCGTTTTGGGTGGACAAAAAGGTTCAACCGATTCAACCAGGGAGGTCCACCCTTCAACTTCTCTTCTTTTACTCTGGGTTTGTCTATGGGGGGCACTTCTGATTAGGCTAGCGTTTTGTGTCTAAGTCCACCCTTCATCAGTTGAAGAAAGTAAACAGGCAGTGTTGTCATTCAAAAGAAGGAAAGTAAGAAATAGGAGAGAATTAAAGAAGGGGGTGGGAGCATGGGCGCCGGCAGCATAGGGCAAGGGGGGCCATGCCCCCCCTGGATTTTTGTATGGAGTGTTTTCCCTTGCTTTTTTGCTCTTTCCAACATGGTAACCATACGTTGAAGTAGTCTTTGCCCCCCCCTGGGAAATATTCTACCGGCGCCCATGGGTGGGAGGGAAAATAGCAAAAACAGGATAAGTTAAAATAATTGAGAAATAAATTAGTAAAAACATAAAACAATATATAATAATAAATGAATAAATAAATAAATAAAAACAAGCAGAACTAAGCAGAATCAATAAAAGGAATGGAAGAATCATTAATTAGGTGCTTCAAGTGTGTATATGTGTGTGTGTGTGTGGGGGGGAGAATTACACAACCCCAAATGTGCGCCCTTCAATAAATGCCTTTTTACCAAGATTTAATAAAAATAATAATTTAAAAAAAAGTTTCATCCATTTTATTACAAATAAAAAAATTTAAAGTAAACAGTGGTTATGTGTCCCACCTGTATGCACATCTATGCCTGTTAGCTTATGGCACTTTCTAATAGAACTAATCCGTGAGCTTGAATGAGGAAAAATCAAGAACGGAAATTTGAGTATTGGCAAAATGTAGGGGGCATCATTAATCTCAGAGAAGATGAGTCGGAACAAATTTTGATAGTATGGAACATGTAAGTGTAAAAAGCAGAAAGATATACTCACCTTTAAACATAAGAATATAATCACCTTCTGTAAATCTAATTTTTATAGTTTTGGCATTTAAACAGTTAAAACAAGGATTGTCTAAGTCTTGAACTGTTTTAAAAATTAAATTATGGTTGTCCTATAAAATTACAGTACTAATTAATGTCTCTTCACAAATTATATGATGGTCTTTGGCTTTCTTTATATTTTACGATCGTGGGATAACATTTTACATTAAGAGATTAGAGAAATTTCATAAGATTAACTATTTTGGGTCACATGCTAAATTTCCTGTGCCCTTTTTCAATATCAATTTGAAAAGACTGATAAGTTTAACACATTGACATAAAAGTGGGTTCTTGAGCATGGGAAAAAGTAATGTGAAAGTAAACAGATCCTGTTAAGTTATGCAGTATAATGAAGTGAATTGATGCAGAATGAACTTACTTTTGATTTGTTTCATATTGTACTTAGGGATGTAACGAATAATCGGCCACTGTTCGGTATTCGGCTGTTTTGCCGAATATTCGGTAAGCCGAATATTGCTACATATTCAGCTGAATAATTTCAGAACAAAGAGAAAAATATTTTTTTTAATGCATTTACAAATAATATTGCTTAATTATACTTCAAGTGCTAATCTCGTATAATAAAATATCCTAAGTCATTGAATTTTAAGCTGAATGTAACTAACATAATCTAATGTATTTAATAATATTACAGAAATACAGGCTTTTCTACTTGGTGACACTACTTGACTTGATTTTCTAATTTCTTTATTGGGTGGTGGTAGAAGGAATTTTTTTCAGATCCTAAATTTACAACTATAATTTTTGAAAAGCTGCTAAATATATTTTGCTCAGAGTGTAAAGCCCAAAACAGGATATGATTATGTGTAGTTACCAGATTAATCACATTCACCATAGCATATTTATTAAATTATGAATATCACAAAATATAATTATGCTGTTATAAGGTTTAACTTGTAAAAGATATTTTTTCATGACCAAGTTTTTTTAGTTTTATAGATAATATGCTGTTTGTTTTTAAGTACCTGCAAATAATATAAAATGAATTTTAATTAGTCTTTATTTAATAGTTAATTACAAAATTTAAAAGTGATATTTTATTTACAATTAAAATCAAATTAAAAAAAATTTAATATTTGACCACCGAATATTTGGTATTCGGCTATTCAGCCAAATCACTATTTGTTACATCTCTAATTGTAATGGCTCATGGGCATAGCCAGGAAAAATGTTTGGAGGGTTGGGGGAGATGATATTAAATAAATCGTGAATAAACTGAATTTCTGTATGACATAAAGCTTATGCTAACTATTCTGAAAATTTTTGGTGGGGTTATATCCCATTTCCTTCCCTGGCTATGCCCCTGGATGACATGTAGCTATAATATTATTTCTCACTGGAAAGTTATTTATATATTTTTTCTTCCTCTATAGCTGGAGGCGTAGGAAAGAGTGCCTTGACAATTCAGTTAATTCAAAATCAGTAAGTGTTGTTTAATTTATCATTTTATTTTGAATGCAGCCTTATTTGACATCAGTTTTGAGTAAATTAAAAAACTGTTATCTGTAGTCACTATTATAGTGAAACCTTGTTTATGCAAACTGTTTGTGGAAAGGGGGAATATTTCTTTATGACACAAATTAAAAAGGGGCCTACATCGGTGTAACCAAAAGAAAAATTAAAGAAAAGGAAAAAAGAACATGAAGCAGATTTAAAATTTGGAAAATTAAGCACAATATTATCACTCAAAGGGAAAACATAACTGTAAATCTAAACAACATCGAAAAGATATGAAATTATCAAACATAGGGTATTAAAAAATAGCAAATTTTGAATCCGATAAATTAGAGGTTTGTACAGCTTAATGGTGATTCTATAAAGCATCTATTTTTATGTACACTACTATTTCCCCTGACATAAAATTAGACACAAGTAGATTGTATGTCTTCCAGTACAATGTTCCTATTTTTGAAAAACTAACATCTTCAACATTCCAGGCATGAATTTGACCTTTCTTAATATCTCAAACATCAGGTCTTTGGTCTTCCTCATATTTTACCAAGCATTCAAAATGACATTTTGCTGACTAAATTTTCATCAGATGATAAATTAAGATACTGCCAAAATTTTTATAAAGATATTGCACACTGCAGATAATAATATTAAATGAAGAAAGTGAAATAACAAATAGTGATAATATTGGGTTGGCAAAAAAGTAATTGCTTTTTTTATATGAAATTGAAACAAATTTTTAATCATGAAACCATTATTCAAGTTCAGCCATAGCTGTAACAGTCATGCTTGTAGTCAGAAGATCGGAGAACAGCTTCTCACTTCTGGCAACATTTTACTTGTCTAAGAGAGCCTGGGAAGTAATAGAGTAAAGCCAAGGAAGTTATGGCCTTTGAGCCACTCATTAAATATGCTCATTTCTACCAATGATATACTCAATACAAAAAAACTTTGACTAGAAGCAGTATTTTATTTGTAAATAATATTTCTTTTAACTATCACGATCGAAATTAATGAAAAGTGAATTTCTTGAAACCTACGTGTAGCATTCTCAGTTTGCAGATAACCCCTTAAATGTTGTGTTGTTAAGGCAATGCTACATTTGGGTGATCTGCCTGGGGTGGGGGGTGCCTTGGTCAAAGGACTTTTTAAGGAATTCTAACATTCGTTACACCTGGAGAAAACTGACCAAAACTCCAGACTGTTAGATCAACACGTGTGTGATGGGATAACCCCTTAAAAATCACACAGGAAAGAATTCACAATATCTCTGAAAATTATCTTGGAGAAAAGATTGGATTGGTAAAAATTATGTTTAGGGTAATTTGAAGGTTTTCTTTTGTTTAATAAAGTCAAAATAGTGTTGCCATTGAGAAAAATGAAATTGATGCAGAATTAAATATGAAGATGGCCCCTTATGCAAATTAAATTCATAGTAAATTAAAGTATACATTATTTGCAAATGAATGATATTTATAACTTTGCTGTGTGACCAACGTCGGCCAAATAAAGAGCAATTGGGCTTTTTTCTCTCTCTCCTCAGAGCTTGTACATCTTTTCTTAGAGTATTTGCTTCTCAAAATTCCATATTTAAAAAATATTTTAGATTCATTCCATATATATATATTTATTTATATATTTTTCAAGATTCACTGGCAAAATCAAGATTACGAAACAGGGGATAGGTCTAGCCTCGGTTTTCGCTTCTTCCCCATCCCCCATTCAGTACTGTAAAATGAATAAAATCACGCTACTGCATATGAAAAAGATGGTTAAATTGTACTAATTTTCCTATTGAAATGTTGGCTATGTAATAAGTGTCTCCTGTAAAATAATTCAGTTATAATTGATCAGTCATCAGAAAGTGAAGTGAACTTAAATTTTTCAAATGATTCTAATGTGATGTTAACAGAAACAACTTATTTTATAAATAAAATTGTCAGATATTTCTTTTATCAAAACTTATTTTTCTCTTTGCAGCTTTGTTGACGAATATGATCCAACTATTGGTGAGATTTCTTTTCATTAACTTTTCTCGTTATTTGCAAAAACAATTTTTATAATGTTGCTCATTTATTTCTTTATCAGAGGACTCGTATAGAAAACAAGTTGTCATAGATGGTGAAACTTGCCTTTTAGACATTTTAGATACAGCAGGTCAAGAAGAGTATAGGTAACCTTTTAATGATTTCTAGACCTGTTATTTAAAACTTCCTTCCTTTGTTTTTATTATTGATAAGTTTGATGCATAAATAAAGAAAAATGAAGTGGCTTAGTGGCATTTACTTATTTAAACAAAGATAAGTCATTTAAAATACGATACTTTCCAATACCAATTTTTTTGGTGTATTCTCTCTTCATAGCTTCCAGCCCTTATATCATTTACATTAAAATGCACTGAATGGGAGAAAAAAATTACAACCCTTAAATTTTGTTAATTTTTTTTTTTCTTTTACAGTTCTGTAAAAAGAATTATAAATCTTCAGCTGTGTAGCTTTCAGTAATACAATCTCTTAAGGTACCAAACAAAAGCTATTCAATATTTCTGTATTGATCTATCTATTAAGTGCAGAGGTTCCCAAACTGTGTGCCGCGGCACCCTAGGGTGACATGAGCATAGCCAGGTGCCCAGACTTGTACGGGATTAAGGTCCGTAAAATATACGGATTTGTAAGTGTTAAATATTTACTGATGTACCGGATATGACGAAGTGGCATTATTAACGGATTGTTTGGTCGATTTTCGAAGGTCTCAATTTCTTTTGCAGTGTAATCTTTTTCCATCCGTCCAGAGAATATATACTTTCCCTTAAACACCATCGTTTATTTAAATGTCCAATGGCGTTAAGAATAAAAATTGATTCCTATTTTGATTTTAAATGTAATATTTTAGCTCCCATCCAACTCCTCTCTCGAAGAAACCAACAAAGAACAAAAAAAAAAATAAGCAGCATTGCAATTGAGCATGTTCATCACTTTGCAAGTTCAATCCTTCTCCATCTCTTCTTGATGAATAAATATTTTTCCTTTAGTACGTACTCTCATTTAAAGCTCCAATTCCGTAAGAATAAAAAGTTATTCCTATTTTAAATTTTCAACCCCCCCCCCCTAGGAAATCAGTGAGGAAGGGGGGTGGAAACTTCACTAAGTAGAGCAGGTTCAGTTGTGAATGAAAATAATATTAAAAATTAAATTAGAGAGCATTTTGATAAATAAACTTAGTTTTGACAAGTAGTAACAAGAGCACTAGTCATTAACAAAAAATGAACCTAGTTTTACTGATGTGAGGTGGAAAATTACTGAAATGAGCACAAGATTTTACTGTTGTTAATTTTCCCAGGTTGGCAGGTATGACATGAGCATATGCCAAGGGTGCATCCAGGACCATGAAGGGGTATTAAGGGGTGGTACAAATAAGTGTTTTGGTAAAGTATAATCAAATATTTTCTCTGAACCGGTATCCCACAAAAGTTAGCCAAGCCAGTGACCAAGCGGGCAAAAATAAAAATATTTCCTTCAAGTTCGAGGGAGTTCAGTGTCCTGTAGCCTCTCTTTTGCAGGAACTTCCTGAAATAGGCAGGGTTGTCAGATTTGCTGCCCGAGTAGCTCCCCATTTTCCCCACCGAGGTGGATTTTTACCTTAAAAAACCCATGGATTTTTTTGGGTAAAATGGGTTCTTTTAAGATAAAACTTTGATTTGCATCATTTTAAAAGAAACATCGGAATGATAATTTAATTTATCGTAGAAGCATTTAATTTCTTTAAAAAAAATTTTAAGTTCTATTTCAATACAAGATTATTTTTATCACTCTTGAAAGTATAAATCCTAACTCCATTCTGTTGCTTTTATGAAAAATAATCTTTGTTTTCTACCAGTCGTAATACTGTTTAAAAGTTACTTTTAGTAATTTTTGATGGTTGAAATTTGTCATAAAATTTTCTGTGACCAAACAAACAGTATTCTATAAAATGGTAGTTGTTTAAAGAATATATAATCGTAAAGACTACAGAGCTATGCAAATGCATGAGTTAATTTTTACTGAAAGGAAAAGATGTTTATGCAAACGTAATGTCCAATATTTCCTCTTTAGAATATTTAGAAATAAAACAACCATTCAAGTATATAATAATAATTTCTTGGCTGTATAATAAAAGCAGGTCTGGTTGCATTGTATTGCACTAATTGTTGAAATTAGATATCACTGGATTAATAAATCAATACCACAAAATAAAGAAGTATATGCATTATGGAATGAAAGGAATTACAACTAATTACAACTTAACTCTGTGTTATTCATTAACTATTTAAATATTAAAAAGCAGTTTGGAGGTAGGTTTTTGACATTCATTTTTTATATTGCTTCAAAGAAAATAAAGTATTTTGAGAAATTCTATATAAAGTTATTGTGTTATATTGTTAATATTTTCTTTCATATTTAAAATCACTGGAATTTATTTTTTTATAAATAAAATTAATAAAATAATTTCTTAAATTATGAAATTAGAAGATAAACCTTCGTCTAAAGCAATAAAAATTATGCTTTGTTTTATTACACCCACTCAAAAAGCAAAATTACTCACTTCAATTTAGTGAGTAACTAATTAGTTTTTGAAATATGCACAGCTTGAAATATAAGAGGTTATTGCTATTTGTTGCATCATGCTGTTTTTAGGAAGAAAAATGCTTTACAAATGAAACCGATATAGGAAATTTGACTTATACTCAAATATTTTTTTGGGAGGGTGTGCATTTCTTTTTGTACAATTTTGTACATTAACTTTATTTTCCTTATATCAGAGCCTAATCAAGATAACTGTGGGCCCTGGGCAGAAGAAAAAAATTAGGCCCCTTGCTATAACCTCCCCCTTGAAAAAAAAAAAAAAAAAAATGATTGGTTTATGCTGATAGTTTTTAAATATCTTACCCCTTCCAAACACAAATTTTGTTTTAAGTAATCTGAAATAAACAAATATAGTTACATGATGTCAAAGAAACAGATGGTTAAACATTACATCGAAATGCTGTATCATTTTTGCTAACATGTACGGAATACAACCACTTTTTGTAAAGTCATTTTTGTAAATATTTCTTAAAGTAACAAATAATTCAAAAAACTCTGCTGTTCGAGCCTTGTCAGGGGGAGACCCCCTTGAACCCTCCTAATTTTTTAGTTTCATTATTGCTATATTAAAACGATAATTGACTATGTCACTTTATCTCTCATCTTACGTGTATTTCGCCTGGTAACCCTATGTTGAAATTTTTATGATTGTAACCTTTTTATAGAAAAATACATGTGATACATATTCACAGCTTACAAAATATTGTAACAATAGATTAAAGCTGTAGTGAACTAATAGTATTTAAATATATGTAAAATTATGTTGCATTTTTATGACTCTTTTCTGGGACACAGTTTTCGGACAATTTTCAATAAAGGGGGTGAGAGATAAAATGACAGTCATTAATATACAGTAAAAAGACTTAACTTACGAATCAGTGTAGCATCCACATAGCAGATACAAAATTCTAAATATCCATGGAATGATAAATGTATTGATTTAGGGAAGCATTCATAATTAAACAGCATAACCAAAAATGAGCAAAATATATGAAACCAATAAAAGGGAAAAACGATTATGTGGACAAATTGAAAGGTGAAGTACAGATTGGAAAGTGTAGCGTAGTAAGCATCGATGAGCTCATCAGGCCCCACAAACCGAATACATACTACCAATGATATATTTTAATGGTATGCCATTTAAGGTTCTAATAATTTACTAAGCTAATAATTATTTATCCAAAAGAATATGCAGTGAAAGTTCTTAGAAGCAAATTTATTCTTTCCTTTATTTTTTGGAGAGCAGTGTCAAGTTCCCTGTGTGGTTTAAACCTTAACTTTATGTTTGTCTGTGGTTTGAAGTTTGAAGTTTGCATTTTTATAAGTGAAAATTTTTGAGTTGGAAGTATCAAAATTTTTAATTTTGCCCAATAAAACCTGGGGTTTTGCCCTAAACACAGGATTTTTTAATAAAACCCACCTGGGTTGGGTATTTTACAAAAAACCCGGGTTTTTTACAACTCTGGAAATAGGAGAGGGGTGTCAAAATTCCATATCCCTTTACCAAGAGAGTACTTTCTTGATAGACCTATAAACAACATAAAAGAAGTAAGGAAAAATCCAACTTTCAACCTGAGAAGGGTGCCGCGAAATGTTTTTAGCTTGACAAGGGTGCCACAGTGAAAAAAAGTTCTGGAAACCCCTGTATTAAGGCAATTGAGAAGAACAAAACACTCTTTTTTTTTTTTTTTTTTTTTTTTTTTTTGGTGTGTGTGTGTTTGCTGTATTGATCTTTAATGTTTTACCTAACATGCTTGTGACAGTCCTCGTTAACTATATGGCATATCGGAAGAGATTGGAATAGTGTCACCGTTGGCATAACTGGATGGGTTTAGCTCCCACCCAGTTGTACCAATAACTGAAATCTTTCAGCCCCCTGTGAAAGGTATTTATATTGAAAGAATGAAAGATGAAGCCCTATAGTGTCCCCTAAAATATCCAAATGTCTACCCATCTGCACTAAAAGGTGTACACCCTTCCTGCTGCCTTGCTCATTTGAAAATACTATAAAAAACTTAAGAGTCCGAAGAATTTATTTTAGGGTTAAAGGTTACTGAGCATTTTTATTATATTTTGTTTTCTCCAGATTTAATTATTTCAAAACTTAGTTAAAAGTTAGTCAAAACTTAGTATTCATTGTTGTGTATTTTCAGTGCTATGAGGGATCAATATATGAGAACAGGTGAAGGCTTTCTTCTTGTATTTGCAGTAAACAATGCCAAATCTTTTGAAGATATTAGTATGTACAGAGAACAGGTAAATATTTTTAATTACTTGGTCTTGAATATATTTATAATTTTAAGTACTGCATGGTAACTTTATAGCTGCCAAGTACCACAGATTTCCCAAAGTTATTACAGTAATCTTAGTCAACTCACAAAACTCTTTACAATCCATAAGTATTTCTTTCTTTTTTTTTTTTTTTTTAAGTTAGTCAAACTTTTATGCAGAAGCAGTGGTGAATTTCAGGGGGTTGATGGGTGACAAAAAATGTTTCCAAAATTGAACTCCGCTTAGCAATATCTTCTATATTTGGCTAGAATTCGCCAAACTCTACTGTTTTCAATGTTGTTGCCAGTGGCGTAGCCAAGGCCCCCCCCCCCTCCCATGATGAATTTTTTGCCATATAAAATGTATATTCTTCACCCCGTTATCACACACACACACACCTATACATATATGTGAGTTGCAGTAGTCATATTCCCCTCCCCCCCCCCCCCCCCCCATGAAAAATTTCTGGCTACACTGAATGTTATTGTTTCTTATCCTATCTGGTTATCCATTTATTGCTGTTTCTCATCCTGTCTGGTTAAGTCCCAAGCAAGAAAACAGTTGATTTTCAGTGGGAATAATGGTGTATCTTAGAAAGGTTTGCTGGCACTGGCATGTCAAAAGTCGCCAAAGTTGGTCACTTTCGGCAATTTAGTGCCAAGTTTGGCATAAAAAAATAAGTTTTAAAAAAAAAAATAAGCCAAGACTGAACTGAACTTGACTATATCTGCTACATTTGGCCAGAATTTGCCAAACCCTACTGATTTAGAATGGGAATAATTTCTCATTATAATTAAGTAATTTGAACTTGGTTTTCATTTGAAAAAATCATAATGGTGTTTGATATATATATATATATATATATATATTATTATTCAGTTAATTTTATGAATGCAGTTTAACTTCAATGCCTGAAAGTCAAATCAACACCAGAAAAATTCAAGATATTGAATTTTGGAGATAATGAAGTGAAATAAAAGTCGGTCAATTTGAACAGGAAAACATATATTTGAGATATCAAGGTTTTCAAGATACTGAGGTTTGAAATATCGAAGTTACACTGTATTTCTATTTTCACATTGTAAGAATTCTCCTTATGCAATTGTGATAACTGTTCTAAACTTGAAGGTCGATTAAGTCTGAATATTACATTGTAAATGCCTTTTAGACATAACATATTTTATTATTATTATTTTAATACAGCCTCACCATAATATTTTTTTTTAAATATTGCCCCCTATAAGATGTATAACATAAAAAGTAACTACATGTCATTAGAAAACTTTTTGTAATTGGTAGTTTAATGCTAATGTCAATGCTTTAAAATACAGGCCACTAACCAAATAAGTTGAAACAAACACTTCCTGTATAACACTGATTTAAAATTGTCCATTTTTAAACAATATGTATTATTGTTTTAAAATGTTGTATGGAGCCATGAGGGGTCTACTGTATGTAGACCCCTCATAACATGGCTCCATACAACACTGATCCCTAGAACACGTCAAAGAAAAATGTGATCAGGTTTCCTATAACATGTTAAGAGACTTGTACATCACTATAAATTAAGACAGATATTCTTATTTTATGATGCTTTAGCTCCAGTAATTAATATAACATTTCAATGGCAACACTAAAAGAAATTATCTCCTATTCCAGAGTAATAGAAGCACAAAAGCTGCTGTTTTGCTGGCTGCAACATACGCCTCAAGCAAAAAGCATATGATGAATTAAGGAGATCATCTTCTTTTTCTAATTCTAGTGTACATTAAACGTATCTGAAAGAAATTTTGTGTAATTTGTTTTATTCTATTACAATTTGAGAAAGAAAACGTTTTATTAAAATAAATCTGGGAATTCAAACCCGATTTAATTTAGAGGAAGTGCATATCAGTTATCTCTGGTGCATGCATAGTATCAAGTAAGCATTATTTAAGTGAAATGTAAAAAAATTCCTCAAATAGGGTGTGCAGTGGTTGAACAATGTGGTTTACACTCCAGGTGGAGCATAGCTCAGGAGCTGTACAACACAGATCCCTATAACATAGATTCCTGTAACACTGAATGTAGCTGTTATAGGGGGGTCTACTGTAATCAGGTTTATTAATGACAATAATTTTCTTTTTTTCCTTTTTTAATTGTGGGGAATAATTACATAATATATAAGCGATACAAAAGACTGAAAAATTGATTAACCTTGAATTTTCTTTTTTTAAACAAAAAAATTTTCAAACCTGATGCAAAAACATATTTTTGGCATATAAAAGTCTGCAAAACTGATACAAAAGCAGATATTCTTGATACAATTTTCTGCAAAAATGATGCAAAATTAGATTTTTTCTGATACGAAAAGCCTAAAGCTCTGTAGCACCACTGACTACTCAACAAGCTTCCTAACTACTCAACAGATTTTCGGTCCAAGTGTTAACTGTAGATTGAGAAAGAAAAGAAATCTTTGACCTTTGCTAGCACAAATTTTATAGTCATCATATACATTTTTTGATAACAAACAGCACAATCTTCCTGGAGAAATCTGAAAACTTCTGAAATTTTATCTTTATGCTTCTGAAGCAGCCGGAAAAATATTGCCAAGTATGCCTAACTAATATGTATGCATTTGCACTTTCTTTCTAAAAGCAGGGCCGCCGCCTTTTTGAAGTGGCCCAGTTTCAAACATTTTTGGGGGCTCCCCAAAGTCACTGCTAAATTTTCACACATGAATAGACATGCACTTATAATGTGAACATTAAGAATGAACTTGTTACCACTTATGGTCATATGCTTCATTAAATGTGCATGGTAAATCTGGGGCCGTTTATCTTCCTAACCTACATTGCTAATACTGAAACATGTGAGAAATTACAAATGTATTCACTCTGTAGATCCCCTGATAATTATGTTTGTTTCAGAGTAGTTTCATTAGTTAAAAAAGCACTAAAATGACTATTTTGTTGACATTTAAAATTCAAAAAGAAGACCACAATATAAGTTGGGGAGAGAACATAAAGCTTATGTCAAAATTATTCTGAACAACTTAAATAGAATCAATTTTATCTTTTCAATCAAATTAACCAAAATGTATGTCTGAATAGTCTTCTTCATTTTAAGACTATTAATGTATTTTAACCATTAAAAGCAAATAATTTATTTTATAGTGCTGCCAATTTAGAAAATTTGTTGCTAAATTTATCAACTTTTTACTGTATTTAGTTATAATTTTTTTTATTGGGGGAAGGGACATTTTTTTGTGATTTTGCCCTCTTAATTTAGAGATTCAGATGAACTTAAAGTAATGTTTCAAAATTTATAAACTTTTGAAACCTGTTCAGTATTGCTTTACAAAGGAAATGAAGTCATGAAAGGTTCAAGATAATTGGATCAGACATTGGTTTGTATATGAAGACCAATGATGCAACAGCTGGCACATTGTGCTGTCATGTCACAGGTCCGGAATTCGATTACTGGGCTTGGTCAGGTTGACCCAGCCTTTAATCGCTTGAGTGATTCGATAAACTGAGGACCAAGCTTGCACCCCAGAACCCATGGTCACGAAGACATGGCTGGGCTGTGCAGTAGGGTGGATCGAAAAAAACTTTTTTTAGAATTTCAAAACCTACCTATGTGGAAAAGATGTTCTGTAGTATGGAGATAAAGGGAAAAATAACTAAAAAATTTAAATTTAAAATTTGATGCTGCCGCAAGGGGGTTAAATTTCCCCAAAAAATGAAAAAAAGAGTGAAATTTGCTTTTATATAGTGAAAATAAAAATAATGTTAATCAGAACCTACCTGTGCGGAAAAGATGTTCTATAGCATAGAGATAAAGGGAAAAATAATTATAAAATTTAATTTTAAAATTTAATGCTGTTGCAAGGCAGTTGAATTTTCGAAAAAAGGGGAATATAACTAAATTTTGCTCATCCATGGAGAAAACAAGATTATTGATTATCAAAATATACCTATGCAGAAAAGATATTCTATAATGCATAAAGTACTCGAAAAATAAAACAAAAAATTACATTTTAGATTAAGCTCTGTCTCGAGGGAGATGAAATTTAGATATTTCAGTCTCTTTATGGTAAAAAGCTAAAGTGATTTTTGTTAAAAATAAAAATACAATTTGGTGCTACTTAATATTTTTGAAATGAGAAGACATACTAAATGACTACCAAAAAAAAAAAAAAAAAAAAAAAAAAAAAAGACTTTGATACTTTTATATCTTACTTAAATAGTTACTCAAAACAAACCTAGAAAAAACCCATCAAAATTACAGGGGGCAGTAATCCCGTTTGGTGTTGAAAACTGTCATGAGGTTTCGTGATTCCAGACGATTTCTTATTAAACCACCTCTTCTGGAGGGTCCACAGACAGCAGCAGATGCTTCAGTGACTATTTTAACTATTCGTTCTGTAGCCTGAGTATGGCAGGGAAACCCTGTGATAGCAGGTAGTATTGCCTCTGGAATAATTGTTGGGTTTCTTATAGCTTCTAAAATCATGTCATCACTAAATTGTTCAGTCAGTGGAAGCTCTGTTACATATTCCCACTTAATCAAGTCCACATAATCCGTTGGACAAAGGTCAAAATCTGGTAAATTGAAGACATGAATATTATCTGTTGCAGTGGTTGTGGTTGCATTAGACTGTTTGATGTAGAGCACTTTCAGAATTCTCCGAAGTGCCAATTCCTTTACATGACTTCTGTTGTCAGCTAGCATCGATATAAGGAAATTTTTAGGATAGCCAAAAAACCCGTTTCTTTGAATAACAGTGTCGATGACGGCCTTCAAATCACTGGACAAATAACACCATAAAAATTACCAATGGTTTTGTCTTGATGTTGAACCACATCTGGGCATAGACGTTTAGGATGAATGTCGTTACAGTCACTAAAGCCTCGGACGGATTTCCATAAGCTATATAGAGTCTGAGAATTCTATTTGCAGTTGTAAGCCACCTTGAGTGACAAAGTTTTCCTGGGTTTCTCTTTCACAGACTTTCGCTGCAATGTCCACAGTTGATTGCTTCACAAATTTCCATAAGGTACAGTTGATCAGTACTTAAATCTTTTTTATTAGTCACTTCACTTAGAGTGCATCGTATTGGCGTAAATATAGCTACGGGTAGCTTTTCACATCCGTCCTGTGATTTTCCGATTTCACCAGTGAAACTTCTGGGTCCATCTAAGTGAGTGAAAATGTGACGTAGTGGTAGCTCGTTGGCATGCAATTGGCACACAAACCACTGAAGTGGACGCTTCAAGATTAGTTCCATGATTCGAACAATATACCCCCTTTGACACCTGTGTTGACAGGCGTTCCATCACAACCAATCGCAATCAACTTTGTGACATCTAAGTTATTGCCAAGTGACAGAAATTCAAGTATATGTTTTACAATAATTTGTGCTCTCCGGCAATTTAAAATACCTGGCCGATGTACTTTGAACCAGGTTCTTTTATCAAGCTTATGAGTTCTTCTGTTATCACTTTTCTTTTTTCTTCTATTGTCTTCCATTGTTAGTGTCCTGTCTTTGCATCCATTGAAGTACAAACCAAACTGGTCATGATTATATTCTGTTAGAGTTGGCCGAGACATTAGAGAAGTTCTGCTCTTTGATCTCAGTCGCCGAATTTTATTTCTGTCAACAACATTCGATATGTTTCCTTGTGAAATAATTCCTACGTCTTAAAGTGTAGCTGACAAGATGGCAGTGCCTGCTCTGTCGGAAATTCCAAATCTATCTAATGTTCTAGATACAGCAGTAAATTTTGTTGCTACAGGTATGGCATCGGCTACAGTGTTAGGATTTTCAGCGATAGTTGTTGGTGAAGAAAAGTCTGTATTTACATCTTATTACATGTTCGTAAGTTGGAAGCATATTACTTGGCATATCACAGCCAGAGCCAAATAAAGGGCAAACCATGTCTTTTCTTAACAACGCGATAGCGATACGCATTAAAACTGAAAGCCAGTGCAATTAAATTGAGAAACGATTTGATTTAGCCACGTGGTCGGGTCATACCATGTAGGAACTTGCGACTTACGGAGGAATGGATGGTCGAATGAAACAGGAGACGGAAAAATATTAGGAATGTCTCTTTGTGTCGATAGTAATATTACGGCTCTATATATGGTTCCCTACTTACTTAAAGGTGAAGCAGAGGATCTGGGTCATAAAATATCGCACCGTTCATTGCACTAATCACTACGGAATACTTAGTATTCAGTAATTACCAATTTATAATTTGTACATTATTGCACTCATCACTACTTACTACTACTTGTTTCTAGTAATTGTACTATTTATTATTGAATACTCAAAGTTAAGTAATCATCACACCAGTTATTTTATACTGAAGAAAAACAATTATTCTGAGTCAAAAATCAAACCAAAATTTCCGCACGTTTCGAGAATTCAACCCCGTTGTGGAAATACTAAGTTTTAAAAATTAAAATTGTAAATTACTATTCTTGTAATCTCAATGCCATAGATCACCTTTTTCGCATAAGTATATTCTGATAAGCAATAATTTAGTTTTCTCCATGGACGAGCAAAACTTAGTCATATTTCCCTTTCTTTGAAAAATTTAACCGCCTTGCAGCAGTATTAAATTTTAAAATTATTTTTCCCTTTATCTCCATACTGTAGAACATCTTTTCTGCATAGGTAGGTTCTGATTAACCGTATTTTTGTTTTCACCATATAAAATCAAATTGTACTCTTTTTTTCCCCTTTTTTGGGAAATTAAACCCCCCTTGCGATAGCATTAAATTTTAAATTTAAATTTTTTAGTTATTTTTCCCTTTATCTCCATACTACAGAATACCTTTTCCGCATAGGTAGGTTTTGAAATTCCGAATAAAGTTTTTTTCGATCCACTCTACTGTGCAGTCCTTGTCCCCGCGTGGACTATTCTACCAATGTCTAGTTTAGTTATTCGTCTGTATATAGAATACATGGCTCAGTAATTAATGAACAGACATATCATGGACTTATCCAGGGAAGGGCCACTCCCGAAATTGGAACTTTCCTTAATTGAATGTCTATAATTAATCTTTTTTGTGGAAATTCTACCTTTGTCACATATTGGTCTCGCCTTGAATTTTTTTTCTGGTTGCATGACTCAAACGTATATTTCTATCATCTAATTTTATGTATACTTTTGACCACTATTGTACTGTAAATATTCAAATTTAGTATAAGTTCCATCATCCATTCACTGAGCAACATCCATTCAAAATCAATATTAATTCCATTTAGTATTAATTTGGAATTAATATCGATTAATCAATTTCTTATTTGGAGTTGAAAAGAATGTTGATGTTTGAAAAATTTTATCTTTCTACTCTACTTATATAATACGTTAACGCATGAGGTACCAAAATCGACAATATTTCCACTCTGAGAATGGCAAGAACTGGATGTAAACATTAGTGCAATAACAATAACGCATGTGCAAAAATCCAAATTAACAATTCAGTGACATCAAATGGAGCAAGCATATGCCACACAGTAGTGAGGTTACAAAATTACAATAATGGATACACAAAAATGCAGAATCTTTCGGATGTTTTCACAGCTTAAAAAAAAAAATCTCACCATGCATTAGGCTAAAGCACATTTTAAGCATTTGCTATTTCAACATTAGCTTTTATGATGACACCCAAAATGTGTCGCAACCTTAACCTAAATGGATTTAATGGCAAATACTTTTAAACAAAGAAACATGATTTTCATTGAAATGAGTCCATTAATTTAGTCAACCCTGCCCTGAGTATAAAGAAAATTAAAGTATGGGGTGGCGAAGCTGGCTGCCTTGGCATCTAGTTTTCAATAAACATAGTTTTAAATGTAGTGACTTTTTCTAAGAACATTAAACAATTAGTAGTAGTTTAGAAAAAGTGTTTCATCTTCCTACAGAATTTTGCTTTCATTTCATAGGGATTAAATCAGCGGGGGATTGCATAGGGATTAAAATTTTTAAATATTAGAAATAATCAAAATGGATTTAAAACTTTTATAAATGTAAAATTGAATCACAATTAAAAATTTTACTACAATAAACTAATTATTTGCAATCTGGATAGTTATCAACTAAATAATGACTTCCATTTCTTCAAAAATAGGAAAAGTGATGATAATATTCATAAAGTTTAATCCATAATTTAGGCATGTGGAACTGCAAAATAGCATAAAATTCAAATCACCATTGAAAAGTCTTCTGTGAAATAGATAAGAAATATGTAACACAAAACAGATTAATTTGTACGAGTCTATTAACATCTAACAGTCTAATACAAACACAGACATCTAACATGGCATGGCTTTTATTTGTATAAGGGTGGACAAAATGTCAGAGCAGCAGCAGCAGAATTCTACTGCTCTAATATCAAAATGTTTTTGATCGAAATACATGTACAAATTGATAAGTACCTTTTTAAATGTGTGATTTACAAGGTTTAATTATTTTATCTTTTAAACACAGGGTTTGATGCAGACAAAATTTGGGTCTGTTTTATGACCCCTTCACAGAATTACAATCGACCAAAACAGTGCCTTCATAAAAATACAATCTATTAAAAATAGCCCCTTCACAAAAATTTAATCACATACTTGCCAACTTTTATGCTTTCGCCATAAAACTTACTCTTTTTTAGCGAGTTTTACAATTTTATGCTTTTTTATGAATTTTGAAGCTTTTTTATATTTTAATAAAATTTCTGAATAAGATCACATCTTCTAAGGAATAATCTGTTAAAATTTATTATTCGTGAGTCTCCCGCGGTGTTGCTTATTTTAAGATTACCTGATTTTAGGCTTCCTGCTTTCAGTTCGACTAATTCTGCTGTTTGGCGGGAAACATTTCGTTGAGCATGCTCCAGCATCTTAATTTCAATCCTTTTCCATCGTCCTTGAGAAAAAATATTCTTCTTTTAGTATATTTTTATTTGAACTTCCAATATCATAAGAGTGAAAATTGATTATTATTTCAACTTAAAATTATTTTTCAACACCTTTTTAAAAAAATTTAAAATAGAAAAGAAAAATTTCATTGAAGAGTGCAGGTTCAAATATGAATGAAAATTATACATAATAATAATGAAAAATAATAATGCAACAAAATATTTTTATTAGGAAAACGGTGTTTATGAAAACAAATAAAGAATAAACTTAACATGTTTGTGCTTAAAGGTTAAGGTGTCATTTTACAATACTGTTTTATGTGTAACAACTGCTTTTTTTTTTCTTTTCTTACCTAATCTGTTTAAAATTACGTAAAGTGTGTGTTTAGTATGCATGTTTTTTAATGAATTATGAAATTAAACTTTAATTTTTAGAATTGTATCTTAAGTGTGAGTTAAGTGTATATGTTATTTAAATGTAGTTTTCAATATTTTATTCTACTTAAAATATGCAAATCAGGTATGGACAGTCTTTGAAATGTTGTAGGCCAAATTTTAGGATGATAGCAAAGCGGGCAGACCAAACTTCAGGATGTTGTAGAAGTCACAGTCTGTACAACTGGGATTTTGAATGGTTTATATGGGTTTTATACGGGGTTTTGATGTGTTCCTCTGGCTGGATCAAAGCCGTGGTGGGTCACATCCGGCCTGCGGGACAGGGTTGCCCATATGTGATGCAAATTGTTATAACTTAAAAGGTATCTGATGAGTTTATTTGATAAAGCATAAAAAGTGCTATTTGAATGTTGTTTAGTAAGAATTGTCTTTTGAGTACAATTTGGCAAAAACAATTAAAAATGATAACAAAACAGTCAAAATAACTGGTGTTTATAAACATAAAATAATAATAAACTTTTCAAAGCAAGACCAGTAACCTTTATGGTGTTATTATGCAAAGTTTATTATTTTAATTAAAAATGGTGTTCATGTAGTTTGGAAAAATGTCATTCGTGTGCTATTTTACACCTTGGGAATTTCAAAAGGTGTCAAGTATGCAATCAATTAAAATGGCCTTTCCTCCAAAATACAATCGATTAAGTCAACCCCGTATTGACATTTTACCCTATATTTTAATTTGTTTTATAAATTATTTTAAGAAAAGCGATTTTTACAAAAATTTGTATGAAATTTCACAAAAATGGGACCTTTGAAAAAATTTCTGAATTGATCACTGAAACACCAGTTTTTTTTGTGTGTTTTTTGTTACTTAACTATATATTTAATCTGAAATAATTAATAATTTGTTGTCATTTATAATTTAATGTTTGTAAGTGATTTAAGTTTGAATGCCTGAATAAATGCTTTAAAAAATAGGAGGGAAAATATTTAGTTATTTCTGTGTTACAATTAATGTTCTTTTCTACCTTAAAAGCTTTATTTATATAAATGAACAGATGTAGTATTAATTTTTTTTTTTGTTTTGTTTTTAAACAAAAGTTAAATATGAATAAGTGGTAATTTAACAGAAGTTGTCCTAAATTAAAGTTGAATAACTAGTTAAACTAAGTTTTAATCTTCCCCGATTTAAAAGAAATGAGCATATCTTTAGTAAGCCTCTATTCAAGTTATTACATTCCTTGAAAATGATTGTGTTTGTGTGAATAGTGACAAATCAGTGTGGAATGTATTTGAGAAAGACATTTGTATATATATTTGAGACAGTTAAGGGTTAAAATATTTAGTATTTGTTAAATTTAAAATGACTACTACCTTATTGTCAAAGAAATTTCAAAGCTCTAAATGCAACCAAGATTGAAAAAGGCATTATCTATTTATATATTTTAAAGTACTTAAAAAATTTTGTGTCACTTAGCTTCAAAGATTTTTAGTGAATTTCAGGTCTTAACTTTTTAGTGGGTGTGCTGTAAATTGTTAATCTGAGTATTGATTGTTCTTTTTATGACACTAGTTACTTTTATTACTATTGCAATTTTTAGACATTTAATAGTGGTTGTAGAAAGATGTTTAGAAAAGCAGTTTAACACATTGTTAGTACTAATAAAGTTTTCATACAATAAAATTAATTTAATAACATCTAATGATTTCTAAGCAAAAACTTGTCTTCGTTAAAAATATTTTTTATTCCCTGATTATATTACTAGTACAAAATATATTTTTATTCAATGTTTGGTTTTGATAAACAATTAATTGTCCTTTCAAAGACAAGTTTTACAGTATTTGCATTACATTTAAGAATGATGAGAGGGGGATCTTTAAATTTGGGTATGTATGCTTTCAGTGAGCATGTAGCATTGCTTTTCATAGTGCTAGTACATCCCATTAAGAAAAAAAAAAAAAAACAGTTAATACTCTGTGTGATATTTTTTTCAATTAAAAATCGCATATATTCTGTTGAAGAGTTCATAGTAATATTTTATTTTATTATAGATAAAACGAGTTAAAGATGCAGATGATGTTCCTATGGTTTGTAAGTATAGTTTTTTGTTGTATAAAAATATAAATAGAATAATAGTCTATATTGAAATGGATATTTTAATTTTATTCTGTTACTTTTATTTAAAATTTCTTATTGTGGAAATACCTAATTAAGTAGATTCTCAATGGTCAAAAGCACTCATGAAACTGGTATCTCTCTTCTAAAAAAAAAAATAAAAAAAAAAATGGCTGCTGCCGCTGTCAAGCTTGTTCAGCTATCTCCTCCTAAACCATGGGGATTTGAGTTTCGACTAAGTGTCCACGGGATCAGAAAATTTCGGGGAACCTGATAAACTGACTTAAATTTCGAAAATAGGATTATTTTAGAAGATATTAATAAAGAAAACTGAAAAAATAAACATAATGGTTGCCATGTTTGGCACATTTTCGCCAGCATAAAATCATTCATTCCTTTGCAACAAAGTAATTCCAAGTATGTAGAATTGCACGATATTAACAAACATAAGTAGAATTACACCCATTTTATGCCAAATTAAAAAGTATATGAAATAAATACCTCAAAGTGTGTTACATAAAGTTGGCGATTTTCAAATAGTAAGTTTGATAAACCGTGAAATGACAGCAAGAGTTTAGAATTAGCAATTATTCATTTTTCCAAAACAGAATAACTGATTGTAACTGATTTTAAAAGTGCCTTCTTGGTATTGGGTACGATCTGGCAAAATGGTATCTCCCCAAGCAGGGTGAATCTAAACCGCAATTTCCAAAATGTTAGAACCCAGTATCTTGAAAATGCAGATTATTTTAAAGCCAGTTCGCTCCAACTAGAGTATTTGCTGTCAGTAGAAATATTTGGCGGCGTTAATTATGCCATAGCAGTTACAGTACACTTTGGATATTTGCCAGCGCTGCAAGATATAATTTGTGGAGCACAGGTATGCCAATCTGCAAAGGATTATGTATATGAAAATATGGATAACAGTTTACCCGGTAACCTTACATGAACAGTAATTATAGGTTGTGAGCATGTGTAATTCGCCAAATAACGAAAAGTCGCCATTGGTGGCAAGCTATCCTCTAGTTTTTATCAAATAAAACATATGGAGTACTGTTTTCGTAGAGCTAATTATTAACTATACATATAAAGTAAGTTGCCAAATTATGAAAAATCGCTATAATTGGCAAATATGCAAGGTGTTCATGCGTTTCACACAATTCATAATAGTGTGAAATTTAAATTTTTATGTTCCAAGGAACTTGCAAGAACCAAGCAATGTGCAGCTCGGTAACATTCTAGCTGATCCAACCTTTGGGTTTTGTCTGTTGAAATTATGCCTTTTTTACAAATAAGCCTTATAAGGGGCCGAATGCCTCATACGAAAAGCAAGCGTAGCGAGTCTAGGGGCCTTGGCCCCTAATTTAGAATATTAATGCATGCAAAACTGTAATAACACAGAAGAGTATAGCTATGTTTAGAGTTATACAAAGGATCTATGTTAAACAGCCTATGTAACATACTATAGATATAAAATAAAAATTAAGGTTTAAAGTTCAACTTATCTTATTTTTGGAGAAAAGAATTTTATAGGCATTATTAATGTAGGGGAGGGAGAGATTCGAAAGTTTTCACCATTTCTTGAAAAGGATTAAAAATAATGAAGCTAGATATGAATAATGTGCATTTAAAATAAAAAATAAAAAAACTGTGATGTGACTTTATCATAATGGCAGTAATATCCCTTGAGAATAAAGAGTTCAGAAGAATTCTAATTGAAAAATTCTTAAAATGATTATGTTAGCTAAGGTTAGAGCCATCTGTACATTGTATGAAGTGTCAAAAATATCCCTGTTTATAAGCTGATAGGTTTTCTTCCCAATATAAATATTTAGTCACAAAACAATCATCCAACTGTATTTTTCCAGTTAAACAAATTTGCTAATACATGTTGCAAAACTTTTTTGTAGTTAATTGGTAGTTACTATATAATAAATAGTTTGAATAATGAGAGTTTTAACTTATTGAGCAGGGGAATTGTAGCAGGGGTCAGTGTTTTCTTGAACAGTAATTTTAGTGTTAACATAACAAATACTTAGGGAATTTAAAATAATTTGAATGACCAGAAATTTGTTTCTGTCTTATTTCTTGTTTCATGAATTTTAATAAGTGTCAGTAAATTTTTTATTGAGATTGCTTCTACAGTTAGTTATATCTATGTACTTCATGATGACCAAGCTGCAATCATAAACAAAATAAAGTATGATCTTTTTTGTGTGTGTGTGTGTGTGTTCAGCCATTTTTTGTGTAGCCTTTTAAATTATGTAGTAAATTTGTTTTGCTAATGTAAATATAAAATTGATTTTGATTTTCTTTCTTAGTGGTTGGCAATAAATGTGATCTTCCAATGAGATCTGTTGATATGAATCAAGCTACAGAAGTTGCTAAAAATTATAGCATTCCTTTTATAGAAACGTCTGCTAAGACTAGAATGGGTGTCGATGATGCATTTTATACACTTGTTCGAGAAATACGTAAAGATGTATGTTTGATTATTAAAATACAGTTTATGTTGTAGGCTTTACTTTTGTATAGTTTTATTTCATTTCAGAGAAATTTTGTAAACTATATACTTCTAGTCTTTAAAACTAAGTTTCTAGTTTTAAGAGTGCTCTTAATAATGATTTTGAGAGTTGAAAGTCTGCTGCTCTTATGTCACACTCCAATATGCCGCCAAACATATTCTTTTATTTTATTGATTATTGGAACCAAAAAAGAGTAAAAAATAAATTATTGAATAAATGATTAACTTTAAGTAATAAAATAAATTGTTAATAACAAATACTTAATTAAATTACGAGAAAACACAAAAATGTATACATTTATTTTTTTCATAACAGGGTTTCTACAGACCTGGAGAGTCAGGGAATATCAAGAAAATGAGTTTTGGTGAGGGAAAGTCAGGGGTTTGGGGAAAAAGTCAGGGAAATTTGAAGAAAGGTCGGGGAAATGCAAGAGCATTTGAATTTTGCAGCAAAATCAAGAAAATACAGTGAAACCTCTCTGAGCGGCCACCCCACCGTACCGAGAATATTTTGCCGCTCTGAAGGGTTTTATTTACTATTATATGTTAATTGCTATAATGCGTAATATAAACACGTCTGACATGTATTCCTTATTTAAAATGAAATTTAAAACTTATCTAAATAGAAAATAGTACTTTAATACTTTCTTACATTTTTTGAAAAAAGGATGCAATTTGTGTCTGTTTTAAGTTTTTACTTGTCTCTGAAACAACCATTTTTTCAAGTTCGTTTTTTACCTTAAAAACAGATCACTAACCGATTCGTTTTTAACCGCTTACAAATTTTCAATAATTTTGTCGGTTTTCCCTAAAGTCGCTTGTGTTGAAAGGCTAGCTTGCTTGACATTACAAACATTGGAAAATTCCTCTCAGAGACTGAATTAGCACCTGAAAGGCACAAAAATTCATTTTCAAAAACGTTTATATACACAAACATACTAAAAACTTATAAAACATTATTTAATACGGCGGATTAATCAGTTAAAATTTTTTATTTGGGAATACCTTATTCCCCCGTAAACGATATATATTTTTTTACACATAAACACATAACCATCATCAGTCGTTTCTGGATCTCACACTAATGGCGGCTTCCTCTTCTATCTCTTCTCTCTTCTTCCGGAATTTTCGATGAATGACGTCATCCCATGATCGGTCGATTGTATGAAGCGCATCGTTGATGCTGCCATCTGTCGTCACTATTTCCAAGCTCTCACGAATGTAGGCATATATACTATTTTTAAAGTTGGCTATTTTTTAAAATATTTTTAAAATCAATGGTAATGGGCTCTTCCAAAGCAAAACGAGCCAGAGCGGTACTTTGTTTCTGGAGGTTAATATCTTGAAAATGTTCGTTTTTTCGTTCTTTAATGTACCTCTTTGTAACGCCGATGTAGCAATTTTCTTTATTAGTATCGTTTGACAAAAAATTAATTTTATAGATCCCTGCGGTTTCGATGGGGTTGATTGGGTCTTTTTCCGATCTAATGCGCTGAAAAATTGTTTTATTAGGTTTAATTGGAATACGGAAGTTCTTTTTACTGGTGATATTAGAAAGTTTATTGGCTATCCCTCGGCTAAAGGGGATAGCGGTAGTAAAACGTGGTTTATCTTTTTGACGGTTGTCTATAATATTTAATTTACGTTGCCTTGCTTTGAAAACTTTATCGAAAATTTCAGGAGGGTAATTGGCGTCTTGACATTGTTTCCTAATGAAAGCAATTTCTTTTTGAATTAGATAATTATAGTAAATTTTAAATCTAAAACCCCTTTCAACTATAAAATTGCTGCTATTCGTTCCTATATCGACCGCACATTCAAAGTTTGTTCTAACGCTGACCTCCTTCAAAAAGAAATTGCTTTCATTAGGAAACAATGTCAAGACGCCAACTGCCCTCCTGAAATTTTCAATAAAGTTTTCAAAGCAAGGCAACGTAAATTAAATATTATAGACAACCGTCAAAAAGATAAACCACGTTTTACTACCGCTATCCCCTTTAGCCGAGGGATAGCCAATAAACTTTCTAATATCGCCAGTAAAAAGAACTTCCGTATTCCAATTAAACCTAATAAAACAATTTTTCAGTGCATTAGATCGGAAAAAGACCCAATCAACCCCATCAAAACCGCAGGGATCTATAAAATTAATTTTTTGTCAAACGATACTAATAAAGAAAATTGCTACATCGGCGTTACAAAGAGGTACATTAAAGAACGAAAAAACGAACATTTTCAAGATATTAACCTCCAGAAACAAAGTACCGCTCTGGCCCGTTTTGCTTTAGAAGAGCCCATTACCATTGATTTTAAAAATATTAAAAAAAATAGCCAACTTTAAAAATAGTATATATGCCTACATTCGTGAGAGCTTGGAAATAGTGACGACAGATGGCAGCATCAACGATGCGCTTCATACAATCGACCGATCATGGGATGACGTCATTCATCGAAAATTCCGGAAGAAGAGAGAAGAGATAGAAGAGGAAGCCGCCATTAGTGTGAGATCCAGAAACGACTGATGATGGTTATGTGTTTATGTGTAACCGAAATATATATCGTTTACGGGGGAATAAGGTATTCCCAAATAAAAAATTTTAACAAACATACTGTTTAGTTAATTTAAATCAACCTCAAATTAATTTTATATTTGATTAAAAGGGTTTAAAATACGCTTATCTTCGCCAGAATCCTGACCTTGAGTTTTTTCGTTCAAAATTAAAGCATGGAGGGAGTAGAATTTCCCGAAAAATCACATGTGCGATCCCACTCGGTGGCCGTTTAGAGGGAGTCAGGTGGCCACTGTTAGAGGTTATTTTAACATTAGGTCTATGAGCCGAAAAATCTGTGCCATAAAAAATTGGCCGTTGTGAGTGGTGACCACTGAACAGGGTTGGCCGATCGGAGAGGTTTCACTGTACTTCCTGTTTGAACCTCATTGTAGAAATTTTTTCATTTTCTTATTTAGCCTTATAAATAATTTTAAAATGTGTCCTTTATTAGCATATCTTGTTCAGTTGAAATATTCTTAATTTTATCCTATATTATTATCAAACATGGTTTTTGTTGGAATCCAGTGATGTCAAATAATATTTTTGTGTATATTGATTTTATTATTATTATTGTTTGTAAAAAAAGGGGGCAAAATATATAAAAAGTTATTGATTAAAGGATGTAATATTAAAAATAGAAATGCAAAATTCAGGAAAGCATGCTAGATAAAAAGTCAGGAAAGCAAAAGCTGTGAAATCTCTAGAAACCCTGCATAATTCAAAATAAAAACAGCTAAGCAAATTCATCATTATAGAAGCACCAATTCATAAAAGAAGAAAAATCATACTTTAATCTGTATTTACAAAACTAAAAACATGATGATTACAGTGTTTTCTTTTACAGTCACCAGTCTGCTTCTGTAGAGTGACAATTAGTCACAAAATAAAATGTAGTTTTTTTTTTTTTTTTTTTTTTTTTTTTTTTCCCCTCCCAAGATTTTATTTATAACTTCCTCAGGAGTGATGGTAATGTTGCTTGAATTTCCCAGTGCAAAACCATTTAAATGTTTATTATGCATGGTATTTCTTAAGTATGTTTTTAGCCTCTGCAAAGTTGAGTAAGATCTCTCGCTTGCGCAATTCATTGTAGGAAGAGTTCACAAAATTTTTAAGCCTTTTATCATGAGGATAAAATTCATCATTGCCAGACAAATGATAGTCAAATACGAATGGTGAGGAATCATATTTTAATGCCATTTTAAAGAATTTAGGGAGGAAAAGATAACCGATTCCCTCAAGAATATACTATAGAGTACAGTAGGTAGCAAATGAATAGTTCCATACTGAGAATAGGATGGTGTTTTATGTTCGCATGCAGTTCAGTTTTGAAGGGGAAGAAAAAGAGAAAAGAAACTTTATTAGTTATTTAATTATTCAATTATTAGAATTGAACTGAAATTATTGTTACCTTTGTGCAGAATTATTTTATGTACTATATACATATGATTATAATCAATTGAAAAAATAAATAAATCAATGGCGATTTGTTGCCTACCCTACCCCTGTGTGCACCACTGGTATGTACCATAGATGTAGGAATCTCTAGATTGAGCATGACGGGAAGAAACTTGCTGCCCCCAAACGATAGACATACTAGTGGCATGCACAAAATGGCAGTAACTTAAATTACAATGGTACTTTCAATTATTTTAAAACAATCTGTATTTTAAAAAGTTCTTGTATTGAAATATTTTCCCTCAAACTTATTTATTTTTCAAAAGTAATACAATGAATGTTCTATTTTACATTGATGGCATAAATGAGTACACAAT
Source organism: Cheiracanthium punctorium (assembly GCA_038373885.1). NCBI lineage: Eukaryota > Metazoa > Arthropoda > Arachnida > Araneae > Cheiracanthiidae > Cheiracanthium > Cheiracanthium punctorium. The sequence goes on from JAWZYV010003110.1 coordinate 340,526, forward strand.
TAGTAAAATTGCATGTGCAATCTAGGTATTCCTAAATCTATGGTATGTGCAGATACACCAAGGGCGGCTCCAGTGAGGGGGCCATAGGGGCCATGGCCCCCTCCGAAATTTTGTTTTACAACTTTAGATTCGCATACTTCACGATTTCACACGTTCAATTTGCATTTTGAACAATTTATAGACCTAAGTAAAAAGTTCGATAGCCCCCTCCGAGAATTTAGTCTGGAGCCGCCCTTGAGATACACATGCTCATATGCGCATTGCATATTCTGAAATTACTTACAATTATGAGTTTGCCGATACTTTTTATTATGTGCATATAGTTTTTTTAATATCAAATTATTCCCCCCACCCCAATAGACAGGCACTGGCCACACACCTTTTTCCACTATAAGGCCCGAAATACTGGCCACTTTGGTGTCTCCTACAACTCGCCGACATTTCCAAATTTCCCTTTTTGGTTTTTTTTTTCGGGATTATCCTCTCATTTATCTAGTGAGATAATTGTCGAAGGTAGGAATATTCTTGGAGAGGTGGGAGTAGTTCTTAGCACTATAGTGCTAATAATTCTATTTTGTCTAATCGTATCACTTTTCGTTTGCTTTGAATTGCTAGGACAGTGGTTATGCCTCTGAAAATGGTAGATAGCCGAAGTGTGGAGGTCCCGGGTTCGGGTCCCATCGAGCGGCTGTCGATCTAACGGTCTGGAGTTTTGGTAGGTTTTCTCCAGATGTAACATGAATACGCGTTAGAACCCCTTAGAAAGTCCTCCTACCAAGGCACCCGCACTTAGACAGATCGCCCTAGAGTAGTGTTGCCTTAATCACACAACTTTAAATTGCTAGGATTGGTCTAACTATCGTGGCCAAAATCTGAAAAGTCTCCAAGGAGTGGCTACTACTAAAGCTGCGTATTTATTACTTTTATAAACTGTTTCATTTCACATTATATCTTAGAACAGCTTGGATATTTGCCGCCCATGACGATTTTTCATTCTTTGGGGACTTATGCGCAAAATCAATAACCTAGTTAATGCCAAAACTAGAGATACAGATTGAAAAACAAAAATTGATCCGGAAGACAAGAGAAATATTAACAGCACTCTAGTGCAATAATCAATAATGAAACACAAGATTCTACAGTTTTTAATAAACTCCGATGAAATCTCCACAACTTTGACATGACAAGTTGGATCAACAAGTGAGCTTTCACATTTTTCACTGTCTTAATATTGTTTCATTTTTCAATACCATGTCGGCGAATTGTAGGGGACACCTTTTCCTGTGGGAAAAGAATATTTTTTTCCTTTATGGGGAATTTTCCGATTAGGTAAAAATTCGGCGAATTGTGGGGTGAACCGCCATTTTATCATGGGGGCATCCAATGAGGGGCCAGTGTTACCCCCATGAAGGGATTAACAATTTAATACCCAAGCTCATCCCAAGAATCAAACCCGGGCCCAAGGCATGATAAAATGGTTCTTAATCTGGGAGGCATATCAAATTATGTGCGTTGGTTTAAATGCTGTGTTCTTAATCTGTATTTAGATTTAATTCCATATTTAGTTTTTGTCATACACTATTATTTTTTATTTCTGTGGCTTTACTGTATAGTTTATTATGTGTGTCCCCCCCCCATCATACACACACAAATAAGTGAATATATAGAAATAATAAATAACATTTTTACTATATGCATTTTTTTTTTTTTGGTAGTTTGGGGGGGTGGGGGTGTTGTTTGATTTTAAATTATACGTAAGTGATTTGTATAAGGGTTGTACCAATGCTAGTGGAGTTTTAGCCGGTGTGACAGTGGTTTATTTGTGCTAGTGTACCAATTGTAGTGCTACTTTCATTTGGACAACCAACTCTCATTCATCCATGTAAGTATGCATGTGTACACATGATGATTTACTTTGTGTTATGCTTTTAAGGCAGATATGTAATTCTATCTCCAGAAATACATAGTTTTCCCATTCCAGTATCATGTACCATTATTTAAATTTTTGTTTATCAAGTTTTTATCTGAGCACATTAAGTGCTTAACTTTTATAAGATATTTTTACTAGTAATACCCATATTAATTTTTAATGGTGTTTTGCATCTTCTGAAAAATTAGGTTATTCACTTTTACTTCTTGCAAATGAATTCTTCAATTTATGAGTTGTAAGATGTTTTTGTCATTTTTCTTATACAATTTCACTTATTTTTACTGTAGAGAGAACGTAAGGGTAAAGATAAAAAAAAGCACAAGCGTAAAGATAGAAAGAGGCGTTGCGTCATATTGTAATGTAAGTATTATAGATGTTCATTCATGTATTAGATCATTGTGCTTTATTAATACTTTCTTAATGATGAATCATTTTCTTGCTAGGCTTTATATAACTGAAATTTTTGCTATACACAAGCATTTAGTAACTCAAAATTTGTGACAAACCTCTGAAAAATTACCTTGAATAATAGTTCAGTTGTTGAGTTCATAGGCAGCCCTCAGAGTTTTTTTGAGACATCTCATCGTACGCATGTATGTGTGTTTATATTAATACATTTATAATCCATTTTGACCGATCGCAAGTCCATTCTGACCAGTTTTTCTCTGACGTCTGTAAGTACTTACTTAAATAAGCATGCACATATGTAGAGGAGAGGAGGGTATTATGGAATACCATTTACATTTCTATCTATAACTTTACAGGCTTTTGAATAAAATCCTCAAAATCATCATGAGTGCATTCTGTAACTAATTGTAATGAAATATCACCTGTAAAGAGAAACATTACTGATTTTTTTTGCTGTTGAAGCAATTATTTAAAAAAAAAAATATGAATGGAGTATTATATGCAATAGTCGGGTAATATGGAATAGGTAGTTTAAACTTGAAAAACTAACTATACTTCATAAAAGTTATTTTTAACTATGAACCATATTTTAAAGACTATGCTCAAGTTGTTTCTGCTTTGAGTCTATTTAGACTATTTTAGTCACAGATATAATCTTCTTTCTCTGCTCTGGTGCAGTCAAGGTAAGCCCACAGAGAAAATCTCAAGCATTACATCCAAATTTCACCTCATTAATCCAGAAGAGTTTTCCGTTACAGAAGATACATTCAGTGTGTTCGTTTTCTGATTCTTTAGTTGATGGCATGAAATCCATTACACTATTACCTAGGTATTCCATAATACCAGACATGCGATATAGGAAAATGAACCTTTAAACTGATGGGCAAAACACTGTCAGCTAAAAAGCAAAAACAGTATAACAAACTACTATTCTTTTAGTGTGCATTATGCATAACATCAGTGTTCAAGTCGTGTATACCAGTAGGTTAAAATGTTTGAAAACTTATCAGCAAAAACTCTTGAAAATCATAAAACACACTTTGTTCTATAGAGAGTGGTACTGCAACAGCAAGGGGTCATCTATCACTGCATTGTGACACAGGAATTGTTTTGTTTTTTTTTTTTTACCCGTAGAATACGAGTAGTTCGTGTTATTTCCATGTGACAACAGCACCTAACTGAGCCTCGAAACCTTGGTATTCTATATGTCCCGACTACTCCATAACACCCTCCTCTCCTGTATGTATTGCTATAATTTTTTTTTTTTGGGGGGGGGGTGGTACCTGCTGTTCTGAGGTTTAAACTAAATTGAAATTCGTGTTCTATGTGTCAAATAATTAAATTTTGAATTTTGTTGCATCAAAGTCGGTAACTAGAATGCGAGATATGGAGTTTTGGGTTTCCCCGTTGGTTAATATAGGGTTTTCGAGAAATCTCAAGAAATACTGGTATTAAGCCTTAGCTGACCTCATTTTTAGTGACTTACTTTTAGCATCAAATTTGGCAATATTGTGCCAAAAAGTCACCAAACTTGGCGGCATTTCGGTCCATTTGGCGCAATTTTCCAATGGGGACTGTAAAGTATGTTTTCCTGCAATAGTATTACATAATAGCCTAATAGTACTCTATTGGGGAAGGGTGGTATCTTGCATTTTTGTCCGGGGTGGCAAAATTGCTGGAACTGGCCCTGGTTGAGTTCATGTATTTGTTTGATTCACAATTTTAAACCCAAAGTTGGAAACATATTTCTATTGTATTATTCTTTGTGCAACATTTTTGGTAATTTAATTTTATAACTTAGCGTTAACTTTTATAATTAATCAATTTTATATTTAAATTGCTTATTTAAGTGGAGAGGATATTATTGAAAACATAAATATGCATATGGTTAATTACTGTATTTTGCTTAACCCTCTGAGCGTCTTGGAAATAGGCAAATAATGTAAAGTTGTTTTCACGGTAAAATTTTCATGTAGCTTTAAAATTATTTAAAAAATAAAATTTTGATAGGAATATTTTTAATTTTTAAAAAGTTAACTCCTAAAATACCTATAAGCTTTACTATTGAAATATATTTTATGATACCTTGGTGTTATAAATAATTTAAATTATAGATGCATTGCAGCGAAAACTGGAATGAAATAGACGGGATTTTACGTCTCAGCCACTTGGAGGGTTAAAGTCAAACTGGAGGGGGCTTAATTAACCCTTAATTTTTGAATCTGGTTCTTAAAAAATTTTTCTGGGGGAAATTTATTACATGAAAAATTAAAAAGCTTCTGAATTTGAAAAGAAAAATATTGTAGACATTGTTACTAATGCTAGCAAATGTTTTTAGTTTCCCAATATTTGACCTCTCAGCTCAAGCACTTTTTACATTTCTTAATTGCTTAGTGAAAATCTTTAATTTTTGAAAGTGCTATCCAAATTTTGCTGTGGTGGCCAAAACAGCACAGTTAGCAGCATTGGTGTACCAAACTTGCCTGTTTGGAAATACTTGTTAATTATATATATATATATATATTTGATAACTATCACTGCTAATTTTTTTACCAAATCTTGATAGACCATTAAAAAGAAATAAAAAATGATCTTTTATACGCACAGACACTCACACACACCTTTAAAGATCCTTTAAAGATTTTAGTGGAAGGGGAGCTATTTGGAGTATACAAGGTGTCCTTAAAAAATGGTTACATGCTTAATTCTTCATTCATTAGAGATAAGTGGCAACCAGTTTGCTTGGTCATGGTGCAATATATTTTGGCCAAAGTTATTGGCGTATCTGAAGCCACCCATTTTAACCCATAAAATGTAAATTTACTGTGGTTGGTGCTTTAGAATTTTTGTGAGAATTGTCCGTTTTCACATCAGTTCTTATACCAATAATCAGCACCGGATACAACTGATTACACTGGCCTGGGATGTAAATGCAGGGATGTTAATTCTGCGCCGAGCTGCGCCGAAACACAAGTTCTTGCGCCGAACTGCGCTTTTAGCCGATTTTTGCGCCGGTCTGCGCCGAATACGTCATTTTGACTCTTTCAGGGTGCGCCGAAACACAAATATTGTGCCGAACTGCGCTTGGCTTTTAGCCGGTCTGCGCCGAATACGTCATTTTGACTGTTCTGACGGCCAGTCGAGTTAAATTTTTGCCACGCTCATTTATCTTTTAAAGCGTGTATGGAAAGCTAGTTAGCAGTAAAGCAAGATTCAAAGTGCGTACAAAAGCTGCATTCTGAAGCCATTCTACCCGCCCCGAATCTGACCAGTCGGGCTTTGTTAGTCACCTCAATCAGGGCCGGCCAGATAGGCAAACAAGTAATCATCGCAACGGACACCGTTTTTTGTTTATGAAGGGGCACGATTTCCAACTTAAAATCATAAAAGCAATTTTGAAAAAAGTAAAAGGGACGTCTTTTTCTACGTTTGCAGGGTGGAGTGGGTGTCATGTACCGCAGGGCCGCCCCTGATCTAAACCAGACCGGTCCGTAAAGAAAACAGTATATTACGGTGACGTCCCAGCCCCTAAAAAATCACGGTTTATGACCCGGCCCATAGCAAGAATGAAAATTGGAAGCATGACCGGTTTAGAAATCAGAATCTATCCTGTCTGAATTAATAGAATATTTCATTTCAAAATAATCCGGAAATCCGCTGCCAGTGGTGTAGTCGCGGGGGGTAGAGATCTGTGCGGGCCCAGGCTTTTGCAGCACGATTCATTCAAGGCACGGGCTGACCTCAGCATTTTCTAGAATGGACCGGAACAAGCGTATACTCTTAAAGACGGTCCTCTGCGCTTGCAAAATCGAGCCTTTCCGGAAATTTTTGCTCTCCTAAAATTTGGACAAGACCAAACGATTGGCTTGTGATCCCCCCCCCCTTCCTTAAATCATGATTAATATACGAGCTGGACCGGGTCTGAATTTTTTATTTCGATTAAATGCCGGGCCGGGCTAGACATTTTCGGCCCGTGAAGATCATGAGCGGGGAGATGCCGTCTCACTACTTTTTCATTCGAGCTTATGTCAGCAAAAGTAAGCGTTCTTCACTTTTCATCATGGACGCATGATTTTTCAGTCTTCAGTTGCGAGTGTTCCTAAACCTTTTTTCTTAAAACTACACCACTGTTTTTCTTTTTGTGTGTGTGCAGGCTCTACGAGAGGGGGCAGACGGGGCGATGCTCCTGGGCCCGTGTTCAGCCAAAGTGCGTCCGCAAATTTTTCAGAATGTGTTACGAATTTCATTTATAGATCCGTAATTAAAATCTTTATTTTAAAATAGACTAAATTTTGAATACATAATTCTAGAATGATATAAACGGCAGAAATGTTAATTCTACCATTTAAATATTAGTATTTTTACAACCTTCGAACATGCATTAAAAGTACCATTGCATATAAGAAATACTTCCCTCCCACTCTCTTTCCATTTAGCATTTATATGAAAACCATTAAAAAGAGCAGTTTCACACACACACAAAAAAAAATTCCTTCCATCCATGTAAATCCATGTATTGTTTTTACCAAGTTGCTGATAGCATAGCCTTTATACACCCTTTTTTTTTCCAGAGCTTTCCTAAAGTGCTTTCAAATAGTGTTTTGCTTTTAGCAAATGGTGTTTGCTTGCAAACTTTGCTTTTCTTGTATGCATTTATTGTGTTCCTAAATCTCCAATTTTAAGCTCCAAAATCATGTTAATTCTGATCTCTAATCTTAGTTTGCCTCTCGGAAACTATTTTTTTTTTGTGCTCCCGAGGTGCTCCCAAATGGAATTTTTCTGTTCCCAAATGGAATTTTTCTGCTCCCAAATGGAATTTTTCTGCTCCCAAATAGAATTTTTCTGCTCCCAAATCGAATTTTTCTGCTCCCGAGGTGCTCCCAAATGAAATTTTTTCTGCTCCCGGGGTGCTCCCAAATCGAGTGTTGGAGTTAACATCCCTGTAAATGGCAGGCCTCTTGCATTTTATTCTGAACAAACATACTCATTATATTTTACGACATGCATGTGAAAGTGACCGGCCTACCAGAAAATGTCTCTGCTTTCCGATGGGCGTATCGTGGCCAGCCAATAATGTTAATTAAAAGTAATCAAACCAGTTAGATGTGTTTTTATTAGGAAAAAAGAAACATTAATGAATATTTGATCATGTGTTATACATAGTTATCAGATTTTTTTTTTTACAGTGCCTCACTCTGTGGTGTAGAAAGCATAAGAAATTGACTGTGTGTGTGTTATTATGGAATTTTTACTATTAGATCTAATTATATTGTTTTTGTTTCTTTTTTAAACAGATGTACTCAATTATTAAATGGGGGATGTTGTAGCTACTTTTTGCAGCTTATTGGATTTCTGAATTTTCAGAGATCCTTTTGGAGCCAACAGTTTATTGGACTCATTTCTAACAAAGTAATTTCTATGACAAAGCTTTTGGAACTTACTATACTGTTTATTATGAAAGAAAAGTGAATATTGCACAGTGTTAAAATGGAGCACTCTGCTGAGAAATACTATGATAAATATATTGAAAAATAGCCCCAGAAGAACATTTCTGTGCAACATGAAGTGCCAAGCGTACTTCTTGCAAGCTGTGATTCCATTATTATATTTCTTTTTAGGACTGTTTTAATTTTTTTCGTTACATTTCATTCTATAGTTATTGTTACTTACTTGGCACAAATTTCTGAAACTGTGCTTCTATGGAAGAATGAAAACTGCCATCGGACTAGACATTTACTGCACAGTGTATTTTGTACTTTCATGTGCTATTGTCTGAATTTTTTTTCTTTCTCATATTAATCTGTAGAACTTCAGGGGGTGATTTTTTTTGTTGCCATATATTCTTTTTAGTTTTCTATATCATACAGATTGATTTTTCATTTCATTACGCTATTAACTTTTTATAAAATTTTTAGTGTTTTATTTAATATGCATGCATTTATTGGTGTATTTGTGTGTATGTACATCTGTATGTATTTAGATATGCATGAAATGTACTTGTGAATTTTATGCATATGTACAGTTAATCTGCATATGTAGCATACATACAAATTAAATGAGCGAAAGTGCTACCCATGTGATGAAGCACTACCAGTTGAGAAGAGTTAGTTGTACTAAAAGAGGTGGATTATCCAGGCATTAAAGACCTTTTGTGTTTCTCTTGCGAATCTCGCTAGGTTGCTCATTGCAAATGGAAGGACCAAATAACTCAAAATATGACTGACAATACTTTTGGTGGTTCACCTGTGAAGCGAATTTGCTTTCGTTTGTCACCGCATTCAACAGACATGTTTTGTGTTGTTTGACAAAATCAGCAGCAACAATCTAGAAATGGTCCATGAGAGAAACAAAATTTTAATTATTTTACTGTAAACGTGTTTTTAATTTAAAGAGTGAAAATTTAGCTACTGTGAAACATTGATAAACTCTTACATTTTAAAGTCAAATAAGTTAATCTTAAAATGGAATAATTAATGAAAGAAATTATTACAAATTATGTCTCTTTGTATTATATTGTGATGAATAAAATCATTTTAAAGGTCTGGATATGCATTTATTAAAAAATTGATTAATATATACCATATAATTATTGCAATTCTCTACGTGCAGGAGCAAGTGCTATTATCAGGCTATGTTAAAAAAATTACTTTATTTCAAATATATATTACTTTTGAGAATGTTTTTAAAGATAGTTAAATTTTTACATGTAATTTAGTTTAATTTTCACAATAACCTAAAAAACCCATAAAGTGCCTAATGGGGAATAGACCCTGACTTGTTTTATTTAATTTTATTGTTTTTAAATAATAAAGTTTTTGACTCTGAAAGTATTGTATTATTGATGTTTCAGGGTAAATAATATATATATATATATATATTTGCCATGTTAAACTGTATTAGCTGTAATATTTGCAAACTTTACTAAAATTTTAGACAAGATATCCATAAACTTAATTGTGAACCTTATAAATCACCCCTGTATCGTTAATTCATTTTTTCTTGTGCATAATCATATTCTTTGTGTGATTTCATTGATGCTCATCTGCTGTTGTTACAATTATTCTGGCATTATATTTAAAACTGTCTGCTGTATGTGTTTTATTGTAAGATATAGTTGTGGTTTAAATATTTTTTTTTTTTTTTTTTTTTTTTCAGACTAGATAGGTCAGTAATTGTTTTATAGCTTTTTGTAGTGTAGCATAGTATGATTTATAAAGTGTATTCTTTTTTGGACAAAGGGTTTTTCTGAAGGTGCTAAACTGTAAAATTTCACTGGCATAGAAATAGTTTTTTTATACTAATCATTCATCTAAAGGATTAAATTGCTACCACATTCAGCATTTACAGTCTACTTGCTTTAAATAACTCTTTTCAAAGCTCTTAAAATACATTAAAAATTTGTTCAGTATGCTCCCTTTTTTCCTTTCCCTCCCTTAGGAAAAGGGTAATTAAAAGTGTCAATGTTTTATGCTTTAAGCAATTAATTTCTTGTAATATCATTCTCTTTAATCAAGTAAGAGTATAGTAACTAAAGTAAAGAAGCTCAAAGCAAAGAAATTGGAGGAATGTATCAATATATGTTTCACATTGACTCAAGTTATATTTTCTATATGTTTATTTTTTTTCCATGGTAGCTTAATATAAAAGTTGTCAATTGCATTTTAATTAAAAAACAAATAAATATTTTATCAGTTCTGTACCTCAGAACCAGGCCAACGTAAGTCACACTGGACTAACTTTTCAGGAGGGCACCAAAACAGTAAGAAATGAACTTTAGTCTGGTTGCAGAGTTAATAATTGAATCAGTCAGCAAAAAATTGACATTAAATTTGTATATACTTAACCCATTCATAGGTATTTTGTTTAGAATCAATGCCTTAACCTGAAAGTTGTAATATATGGACTTACATTCATCTGGTTCTGGGGTACAGAGTTATTTTTTCAAGAATCGCACAAATTTTTACACTGAAATATATTTTTTTCTAGCTCTTTTATTTTAAGAGTTATAACTTTTAAAAAATTATAATTATTTATTTGCTTTACCAGACTCAATTGTTTTCAAGGTCAGGATAAAATTAGCATATGTATATGTTTTAGACAAAAGGGTTTGAAGAGTTTGACCAATGAACCCACTTTTCTGTTACAATCTTTTTAACTTTAATTATTGTCTTATCGGACTTTTAAAAAAATACTTTTTATTAGTTTATTTAGAGCAACGTTTATTTGCTATGTGTTAATAAAACTAAATTACTAATAACCATCAATGAATGTTTTCTGCAATGTATTTTTATAGCAATACTTAAGAGTTTTATTAAGGCAAGTTGATTGTATTAAAATATCTTCCATTTATATATATATATATATCTAGATATTTCATGTAACATGTTTAAAATCTTAAAGTTTTATGTTTTCCTTTTAAATTTATTTAATATATTTTTCTATTGTGAATTTTGTATTTGTTTATTATTATTAATTCTTTTATTTGTATTGATTGGGGAGAAACTTTTTCTTCTGTATTTTTTTCCCCCTAGCTTTTGTAATAATGTTTATGTATTACTTTTGTGTATTTTTAACCAAGCACTGACAATCTTCTGTAACAGACTTTTGTAGCAATAATTTTCCTTTTTCAAGAATTTGTTTTATTCATTGTATGTTATCTCATTTGCTTGATTTCTTAAAACAAAAAATGCTGTAAAATTTTTTTAAACTGTCATTCAACAGCTCATAGTTTTCTTTGGCTGCTCATAAAATGTAGTTGTATTGTTTTGTGTTTGTTCTTAGCTTTATGTTTTATTTATATCTGTGCTCAAATTTCATTTATATAATTTTGTATATTCTTTAATTTATAAAAGTATGTGAAATTCTTATCTGTTCTTTCTCTCTCTCTCTCTCTCTATTTTATTTTAACTTACCTGTGACAAATTAAAATATAGAAGAATAAACTTTAGAATTATTGCTTTGCATTGCAGATATATTTCCATTAGTTTCCTAACCTTATTTTACTAAAGTATTGAGGTTTCTATTTAAGTATTGAAGCTCCTTAAAATCTTCAATCAATTCAAAACATGAATTCTTTTTATTTCACTGTGTGCTCAAAATTAAGTTATCACTTTCAGAAAGTAAACTTAATAAAGATTAGCACCAAGATCTTCTACGTGTTCCAATAAGTATATTGAAATCTAATCAGTCTATGTGCACATATAAAGTTAATTTGTAAAGTATATCTGTCTTCTTCTTTTTTTTTTTTTTTTTTTTTTTTGTGTTCTAATAAGCAAGTGAAACACAAATTTTAATGCAAGATGAATTTATTTTACATACAGGCAATTTTGATTACTGGCTATTAATACAATAATATTGGAATAATTGATCAGTGACCCAGATTATTAATTCAATTTAAACATCCATCCGTTGTAAAAAATTTAATCGTGTTGCTTTATGACATTATGTACTGGTTTCTAGAAGTTGAAGTTCAGTACTGTCGGGGGATAATTAAAAAAGTTACTGCAACAATTTGTCTGCTGTGATACTCAGACTATGTGTAGTCCTTAAAGAAAAACATAAAATAGATATACATTGCATATCAATATACCATAACTGAAAATTTGATTACTTTAGGATTCTTGAGTCTCCTAAAAGAATCTTGAAAAATATTGAGTTGATGCGTTATAGTATTTGAAAAGAATGTTACTTGGTCTTTCCATTTAAAGTGTTTTAATTTGATTATAAATTAAATATTATTAACTTGGTTTTGATGTGAATTACCATCACTTGAACAAGAAGAGGAAAAATTAGGTAATAAAAATGTCTGTTGTGAGATTGTTTAAAATAATTATGTTACTTATAACACTGAGAAACAAAAAAAAAAAGTTTCGGCGGATATCTTGGTATCCAACAATTGTTTTAAGACAATTGAGACATGCTGATTAAAAATATGCAAACCGTTTGTCTCTATCACCCACCGTTTTTGAGATATCTGACATTAACCATTTATATATGTTTAACACTGTATCAAGGCAAACAACTCGCAGATAAGTTACCGTAGAGCACATATTGCTGAATAGAGTACTAATTAACATAAACTATATAGCATCATCTAGTTTAAGGTAGAATACACATATAAAATACATAGGTATAACATAAAGTTCCTTAATTTAAAGTTAGTTCGGTTTGAATTTCTTGGTTGTAGACTTGCGTCTGTGCTGAGCATTTGGCATGTTGCGCTGAAGCATCCAGCAGTTGTCAGCCAACATTGCTGCACTCTATTATCGACCCTGATAGCGTGACTCCATCACCGAGATGTCCTGATGAAAACATTCGCCATGTTCATCACTGACAGAACCTACGTTCTCTGGAAAGAAGTCGAGATGTCCCTCAAGATTCATCTCCTCAACTCACATGTTGGAACCCATCAAGCTGCACGCACTAATGCACTTCTGCACAATATTTACATAGTCAGGAGATTTATTATTTCCAAGGAAATTGGCTACAACAGACTTGAATGCCAACCATGCATCTTTTTCAGTACTTCTGAGTAAGTCTTCGAAGTGACTGTCTGCAATGTTCTTCCTTATTTGTAGACCTATGAACACACCTTCTTTCACTTTCGCATAACTTTGGAAATTTGTTGGATAGATGCCGAAAAGCATCTGATTTGTTGTCTAGTGCCTTCACGAAGTTCTTCATGAGCCCCAGCTTTATATGAAGTGGAGGCATAATAACTTTTTCACGCTCAACCAACGGCACACGATGGACGTTTTTACTACTTGTCTATATTTTATCTCTGATGGGCCAATTCTTCTTTATATAGTGGTGCTTCCTATCTCTGCTGTCCCACTCACAGATAAACCAGCAGTACTTGGTGTACCCTGTCTGCATTCCCATGAGAATAGTGATTCTTTTAAATTACCACAGATATTCCAATTGTAATCGCAATAGTGAATTTTTTCAAGAAGTAGTAACATGGTTTTGTACGTCTCTTTTAGATGGGCAGAAAATCCAACCAGTACTGATGAATACATGTTCCCATTGTGTAATAATACAGCCTTTAAACTTGCCTTGGAGAAATCAATGAACAGTCACCATGCTTCAGTGCTATGTTCTAATCTGAGGATTGACATAAGACCTTGGATGTCCGTGCAGTAGCACATATTATCACTCATTGCAAAAAACTGCATGAGTTCTTTGTGCCTGTGTCAGAATTGTGAAGTTCTTGTACCTGGTGACAGCAAATTAAATACTTTCAGACATGAACCTAGCAGTTCAGCTTGGCCTTTTGTTAGTGCCAGGTCCCGTACGATGTCGCAAAGATCATTATTATTAATCAAGTGAATATCTTCACGAGGATGGTAGTCAGAGTCTGAGTTGTTGCTAGAAGATGGAGAACTTTCTTGTTGTTTTCCTCCATTGACTCTGTATTCTGTAGGTGGTGTTGGTATTGGATAAGTGACGGGATCATGTGGAATTGGCCTTAAAACTGAGGGAATATCTGGATAGAGTGTTTTTTACATTGTAGCTTATATATTTTCATTTAGGTATTAAAATTCCGGGGGGCTCTGAACTGTAGTCACAAGGAATGGGAAAATTCGACGCTGCATTAAAAAAAAAAAAAAAAAAAACCCAGAAAAAATTTCAACGAAAGGGGATTTAAAAATATGTTTTTGTGGATATCTTGAAAACCTGACGTGATAGAGTAAAATGGTTTTCAGATTTGTAATCAGCATGAAAAACTGCTTTAGAAAAAGTAAGCATCATACCAGATATCTATGGCTTGTTATTATGAGTAATGAAGGCAATGATTTTGTTGGTTTACAAACTCAAGACAAAAAATACCACTTAAAAATATTTAGCAATACTCTTACTTCTTTCACTCTACAATTATATTTATAAATGAAAGAGAAATAGCAAAAATTTACCTGCAATAATCACAGTGATGATAATTAAAAAATCAGTTGGTTTTTAGGGAATTTATATGTATAAAATATTTTGTTAGGTATCTTGTTTTTATCTAACAATTCTTATTTATCATTAAATTATACCAAATAATATCTAAGGATTAAACAAAAGAAACTAGTTACCTTGACTTTTGTAAATTTATTATTTTGGTGTAAACTTATTTTGTTGCTGGCAGGGAAAAAATTTGTGCCAAATATATCTTGCTCATTTAATGCACTATTTAGTCAACATGTATTATTTGCAGAAAAGTTAATCCAATCTGAAATATCTAAAAAGAAAGGGGGGGGGGGGGAAACCCGCCCCTGATTTTTAAGCGCTTGCTAATTTAAGGTATACTTTGGGTACTACTAGTCGCCCCCCCCCCCATGCTCATACACAAACCTAAAGCAAACATGTTTATAAATCTTACTACTAGCTCTTCATCCAGTTTAAAGAAAATATTGCTTTGTTTGGATGCTTGGTTTTGCAAAAAATGTATACAGTGTATGAACAGTGGCAGATTAATGAAAGATCAAAAATTAAAATTTATTTTAAAAACATTGATCCTCCCCCTTCCTAAAATACATATGTATCTCAGTGGTCTTCTAAAAAGGATTTGAAACAAAACTACTTTTATTGTCCAAATATAAAGCCTTAAAAGAAACTTAAAAAGGTAATGAAACTTAATATGGATACAATCTATTGACAAGAGTCTGACAATTTGCTCAATATTCTGCACTAAGAAAGCTCAATGTTTTGCTGTATAGCTATTAAATAAAATTGTTACATTGATAAAATGGTTTTAAGAAATTAAGTACTTTTAATTTTTTAATGTATCTTGTTAATTTTTAAATTATGTAAATGAGTGCAAGTCTTGAGCAGATATGAAGAATTTAATAATTGTTAGCCCATCTAAATTTAATGATTACTAAAACTGTTGAATGCTTTCGTACTTTTTTAATTTATTTAAAGTTTAATGTTGTATAAAATTTTTATGCCTACCTCAAAGTTTTTTAATTTTTGCGATATACAGTGAAAAACATTTAACATGAAACTGAGGGAGACCAGAATACTTTTTCGTGTTAAGATTTGTGAAAAAGAGAGCATCAATATTTTCGATGTTTTATATTTTATTTATACTTTCTGCTAAGCTATAAATAGTTTGCATCAGTTGGGATGAAAAGCAATTAAAAAGTTATTTGGAAGAGAAAAAATCAGTAATTTATTTTTTTTTTATGTATTTGTTGTGGAAACGTGGGAAGAAACCTGATGGATGACTACCTAGGGAGAAACACAAAAAGGGGGCCTTAGAAGAAGAGGAACGGATTCCCAGAAGTTAAACATTTCCCCTAATACATTCTAGTGATTTGACACAAACAAACCACTGAAAATCAAAATCGAATTTTTTTTTGCTTAAAACTTTTTCTTCCATGTTAAAAGGAAAAAAAAAAAAAAGTATTAAATTGTACAGTCTACAGTTTGGACTGCTGTGTCATTTCATGTTAAACGTATTTCACTGTACTTTTCATATGGGGAATTGTAGGAAACACTTGACCAACCTTTTGGCTTTGAAATAGACACAATCCAAAGTTGACTTTAAATGACTGTTATTCAGAAATGAACAAAATAGTATCAATTTAATAAAAATCTCTGCATTATAAGTGAAATTATCCAGAATTCAAATAATTTTTTTCAATTTAGGGGGTATTTGTATTGCATTTATTTTGTTCAAATAGCTGTAAGCTTTTAAATTGTATGAGTTAATTTTTTTTAATAAAATTTTCACTAGACAGCAAAAGCTTTGAATTCCAAGTACTATGTACTAGACCATCAAAAAGAAAAAGTGGATTGATTATCACTATCAATTCTTTGAATTGGTAATCATGTGATAAACTCTGTATGTATTAATTGTCACTTGCTATGGAGAATAGCAAAGGTCAGATTTATTTGTGTATACCTTCATTCTGAAGTTCTCCAAAAGATTTTTTGCTTTTGATTGGGTTATATCTGTTGCTGTTATAAATACTCAATTTTTACTTAGGTAATATATATCAGGAAGAATAAAACTTGCAAGCTGTTGAAATAAACTTGCATCCATTATAATAAACAGTGAGTGTTAAAAAATCATTGTAAAGGAACTTTAATGCAAAATTGTAAAATGAAAATGAAGGAAAATATCAAAAGAAATTCGAAAATTTAAACATGCAGATGTAATAAGGCCAAATTTATCTATACACAAGAGAAATATTCTACAGTGTATTTTAGGACATCAATTGACTGGTTACTATTGTAACTTTAATTTTAAAAAATATATTTATGTATCAACATTCATGAGAAATAAAAGCAAACTTTTGCTTTATTTTCCTGAAAAATTAAGTTGTATTTTTCCACACAAATGCATAGTTCTTTATTTGAAAATTTACAATTAGCCTGTTATTTCAAATATATATTTTTAAAAATTTCATCTATAATAACTTTGCAGAGCAAAAAATTATCAATTAATTGTTTTATCTGAGATTGCAATTTGATATGATTTTTAAGATAAAGAAATTATATAAAGAGAGCAGTGAAACATGTGCCTAAAGCTTGAAATACTGAAATTATAAGCAATATTTAAATAATTGTCCTATTGCTTTCCCTCTGCCCCCTTTCTGTCTTTTTAAAAAAGTTTAATATCTCAGAAAAAAAAAAAATCGATTTAGGAAGTAGTTGTCTATTAATATATGTTAAGAAAATTCACCAACAGAAATATGTCAATGCTAAAATTATTTAATGCTTGTAAAACTTATGTAACAAATTTTATTATGGAAACAATAAATTATATATATATTGATCTTTTGAAGATGTGCGTTAGGGTTAGTTTTACTATTTTCACAGTATGAAAGTATAGTATGTATTTTTCCTGAAATTATTAAAAATTAGTGGTCGCCGAGTGGTCAAAATTCAAGTGTAATATATTAAGATCAAGTTTGAACATTATTGAGATTCTTTTATCAAAGAGTATACCCCAGTAATCACTGCATTTAACTTTTTTAACCTTTTGCTCTATTACATCATCTGTGCGAGTGTGTACAAATACATCATTATTCATTAATTTTTGAGTTATTTGAAAAAAGTAAACAATAGGAAAAATGAGGTACAGCTTGGCTAAGCTGCATTTTAAAAGCAATGACACATTTTAAAAATTCCGTTGTTTCTTTTTATTGCTATGCTAGCCAAGTTTCACCATGGGTACACAGTTAATTTGTGTTTCTTTTTAAAAGTATCTTTTCCAATTTTTAAAATTTAAGAAACTTAATACAAAAAAGGAAAAACAAAATAAAGAATGTGTATTTCGTATTTTTTATGGTGTTTATTGAAAGAAAAATTTGAGAGGTTAAAAAAATAACTGTCCTTAAACTTGAAATAGTTTAAAAATGAATTTAATGATTCTCTCAAAATTTCTATGTAAATATTTTTGTTACTCTTTGATTGCTTGCCAAATGCCCTAACTTCATGAAATGACATTCAGTGCACATTTAAATGTATCTCTCAAAATAATTTCATATTTTTTGTATAGTATTAATGTTATTTATCTTTGCATTCGGCCTATTATGTGCACGCAAATGTATGTCCTTTCGTCATGTCTCACTCCAACCCATCAATGTTCTTAGGGTTGCCAATTTACCCATTTTGTGACAAGATCTGGCCATTTTCATACCCCAACTAGTCACAAATTTTTGGAAAAGTTACTAGTGATAGTGACATTTCTAGCCACATTCTTTCTATTTTAAGCCATTGCCAGACATTGTTGATTCATACTGTCCATTCTGCTTGCTTGCTTCCAGTATTAAATATGCCCATGTGCAAACTTGAAGGCATAAAAATTCATTGCTGTAGTTGTCTTTTTAAAAATCACAGCTAATGTGCAGCAGAGAAGTAAAACTTCAGTAACAACTGTCTCAGTGTCAACTCACAATGTGAATGACACGATATATCATATGCCTTGGGAAACAAATTGTAAATAAACGAAATAATATTTCCTATATTTTTTCTCGGTTTCTAAGTGTGAAGTTATTTCAAACATGAGCCGTCTGTTTTTTTATATTATGTGAATTTATTTTTATCTTCACAAACTAGTGAGTGCTACATCTGCATATTATTATTATTTTATCTTTTATTTGTTTTAAGTTCATTATTTCAAAAATGTATAAACCTCAGTACACTTAGTATTACAAGGCAGAATGGGAAAATATAGCAGAATTCAAAGATTGGATTCAACTTGTTACAACTGAAATACCAACGTACTTTTTATAAATTGTAGCATACTTACTAGGAAGGAATATTAATATTACTCCCTGAGACAAATAAAAGATATTTCAGCAGTAAAGCTGTTTAACAATAAATGCCAATGAAAAATTTCTAGTGATTTCTGGTCACTTTTAGCTTTGATTTCAGCCACTCCGGCAGAGTTGGCAAAACTCAATTCTATGTTGAGGCACAAAAGGAAAAAAAAAGCATTTAATGGAATTACTGAAACCAAGATGAGACAGGGTTTAATTTAAATAATAAAATATCACTTTTTTTGAAGCCACCATTAATAAATGGGTAACAGTAAGCCAAATGGTAGCACACTGCTACCATTTTAATTGGGTAATAAATGAAAACAGAATGTGTTCAAAATAAAAGGCAATTAATACAAAAACTCAATATTTAATCTATTTTGCTTTAAATGTCGGGAGAACTAATCAATTTAGTTTTATAAAAGTGTCAAAAATAAAATCTGCATAAAAACAAAGTTATTTTGCATTTACACTCTGGCAACTGACCTACATCTGACTGCAATGAAGACCCCCTATATTGTTTTAATAGTAGCAAATGAGCCTATACACAGGGATATATAATGAGCAATGGAGCAAACATTGTCATGTGGATGCCAATTTCCAGCATGCACATGATCATGCCATGAGTAATGCCAGTATTGTACAATGATTGGATTAGAGATGGGCGGTTCGACTCATTTTACTGATTCGAATCTCGACTCACTCACTACTTCGATGATTCGAATCAGTGATTCGAATCTTGAATCAATAAAACAACTAAAGAAATTTTCCCTCTCTCTGCGCCGAAAGCCGTACTATTTAAACACCCTTCACCCATTCATCGGGTTTCTTCTCCGCTGAGTTCTCGGGCAGTTAGCATCTCTCTCTCCTTGCTCGAGTAAAACTAGTGTTTAAACTGCCCGAAATGAAAATACAGGGGAGCTTCGTATGACCCCCTGGGCCTGTAAGATTAAAAGGTTAAGTTTGGTGTCAAAGCATTCGAAATTTTATGCAACGATGGGAGTTCCTAAGGGGGGGGCGAGAATCAATAAAAACGCGCTCCGATGGATAGTTTCTGAGATATACGTTAATTAATTATGGTAATTAGACTAATTAACCATGATTGAGGCTTAAAAGGACTGCAAACATGTAGAAATTGGCTCTGGGATGGTTTCCAGGCTTTGGAGATGCCGCCGAAGGAGGCTAGTGTTTAAAATGCCCAAATTGAAAATATAGGGGAGCTTCGTATGACCCCCTGGGCCTGTAAGATTAAAAGGTTAAGTTTGGTGTCAAAGCATTCGAAATTTTAAGTATCGATGGGCTGTTGAGCCTATGGGGGGTCGAGAATCAATAAAAACGCGCTCCGGTGGATAGTTTCCGGGATATACGTTAATTAATTATGGTAATTAGACTAATAAACCATGGAGCTGTTTTTTCCGCGATCCGGCATCGTCATCAACGGAGAGAAAGCAGTAGCAAAAGCTGGTATTGATCTCAGGATTTTCTTATCGCCGGCCTCAGAGGCGTAGCCAAGGGGGGGGTTAGGGGGGTCATAACCCCCCATGAGGAATTTTTTGCCATACAAAATGTATATTCTTCACTACATTATCATGCACACGTATACATATATATGAGTTGCAGTAGTCATAACCCCCCCCCCCCCATGAAAAATTTCTGGCTACGCCCCTGGCTGGCCTGTATTTTTGCCCTTTATCGAATTCGAGATTTCACTGAAATGAAAATGGGAATATCGGATATTTGATGTTGAAATAAAACCGATATGTCGATTTTTGGCCCAGTCCTACTGAGGGGCTGCTGCCCCCCCCCCCAAAAAAAAAAATGGGACCCTTTACTTAGCTTACAATTGAACTTTATCTTTAAATTTGATACCCAGCCCACCCCGAAATAAAATCCTGGCTACGCCACTGTCATAACATAACTACGCCATGCTTTAGCCCTATTTTGTATTTCTCTGAATTACGAAAGAAAATAAAATCATTCCCCTTAAACGAAAAACAAGGTAAAAAAAAAAAAGAAAAAACGAAATCTGCTGCAATAAAGCGAAATGTTATTTTGCTTACTACAAAGTTCTTTTGTGAGAGCGCTTAATACCGCCCCTGTATCCTTCATTAAAAGTGACAAGCACAATCCTAACTTTATTTCATTCTATTTCCCTTCACATGAAAATCCGCCACCATGTAAACTTAACGTTCCGTTTTTTTTTTTTTTTTTTTTTTTTTTTTTTTTTTGAGGGTGGGGGCAGGGGGACATATATTGAAGTTAAAAGTAGAAAAGGGATGTTTCATTAAATTTTAAACAAATATTAAATCAGCCAGACAAGTTGGAAGGAGGGATTTTCTTAATTTTTTTTTCGAGGGGGAGATTGACCCCTCTTGCCCTTAGGAAGTAACGCCTATGCCCCCCGCCAAAAGCAAACGATGTTCGACCCACTCCACACCCACAGACAGATAAAACTTTAAATCCGACCACCAACCAAGAAATGAAGCACCAAAGATTCGAAAAAAAAACTTCAATTAAATGAAACATCCTTTCAACTCCTTTCGACTCTGAGTCGATAGAAGATTCGAAAAACTAACGAATCTCAACGATAGTATACAATCACCGAAACAGAGCGAAACACTGAATCAGTAAAGATTCGTTGCTGCACCAACTCAGTGACCAACTCACCCACACCCACTCATTTACTGTTTCAAATCATCTATCGACTCGGAGTCGAAAAGAGTTGAAAGAGTAAGGGAAAATCTCTGGGAACGGCAAAGGGAAAATAAGTTTTTCTTCCCTTCGCACTTGGAATGTATTTCCCTTGAGGGCTTGAGATTCGAATCAGTAGAGAGTGAGTGTAAAGACTGAGCCACTCAGTACCAAGATTCGAATCACTGATTCGACTCATCGAATCATTGGCCATCTCTAGATTGGATAGTTTCATTTTTGGCAAATTTTCATGAAATACTATAACCCTAGTAATAGTAACTTATGTTGTTATTTCAAAATTGACACAACACTGGTACCATCACCCACATTGGTGCAAAATATTGTGTGCCATATGACTATTTTTTGCAGTGTATTAGCATATTATACGTAAATTTTATCTTCTGCACTCCTTCTCTACATAAATGTTAACTATGCCAAATCTCGTACTACTATGAGTGTGCAACGTGCTTAAAAAGGAACACAAAGATTTTTCATCACACATTATATGGAGATTCTAACTATGAAAAATTTGATCTAAAACAATATATTCTATGTTAACTCCTTTTAGAAATTCATAATAAAGTTAAGGATGACTACACAATTTTCTGAAAAACTAAAACATTTTAAAGGCTGTTATCAGCAATTTCAGGACAAGCATAATGTTTTAACTTAATAATTAACTGTTATAGGTCAAAAGTAATGAAGTAAATGTGGAAATCCCGGATAGTATATTTTTTAAAAATACCCATGCTTTTACCTCTTTGACAATTGGTCTATAGAAATGGGTAACATCTTATTCTCCCTTAAAAAATATGCTGTTTTTTCTTTACTACTTTTGTAATTATGGCAGTAAATTGTATCTTAGTGAGCCCAGTATTGTTTCATTTAACCCATACCCCTTCTCCAAAAATAAATCAATGTTGGCAAATTTGTGTTAAAATCATGTCAGTGTTCATACAAATTCGCAAAGAGTATTATAATTATTCAATATTTATACAAGTAGATGTAAAATATAAATTTCTGGTTGCCAGCAATTTTGAACAATGTTTTTTGCTTTCTACAAAGCAACATCTAATGTTTCAATTAATCCAATTTATATGATGTGATGTTCACACTCTTTTGCAACAGGATATTGAATTCCACGATAGTTGTTTATCTTCAGTATCAGTAACTTGTATATTTCTTGTCAACTTTTGTATGTATTGTCAAATGCAAGCTTATTTTTCCAACTGTCAGTAGTTTGGTAACATTTATTAAAACTAAACTGACTGGCACAGCAGTCCAAATAATGGACAATGCATGTGATGCACAGCCACGCTTTGTAACTATGGGCCTTGGTGTGCAGCATAGACATATGTTCCTGTCAGAAGGTCAGCCTGATGCTGGGTCCCCAGTGTTTAGCTCCCTAAGCAAGCTTAGTCCCCATTTTATCCACCTATTCGAGGGATAAAAGGCTACGTCAAAGAGCCGGAGATCGGACCCATGTCCTGTAGCACAGCAACTCAATGTTTATGCAATATCTGTTAGGCTGTGTAATTTACATGAAAGATGAATTACTATCATTGCAGAAAATCTGTTGGGTTCATAAATATCCCTTCTTATTCAGTTGGAGGGGGTGGGGAATATATATATATATATATGTATAATGCCAAAGATTTTAAATTACTAAGCTTATTATTCCGATTTCATACTTGTATTATTGTGTATTGTTTAACTTTAGCATGTAAAAAGTAATGCTATAACTTATAGAAATTTAGATATAAATAGATTCTCTTCCCAGTTAAAGGATAAATACTGGTTTAACTTGTATGTTCAAAAAAGAAAGTTTTATACATTATATTCTTGAAAAGAAAGTTTCTTTGTTTGAAAGAATGGATTGGTTTATATATGAATTTATTATAAATCTCATTGTTGTGGTTAAATTATTACCTACAGAATCTATGTTCACCTTTTATTACTTTATCATAAAGTTATTTTGAAAAAGAATTAGACAAAGCTGTTTTAACATTTATTAAAAACTTTGTAAAATAACACACATAAATAAATATACTGCAGAACCTTTATTTTTTTTTTTTTTTTATTAATGGTTTCATCAGGCAGTCTGCATATGTGTACGGTGGAACCTTTTTGTAGCTAAGAAACTGCACTACACGTAATACACGTAACAATCATTTTGT
This sequence comes from Cheiracanthium punctorium, assembly GCA_038373885.1. Taxonomy (NCBI): domain Eukaryota; kingdom Metazoa; phylum Arthropoda; class Arachnida; order Araneae; family Cheiracanthiidae; genus Cheiracanthium; species Cheiracanthium punctorium. Next base: position 363,985 of record JAWZYV010003110.1, read on the forward strand.
GGTATATTTTTTATTTGTGTATTATTTTACAAAATTCTTAATTAATTTTTAAACTAATTTTTGTGAGATCTTATTAAGCTGTTTTATATTAATTCTGCATTGAATTAGCTAACTTAAGTATGTGGTAAAAAGAGATGGAAATGCTCAGGAAAATCTTTATACTATTAATTTAAGTTTTCAATAAAAAATACCTTTATGTTAATTATCATAAAATGCTACTTTAAAATTTCTTTGAAAAGAAAAAGTTTTATTATTATAAAACTTGCTTTTAAATAATGGAAGGTTTTGAATTTCATCAATATTTATAAAATAACATTATTTTACTTCTTTAAGTTGGATTTTAAATTTCCAGAGAATGTTATAGTAATATATTCAATCTTATTTTTAATTAGTAAGTATTTTTTTATTGTTATCACTGTTATATTTTATTTTTACTACATATAATTGCATTGTTAAAATAAAATTGTAGGTAATTATTAATACTAATAGGTATAAGTAATAATGAAAAATATAAAAATTCTGATATTTTCCCCAATATTTAATAGAGAATTAGTTTTGAATAATAATAGTTTTTATCCTCATAATTTAATTTGTTTTGTATAACATCTTAGTTATTGAAGCTGTAATGAAAAGTTAAAAGATAATAGTCTATAAAATGAGTTTTGTAAAATTTTTGTCAAACTTACAGTTGCAAAGATTTAAAAAAAAAAAAAAAAAAAATAAATTTTTTTTTTTTTTTTTTTTTTTTTTTATAGGTAACACACCTGATTCCAAAAGCTCAAATTTAAATTGGTGTTCACCTTCTCATGCCAGAAGAATATATCAAAAGGCTAAATTTTTAATAGTGAAAGCTTTATATGCATATTTTCGTGTTAAATTGGGAAAAAAAAATCGCATACATTTTTGAAATGCTTCTTCCTTTATATTTTAAAAGGGAATGTTGCAAGGAAAAATTTTATTTGTAAAAAGTCATTTCCAATTTTTCCAGAGGAAAAAAAGAAAAAGAAAAAATCTCCCCCCCCCCAAACTTCTTCAAAATTTCTATAAATGTTACATATACCTAGTTCACCTAGCAGTAAAACTTACCTTATTATGCCAGTCTCTTTATTACGCCGATATTTGTCTCAAAGTAGGAAAATTTTCTATTCAAAAATACAGTTTTTTTCAGCAGAAGGGGACTTTAATTCCTTTTGATTACATTTGAAACAGTTTTACTGCACATATTAAGTGATTTTGGGGTAATAAATAGTTTTTATTTCCAGTTAAAATAATTACAGCTGTTTTTCTTTTTCTTAAAAATAAAATTTTGGAACAATTTTAATTGTAGGCTCAGTACTATATTTTAACACTAGAGATCACTGTTTTTCACAGGAACCTAATTATTTGCCAAAGGTTTGAGTAATAAAAGTACATACAAAATAATTACACCTTCATTCTTATGGTCAAGTATAAAGTTGCTGCTAGTCTGATTTATTTATTTATTGTAGGGGGAGCATCATATATAAATCTTTTTTTTAATTTGGCATTTTTGACATCTTGGCATATTTAATTTTGTTTTTGTTTAAAAGTGAGAATATAAAGGTAAAGGTTTTCTCCAAATGAAACTAGAAAATTAATTTAAATATAAACAAAGAACACTCAAAGAACAAGAATCCAAATTAGAGAGTAATGCAGTGGGTGCATAATCCTCTTTAATCTTTGTGGTGAGACAGTTGTTGCTTTGGGTAAGTATTAAGTTATATATTAACAAAACTTTTTTTTAAGACAAGAAAAAACTCTGTTACTCTGCATGGTGGCTAGTATTTTCAGGTCTCCTCTATATAATTGAAAAAGAGAGAGATAAAGGAAGTACAACTGATGGTTAGGTTGAAGACGTTGGAAGAGTTTAAAATTTTCATTTCTGCAATAGAAGTGTTTAAGAAATTTCTTTACAATTCAGTTAAGCAAACTATATTGCTTTATTAAATGCAATATATGGAGAAGGACTATAAATTTAAGACTTGAATTTGTGTAGAAAAGTGAAAAATCAAACTAATTTTAAATTAATATGTCTTTAAATATTTTCAGCCCCAAGAAAACAGACAATAATAAGTAATAAATTGCTAAAATTAGATTGTTGCAATTTGTATGGTTTCTAGATATTCAGATCAACTTGTACATTTAGAATTAATCATGGTGCAACATATTCTTACAGTTGTACCATGCTTAATTCTAAATGTTATCTGTTTAATATTCCAAAATACCGTTATTTACAATATTAATTATCTAGATTTAAGAAATGTACTTTTTATGCTTTACTTCAAAATTCCACATATTTATTTTTAGGGAAAAATGTAATCAATAAATCCTCAAAATTAATATATCTTTGTTGGGAAGGGACTAATACTTGTCTTAGTAATACTTGTCTTTATTTCCTATTGCAATAGGAAATGTAATTTTTCTTAAGGCAGCTCCTAAGGTATTATATTTAGAAGATTGCTTTTATGAAGTCGCATATACAATAGCAAGCATAGATTTAATTTTCACTTGCGCTGTGTGTGGAAGAATTGTAAGTAGCTGTCACCAATACAGAGTATAAAAATCACCTTGAGATTTTAGAGGGAAAAAAAGCTAGCCCCTGTATTAGAAATTCCTCAATACAAATGTATCATAGGTGGAAAGGAAGGTGCAAAAAAATACTAAGGGTATTGTGTGGTCATTACTGCTCATGCTTGCAAATGTATATGCACCTTTAAGTGATAAATAAATGTTTAAGAAAGGTAAAAACTCAACTCTAAGCAACTTCAAGCATATTTTAAATCCTGAGCAAATTTACTATTAATGAGAAAAGATTTGACAGGATTGATTAACTCTATGTATATAAATCTGTTTATGCAGTTATGTGCAATAATTTTTTTTATATAATAAGATATATAAAATTATCAAGTTAAGTCTCTGTTAATAACATTTAAAATATTGCATCTTTGGCAGTCTTCACAAATTATTGTTAATTCAGCTGTATTAAAAATATGAGTAATGTGATCTCCTCTACATTTTAGAAAGTGTTTTAAGGAATTTGTTAAAAAATAATTGGAAATATTAGTTTACCATGTCACAAATATTTGTTAGATCAGATATTTTATAGATCAGTTTTACTGTGTTTGTCTATTATACTGACTTTGTATAGTACACTGACTTTTATTTTTCCCTACCACGTATGTGTTGTGAGAAAAATAAACTTTCAGCTAAACATTTTTTATGTGATGTTTTTAACTGAACAAACTTTTAAAAGTGGATTCCTCTTCTCCACCACTCTGTGTGTATAAGGGCAGGATTCTTCTACATGGAATTAAACTATTCACATACCATGCTGTGCTAATTTCTAGTTACCAGATAATTAAACTGAAGATTGTTGATTGAAGTAATTATATTCCAATGCAAATACAAATTGCAACATACTCTTACTGTTGTACCATTCTGAATTCTAAATGTTATCTATTTAATATTCCAAAATACCGTTATTTACAATATTAATTATCTAGCTTTTGTAAAATTAAGGGGTAAATATGTGTATAAGGGTACAGTTATTTCAATTTACGAAATCTGAGATATTTTTCACATAAGAGTACATAGAAAATAAATAAATTGTTATGTGATGTGTTATTTACTGTACTTTCTTCAATGGGGGGGGGGGGGAAACAACAATTCAATTAGATTTTCTGGTTTTCAAAAAAAAAAAAAAAACAGTGGTTTTTCTCTTCATAGACCCATAGCTGTATTCAGTGGCATATACAGAAATTATTTTTGAGGAGGGCTAATCTTTAAAAAAAGCTTTATTGAGACAAAATGCACAATAAAGCTAATTGTTACTCTAAAGTCATGTAATTTTTTTTTTTTTTTTTGAGGGCTAATTTTATTTTTAAGTTTTTTATATAAAAAGAGTACAAGAGAAAACTGCTTCTCTTGAACAATATTTTTTTGTGTGTGTGTGTGTGAAGGGGCACTGGCTGGGGTGAAGCCTCTAGTCCGTGTGCAATGACTGAAATTGGCGTCCTCTTAATCAGCCCGGTACGCTACCCTGTTTGCTCCTTCCTATTTGCAGCACTGCCACCTAGCATGAACATGTTCTGTTTTATGCCCGTACACTAGTCTAAAATTTCTTTTAACATTAAAAATAAAAGCATTAGTATAGTATTCCATTTGTATTCAGTAGTTTGTTTTCAAGATAATTCTATGGATTCTTAAGTTTATTCAAGATATCTGAGTATGAAAAAATGATTGCGAAAAATAATGCTACATTGCATTGTTAACAAAAGAGTTTCAATATAAAGCATGAAATGTGTATACTTATGTCTGAGAAATCTGTAAACAATAGCTTTTAAAAATACTAAATTCCTTGAAAAGTTTTGAAAGAAATATAATAAACAGTAAAAGACCACTTAAAAAGAAGAGGAAAAATTAGATCCCGATACCAATAATAGAATTTTTTTTGAGTGTGTATGTGTTATAATTTATATTCCCCATGATGTTAATATTGTAAGTTATGGTATTTCTGTATTGGTCGGGTACTTCGAATTAAATATCGTTGAAAAATATGCATTCCTAACTCTTGCCTTTCAGTTTTAAGCTGTTTAATATGCATTGCTGCTAGTTGAAATCTCTGTTTCCGTCAACTCTTGAAATAATTTAAATCATGAGTGCAAAACACAGATACATCGAATCTGAATGGTTGTTTCATATTTCGAAATTTGTGTGTATTTATGACTTTATAAGATAAAAATAATTTCATGTATCTAACATTTACTTTTGCTTGATACTGCGCGTACCGTGTAAGTGTGATGTATGAATTTTATAATTGTTATTTAAAGATACTGTTAGCTTTAGATTGCATGCCAAATGCATTTTTATTCCTTCATGTGTATTTTGGTTAAAACCAGTATTTCTTGTATAAAAGTTTTCTGAAGTGTTTTTACTGTATGTTCTGTTTTTACGTAGTTGTTTTGCACATCTGAAAATTGCTTTAACATTTGTAGTAATCTAAGCAATCCAAGCTGGCTCTATTTGTTAAAATTATTAAATGCTGTGACAGGATACAATAGAAATAACAGATAAAACACTCACGTTTTATTGAATGCAAATCACTTTTCATGAAAAATGTGTGATAAGACCAGATTGGTAAGATAAATGAGGTACTAATTATTAATCTATTGAGAAAAATGCAATGGGAGCTGTAAGGTTTGTTAACCGAAGGGGGGGGGGGGGGAGAAAATTTAAAATTTTATTTATGAAACTATTGCTATGCAAAAACTGTTTGCAACTGTGTTCTTCAAATAATCTTGCTCGCATCTCATTTTCTATAACTTGTGTCATTGAGAAATACATTAAGTTATCAAAAATTAATTCTTTCTTAAGCTCATATTTTTAGTATAACTTTAGTATATTTTTCGTATAGTACCTTTGGAAAACTAACTTTATTAATGTCATGTCTGCTACAAGCAGAATACTGTGGGTATTTGCCTTGTAGGGGTCTTATTGGATTATTCTCCAAAAACAGATTTGAAGGCCAATGCCTAGTCAGTCTTGTAGCTTCTCATATGCATATAATTTAGCATACTTTATTTGAATAAAAGAAAATTACTTACATCATCTGTGTGTTTATAATTAGTGATAAATTGGTATTATAAAAATAACTTTGTTAAAACATCATTCAAATCACTGCTCCTCCCACTGTCTATGGATCCAAGTTTTTTTTTTTTTTTTTTTTTTCTTTTTTCAAACCTCTTTTTATATACTGTAGTAATTGACACATTTCATTTTGTACAAGGGGACTAATTAAAAATATCTTATGTTTTAAGAGTCCTAAAATTAATGCATCCTGCCTAGGCCATTACTTTATGGGATTGCGCATTCTGGTGTGATCTGCAGGTATGATGAAGATGCAAAATACCTGAAGGTATTTCCATAAAAACAAAATGGGCCTAACTAAACATGTGTTAGCTTCACCAAAAACATTATTTTTTTTAATTAAAAAAATGGTTATTCTCTCCCATAAAATCTTTTTATCTCCCATTAAATGACTTGTTTTTTACTATTATAATTTGTATTGTATTATTAATATAAAATTTATTAATAATGATATTTATTAATATAAAATGTGAGTATTACAAAGTATCAGGTTGTAACGAAAGTTTTCCGCCAGATTTGCTGGAGTCAGCCCATGCGATACCGAGCGATTGATCTTATATGTCAAGTTTATACGATGCCTTGCGCGACTAATGGACGTGGTACTAATGTCTAACTCTTTTAGCTAACTCTCGAGTGGATTAATATCTTATCTTCTTCCACAAGTTCTCGTGGGCGGGCCTCATCAGTAGGACGGTCAGAGCGCTCTGCTTCTTAAATGTCCTAGTCCTCGTTTTTGAAATTTCGGCACCAAATCTTCATAATGTCGTGTGATACAACAATAGTACCTTAAGCTGTACACATGATTCGGTGTCATTCTGTAGCTGACTTTTTGCAACAGAAGTAAGAGTAAATGATGGTTCAATCTGGTAGGTAGCGTGATAGTTCTATTTCAGACACCTTATATTTAATCATATTGTCTTACAGATTTCACAACACAGTGCTCTGAAACAAGTCTTTTTCTTTCAATAAACAAAAATCGCTTGACAAAATATCTGCGAAGTCACCAACGCGAACTGCTTGTGCAAACAATACTTCCATTGGCGGAAAACTTTCGTTACAACTTAATAATTTTCATTTTCTTTATGCTTTACATTTTAGAAGTTATTTTGTTATGTAGTATTTCATTTAAAGCCATTTATATTTAGTTACTGGGATCTCGAAACTCTAGGGGGTGTAAATTGTTCGATTAAAAAAAAATTAAGTTCTGTTACCTCTGTTTTTTTTTTTTTTAACTACCGAGTTAAAAAAAAGAAAGAAAAATCTGGATTATTGCTTTTTAAAATAACCTGATGTTCTATGAAAATTTTCAAATGCGGACACCCCCCTGCATTCTGTTAATATTGTTAAGTTGCATCATTTCTTAATCCCTCTGGAATTTTATGAAGCTACTGACATCTCTTGACATAAATAACTACAGTTATTAATGACTAAATCAGCGAAAAAGTGCATTCTTTTAGGAAACTTGTGTCGTGTGCTATCCAATTCTTGGCTTCGTTCTTTTCTGTTAGACTATTTTCGCAATTTTATTTTGGAAGTTATGATAAAAAAGCATGTGCCAGAAGAATCTTGGATTACCATGATTACCACTAGTGTGTGCTTAATTTTGTTTTCTTTTGTAATTTGTTACTTAACGGTCCTTATAACTTCATTATCAAAAGTGTTGTTTGTTTAACACATTGACGCAAACGACAATACAGCTGGCGTACTAAGTAACTAAAAAATAATTACAATCATACACGTTATGAAATGCCATTATTTTGCCTATATAACAATAATACTTGATAATGTTTAACTTTAAAATATTTTGTGTTCATTCAAATAAAATACATATTTAAGCAAAAGACGCTTGTCTGGTTTAAAGCAATCATGTACCTGGGGCTAATTTAAGTATTGTCTTCAATTATTCATTAAATTCTATTAGTATTTAGTACTTAAAGATGAATTGCAAAGCAATTAAGAAATGAACATGTAATGCAGAATGTTCTAATAGAATGTGATTTCTATTGTACAATTAATCAATTATTACAATTTATTATTATATAATATTATTATATCAATCAATATTACTATATACCATTAATCAATTATTGTACAATTAAAAATGTACAATTTTACACCAATTTGTGGAGGCACGAATTTAGACATTTAAAGGAATAAAACAGTTAAAATTGTCGCAATCTTATTCCAATTTGTGGAGGCCCGAATTTCACAAGAATTTTCATTGTGCTGACAATTTTATTGTTGTGTTGAGTTATTGACAGTATGCGCTAGTAACAATATGAATTTTTATTTATTTCGGCGTTAATCTTGCTCTGTCCCTTTCTTCGACTGTATTTAAAGTCTGAACTAGTTGAAATATATCTTCAGATCTGTGTATTAATATATAGTAGATGCCGCTTAATGTGATCACGTTTATTGTTATCAATCGCCTATTGCTATCGAAATCAATCGGCACCGACCGCCTGTATTCAATTCCATACAAAATCAAACGATTTGTGTGATCAACTTCCCGGTTAATGTTACCACTTTTTTTCTCTCACAGGTTCCTGAAAAATGTTCTAGGAAACGACATTTTATTAAGAAGACAATTAAAAGCATGACATCTTGAAAAAAGAAAGTGTATTGGCTGTCTGTTGGTGTTAAGCATCTATATGAGAAGCTCGGAGTATAAAAGTTATTCAGACGCTATTCGATAATTTTGAAACGAGGCGTACACCATCGTTCGGACAACTTTCAAAAACACAGTGAATATGCACAGCTTATTAATGAATTTTTAATGAAGAATTATCCACAGGAAAAAATACTGTTTCAATAAATGTTTCCCGTCTCAATATTCCATTTTATAGTAATAAAGTATTTCTTTTTATTATAAGTAATTAGTTATCTGAATAACACCAGTCTCTATCATTAAGTTTTTCTCAGGGAATCAAAAATATTGGTTGATTTCGGTTCGGTATATCTTCAATCATTTTGTTACTGTAACCAACTTATTGATATTTTCTAATTTAACGTCCCTCATAATTATCATCATTACATGTACGGTCGGTTTTCATTTCTCAGAGCCTTCCTCCCATTTACGCATGCTCGATTTCATCAATATAGGGGAGAACGGAAATTCAGCAACCTGCCATCCCTTTACCGTGTAGAATCATCTTGTTTGGACTATCTATGCTTTAGCAAGTGCATTGCTTTTCACTTTTCTGTTTTGATGTTCACTGCTACTTTTCTGTTTCAGTTTTGCATGAAACTACTCGTAAAAGACAGATTTAATTCAGTTGTTGATAGAATTATATTTTTGGTACAAATAAGAATACACAAAGTAAAATTATTCATTCGGAACTGAACCGAAGACGGTTATTTTTGGCGGAACGAAAACTGGAACTGAGCCCGGAACGAATAAAATTACGGTTCAAAACCTGGTTTTTCTTCAATCGCATATTGTTATTGACGAAATCTCATGGTCCCGAGATGATCACATTAAGCGGCATCTACTGTAGTGATTTTGCACAAATGAGGCCAACGTTCATAAAAGTGCATGGTAAAACAGATTTTTATTAGAAACGGTTAGTTCTAGTTTTAAAATATTAGAAAGCTTATTGTTAAGTTATATTTTTAATAGAGATTTTGTTATGACCCCCCCCCCCCAAAAAAAAAAAAAGATTTTGTGCAGAAACGTTAAAAAAAAAAAATCGTTTAAACGAAACAATGTTAGTCCCCCCCCCCCAATTATGCAATTGTCATTGAATATTGCCGATCCTAGATCGCCGTCTCCCCACTTGCGAAATTAGCCGCCCTTTTTATTTACAAACCTTAGGCTTCTTTTTCTTTTGCCGCCCTTAAATTAGGCTGCCCACGTGCTCTGTGTGCACCATCTTAGCTCGCTAGGATAGCCCTTGAGTGCCATTCCAAGGCCCCTTTTTTAAATGACAGTCAAACTTATTGCGTCAGTGTGTTAATTTTTGGTATTGGCCGTATCTTTGAAGTAATATATACGTACTCGTTTTTCTGATAGAACTAACTACTTTTGATCGAATAACAGCTTAATTTTCATTCCAGCAGTTTCTGAAAATTATGAGTAAAATGTTTGGTTCGTTCTCCTTTATAATTCAAGAGAAATCGTTTTCATTCATGCAGATTGTATCATCCAGTTTTATTGTTGACTGTTTGTAAATAGTTGAAATAAATTTTGGGTATATTCTTATCAAATGCGTGTGGTGTTGTTTTCTTTCACTTGTCTTGTTGTACTGCGGATTTTTAAAATACATGATCTACGGATCTTTAAAATACATGTCTATCGGTGATAGAATTCTTCTTTTTTAACCCTTTGAACCGAAACCATTTCCTGTCGAAAAAGTGCAGCCGTTGCCATCGCACGATTTAACTACCAGCAAGATGGCGGCCGATTGAATCGTCCACTGTGCCACAGAGCTAAAGAACATTTCTGACACAGCATTTTTTACATTTGAACCTTTTAACTACCAGGAGCCGCACAGCTGGCTGTGCGGCTGCTTGTAGTTAAATCGCGCGATGGCAACTGCTTTACTTTTTCGACATTGGGCAGTCTGTCAAGATGTCCTTCTTAAGTATAATTGAAATCACATTTATTCTTCGTGAATTGAAACAGCCAAAATTCACAGATTTGTGTCCTCACAGCGAGGACAAGGAGCTTTAAAGGGTTAAAAATTGAAAATCTAATGGCCTCATTCACCAAACACTTGACACGCGGATTAATCCTAAAACTCGCGTTAAAGTCATCGGTAAGATAGCTTACCGATGACTTTAAGAACGCGAGTTTGGATTAATTTGCATGTCAAGTGTTTGATGAATAAGGCCGTAAGAGATTTATCGTTAGAGCCCGTTTTGATTTGTTCCATTAAGAAACGAGGTGTGAATTTGCAGGAGTAAAAAATCTGGAGTCACTCCACTCGACTTTCCGAGCACTTGATCTTTACTAAGGGTTTTTATATAAAATTGATTTTGAGAGGGAAAATTTTCCCTCTGAACCGCTCTCTGGGATCAGAAGCCGGGACAGCTAGGGAGAAGTACGGCACTGATGAAATCATTCCGTTAGCACAATTTCATTGTGCACACATTTTTTTGCAGTATCGCTTCCGGATTTTGCCTTGGTTTGTTACGTTCGGTTAGTTAATTAATTTTCATTTCATTTTCTTTATTTCTATCATTTTTCACCATGGGCGCCGGCAACATAGGGCAAGTGCCCCCCCCCCCCCCTGGATTTTTGTATGCATGTTTTCCCTTACTTTCTGGTTCGTTTGAACATTGTAACCATACTTTTAAGTAGTCTTTGCCCCCCCCCCCCCGGGAAATATTCTGGCGGCGCCCATGTTTTTCACTACGTTATTTTGTTACAAACTAGTGTAAATAATTATGATGGGAGTAAAAGACGTGTTTCAGAACTAAAGAAATGGCATTTTCAATATTATCCTTTGAAAAAAAAAATTGAAATGAAATTAACCAAAACAGCACCTTTGCTAAAACTTATCTTGGTGACGATAGTAAGACCAAAGATGACTTGTTTTCTTTCAGTTGCGTGCATTGTTTTCCTTTCACTGCTGGAAACGCAAACGTATTTTAATTTGTAAGGTGCGTCGTATCTGCATATTTAATTTTCGAAATTTGTTTTGTGAACCTCCTTTTAAATAACCCACAAGCCGCCACTGCCTCTGCATATTGTTGGGATTTGTATAGAGTCGGCGACATTCAACATGGACACTCACAGGGGATCAGGAAATGGTTTAAATAACTCATGACTATTGTCTTTTTGAATTTTGCTTGCATGTATTATACTTTGTATATCTTCAGTAGACAACTTAACACACTTTGAAGATTTTCATTCACTTTCTGAGCACAAGAAGCAGTTCCTTTCTGCCATCTTCAATTTCTTAAAAGAACATCAATACTTTAAAAAATCACCTGAAAAAATTCAGAATTTGTTGAAGGCATTACCCTAACCGTATGGCAAATCGCTATCCTTTTCACTTTCATTGAACTAAACTGTGTCAGGTGACTCGCTCCAAACAATTAGACTTGCTTTGTCAAGAACAATTACTTTTTTTTTTAATATGTCGTAGTGAGTAATTAAATGTTGATAAAGTGGAGAAACAGTTTTAATCATTTTGCATGGACCACCAGAACTTTGTTTTATTTTATTTCCGACCAGCTCCGATAATTTTGGAAAAGTTTAAAACTACGAGTAATATTTTTTGCATAGATTTTTCTGGACTTTTATTATACAAAAAGAAACCACCTACTTTAAATATTTTACTTCCAGTAACCATTATTATATTGCTATCCAGCGTGAAATACCGTGTAATTTGATACCCCTGTGGCGTCGTCACTCAGCCACATCCATCATTTCACCCAACCACGTGGGTCCGGAAATCTTACACTTCTCGGCCATGAGTATCACCAGTGCCGGATTAACAATATAGCAGATTTAGCAAATGCTACGGGCCCCGCGTCTTTACCTTGAAAGTTTTCGTCTTTCCCTCTCAAGATCTAGCTTTTTTGACACTTTCCAAAAAGGTAGAAAAGTGTTTAAGATTTCGGTTTCTCTGTCTGTCCGTCCTTGACTCGCGTGTATAGGCATTGATTTCTACGAAATTTATATATGTTATTCTTATCTGCAGTACCATGTACCCTATTGTAAAGGATCTATGTAGCATTTATTGATTTTTTTCTACAGGAGCACTCAAAATAGTCCCAATACATTGCGCTCTATGGGAAGTTATTCTTTAAAGCGTATCATCCTGCTAACTACAAGGGGTGATCAAATGAAAAGGTAAGAACGGTGGGTACAAATGTAGACTTTATTCAAAATATACACCATAGGCCTGAGCACAACGATCCCACTGACGAACAAGCCGCAGGATTCCTTGTTCCCAGAATTCCTGTGGCCGTGACGAGACCCAGTCCGTCACAGCGTCCTTGAGTACGTCGTCCGAGTTGAAGCGCTTCCCTTTCAGGTGGTTTCTTCAGTGGAACCAACATATGGAAATCGCAGGGTGACATGTCCGGACTGTAGGGCGGATGGATGGTCCAACGTCTCCCACTTGAACGCGACTAGTTCCTTGGCGAAAACGGACATTCCATTTTCTCATTGACTGGTGAGACACACAGCCTTCCCAGTATACGATCATCATCCTGCGATGAATAGTGGCCGGTTTAACACCTTCCGCTGTCAGAAATCAGATAACGCCTCGCTGCCCCTAAATCGTCGAATTTTGCAATGTGACCACCATCCTGTCCTCACACGCACTGCCGCGTCAATTGGACGTAGTAGAGTGCTTTTTACAAGAGTTTCTGCTCTCTCCTGCGGGCCCCCGCATGTTCCTATCCACACAAAAGGCTCCAATCGCATTCCTAGATGTCTCGATACGTGCTCTTATAGCTGCATGGACAAATATGATAACGGTTAGGTTGTTGCGACGTTTGGTACCTATTCATTTGATCACCCCTTGTAGTTGCGCTGAACCCCGACTTCAAGATAAAACTTTTTCCTCTATGAATGCAAAAAGATTACAAAGTCAAGGACAAAAAGCCTAACAACTTCTACATCGTTTGTACGATCCGCTTGAAATTTTTCACAAGTTTGTAAAAAAATATAGAAAACAATCTGTCAATTTTAAAATCTAAAAATCCACCCGTTCCTTCATTTTTAAGCGATTTTTCGCTATTTTCAGCACCATTTCGTTTCCAAGAGTCAAAAAATTGAATCATTTGGGTGACAAAATGACCTATTTTAAGTGAAAATGACGTCATACAATTAGGGGGATTCCAATACGTTTAAAATAATTTCTCCCGATTACACAGTTTATTATTATTTTTTCCCCCCACAAATAAATCGTCTATTGGATATTCGAATGTTTATGTATACAAAACGAAAGCTTTCGACTGCGAAAAGATTCCGCGCGTTTCCAGATGAGCATGAAATTCAATTTGGGTCTGTAATAAAAATTAAATATGAACTTATTTATTTTAGGTGGATGAAAATTAAATATATTGAATGAAAGACAAATTTCCTTAAAATGTTTTTTTCTCTCGCCCGTTGAAATTGCCTTCACAAAAGGCTTCTAGTTTTAGAGATATTCTGCTCTTTGAAATGAAACAAAATTGGATGTTATGAAGGATTACAAAATGAAGCTTTGCATCGAAAATAGTGTCTGTATAGTTAAAAGTTTTTCTATACGGGAGCACTCAAAATAATTTCTATACAATACGGTCAATGGCAGTTTAGAGACAGGCATCTATTTTAAGCATATAATACTATCCTACAATATGATTAGCTAATAATCCGACGACGATCGTGTGCCTCCTTCAAAATTTGAGCCAAAAGCCGGCAATGTTGGCGACTTTTGCGATAAATTGCCAAATAGGGTGCAAAAAAAAAATGCTTTGAAAAATGAACCAAACTTGGCGATATTTTTATTATTTTACTATAAATCGAAAAAGGTATTTACGTATTATCCCGGCGGTCATTAACGCCAAACTATTTTTTCCTCAAATTTCCTGGCAAACTGTTGGCAATCGTATTCCGAACCATCAATAATTTCATGTGTCCGGCATTTATCTTGGCGAAAAAGTTGCTCGTCTTGGCGGATCGCCTGGATAATAATGTAGTACCTCGAAAAATGTCTAATGTAATTATATTAAGCTATGTCGATTTCTTTGGAAATTTTGAAAATTCGTTACTCGCACTTTAATTAACTGATTTATTGTATTGTGTTTTGTTAAGGGCTATCTGCCTAGGAGTAGGAGGGGGTCTCCGACCGACGAAAATTTGTTAATGCATTAGAACCCAAAACGGGTTAACGTCCTTATGATTTCGGTCATTTGTCTGTTCTGATGTCCACCCATCCAGTGTTCTAACTGCTGTGGATATACATCGATTTGTGCGAAATTTATGTTTTTTCTATGTACAGTACCACGTACCATATTGAAAATGGTGTATGCAGCATTTATAGTTCTTTTACCGGAGAAAAAAATCCAATGTATAGCACAGTCTAAAAAACAGAACTAAAAGGGGGGGTTCGGGGGGGGGGTCTCCCCCTGTATCTGTTGATACAGGAATGACTGAATCAGCAGTCATTCTTGAAAACATATTTTAGAGATATTCGATTTTTGAAAGAAAACAAAGTTGGCATGTATATTACTAAGGCTCTCAAAATGATGCTCTCCATTGAGAATAACGTCCGTATTATTAATAGTTCTACAGGAGCACTCAAAAGAATTCCCATTGCAGTCTGTGGCATTTGAGAGACACTAATACATTTCTAGCACAAGACAATGAGTATAATTTTATATTCTTCAGTTAAACGCTAAAAAAAATTAATGGTCTTTTACAGAGTCTCATAAAATTGCATTTACAGTGATAATACAACATTTTTTTATCTACGAAATCTCGCCAGTTTTAACTAAAATACATAGCAGATTTGGCGCAAAAATATTTTGTATTGGAAGTGTTTTATAATCTATGAGCTTGGCATGACTTATCTTTCTTGATTTTTTAAGGCAACAGATAAATCTTGTAAAACTTTTTTTCTTTCGTTATTTCTTTCTTTTCATTTTTATTTATTTATTTTTTGGATAAGACAATTTCTGAAGATCTATATAGTGGAACTGTAAATCAGTTGTAGACAACTCATTGAAAGAATATATGTATAACTCGGCTGTTCGAGCCTCATCAATGGGAGACCCCCCTGAACCCCCCTAATTTTTTAGTTTCATGATTGCCATATTAAAACGATATTAATGGAATATGCCATTTTATCTCTCATCTATCGTGTATTTCACCTGGTAACCCCATGTTGAAATTTTTAGGATTGTAACCTATTTATAGAAAAATACATGTGATGCACATTCTACAGCTCATTAAATATTGTAACAATAGATTAAAGTTGTTGTGAACTAATAGTATTTAAATATATGTAAAATATACTTGTGATGTATATTCTACAGCTTACGAAATATTGTAACAATAGATTAAAGCTGTTGTGAACTAATAGTATTTCAATAAACGGATGAAATTTTTAAACAATCATTTTATCAAATAAATGCAACCTTACGGAGCTTATAGAAATCGGTGGTTTACGTAACACATACTAACATTTTCAGCGGACATTTATTACTTTTATGTCACGTTTTCGTAACGCATTTTCGTGTCTCATTTTTATGTCACATTTTCAAAAGGGGGTGAGCGATAAAATGACATAGTCATTAATATATTTAATGTGGCTGTTGCATGCCTGCATTATTTAGTCAACTCATTACCTAGACGAAACTGAATAAGTATTCTAAAGTCAGCAATAAGGACACACACAAGAGTGTATCCAACAATACTGTGGAACAAAAACACGGTTCTCAGAAAAAAATTTCAGGGAGGATCCAAAAGGGGGAAATAAAAGAAAGACAGAAAGAAAGGCTGTATCATTATCTTTTCGTTGACTAAAAGCGAAACTCGGACAAACGGAGGAGGGGTATCCAGATCCTTGCACCACCCACCTATGGCCTTTAGAAAATGGATTCCTTACCAATAATGTTACATTTTTGTCTTTATTTGAAGACTGAATCCAGAAATAAACAAAATATAGAAAGAAAACTAAGTGCCGAAACAAAAAAACAGACTCAGGGTCTGATCAAGGGCGGATTAAAGGGAGGGGGTCGGAGAAGGTGACCGCCCCTCCCGAGAAAAATGAAATTAAAGTAAACAATCCCAACTTACTTCCATAAAATTATATATATATATATATGCGAATCTTCCATCCAAGCCTTCACCCACAAAATTGTATTAATCCGTCAGTGGGCCGTATTATTCATTAGTCTGTAGTCTATCTGTCCCGATCACTTCAGGGACTTTTCAGTAACAAGTCGAAAGAATTTTTTAATGAAGTTGTAATCAAACTTTTCAAAATGACTCAATAGAACGGAAATATTTTTGGCTTTTTCTGAAGATGTTCTCTGGAACGCGAGTTGATCTTCTGCATTTCCCCGAGAGCTGAGATCCATAGGATTAAGATTGTAGGAAAAACGCGCCCCATAATCAATAATAATCCCCCACGAAACAATAATTTTTATTTAAATATTGGACACAAAGTTATTTTGTTTTGCAGTAAATATGGGGATGGTATTTTAAACGGATATTGGGCAGCCCCAAAGTTCTTTTATTTTGCAGTAAAGGCGCGGGTGGCTTTGGCGAAATTCGAAGGTGTACTAGGATGTAAACCATCTTAGAAGGCCTTTGGTAGTTGGCTTGCTTTGTTTTTACTTAATTATTTATTTTACATTTTACAGTATTTAAACAAAGGCGAATTATTTTTTGAAACAATAATAATATATAGAATGTAAGTTATTTTTTTTATGGTTGGGGAATCCACTATTACAATAAATTATCTTATTAATCTCGGAAATTAACCACGTTAAATATGAAAGAATTCATTTTTGGCCGGTCGAAACCACAGGTCAAGAGCGCGAATGCCAGTACGTTCGTTCAAATAAAATAATTAGAACCGAGAGGATCTTCGCACGGTCGGGGCATCCGAGAAGCCATAACCTCAGGCAAACTGAAAACAAAAAGAATTTTCGGATACTCTTGACCCACAAAGAAACTCACAAATTACTTGTCACATTTAAGATTATTATGTCTTGCAAAAACATTTGAACGTAATACGATAATGAATGTTTTATCCGAATTTTTTATTATTTATTATATAGATTATTCTATTCCTCTTATAAAGATTTTTTTGAGCAAAATATTTTATATCATTTTAACGAGGATAAGTTGAAAAGTAATGTACATATGCTTGTAGAACACTAACGAAATGACCTTTAGAAGTGTCCCAAGCGGTATGTGGAAGTAACAGTCCCCCTGTACAAGCATGTACAGTTTAAATGCCTTCCGTGTATGCAGTATATTTTGAATGGTGGAGATATTATTGTGCTAGATCTATCTATCCTCAGTTCGATTTCTTATGAATTAACCCATTAAATAAATTAAGAGAAGTTAAAAATATGTAACCTATAATTAGTAAAGACCGTCCAGATATATAATGAAATAATTTTACAGCATGTATTTTTATAGGGGAAAAAATAGTGTTTAAAGGCACAGTTTAAAATACATATTGATTTCGGAGGTTCTAAAAATTTTACAGAAACAAGTATTATTTTATGTGTGTAAACTTGTCTAGTTATATCTTTGCATATGGGAAAGGTGGGAAGTGTTAGAAATTCCAAATATATATCCATGAACATTAACATTCATTAAAAAAAACCTGAGTTGCACGAATAAATAACTTTAAACATCGCCAGTCTCACTATCTATTTACTCACTGTCTATGTCTTGCGGCATTTTTTCCGCACACTATTTTAACTCAAATTTTTTCATTTTGAATCAAGAAAATTCGTAAAAGTTGTGTTTTATTTTATTATCGCACAAAACCTACAGATTAGCTCACCCAAGGTGGAGGAAGGGCTGGGATAAACCTCTCGCAAATATAACACGTGGGACCTTTTAGTTTTGTTTACATCTAATTAGCATTAGTAATACCATTAATTAGCACTAAACATAAATTGTAATATAATTAGCACTATTTATTTTCTCATTTAATTTAGCTCTATTACTTTAATGTGAGGGTGAACTCCTCCCCCTAAATATATATATATATATATATATATAGGTGCGTCACTGACCAGGGGGCCCCTTGGTAACATTTGCTACGGGCCTCGCGCTGTCTTAATCCGGCACTGAGTGTCACAAATGAAACAAGTCATTAATTTCTTGGCTAAATAATATATTTAAACTATTTACAGTGTTGAAACTATGTACAAACAATTTCTAATTACAGAAAGGAATTTTCTGGGAAACAGCCTTCCCCTGGTCTTTAGCATTCAGTCCCTGCTCGACTCGGGAGCGAACTTCCTTCTCGGACGATGACCAACCTCTTCGCTGTCCAAACATCATCTGCCCTTTTTGTGGGGTTCCTCCGTACCAGGTGCGCCGCTCTGACGTCAGCCTGGTCGCACCTGCTTGAGGGGCGTGACAGCTCGACTCCTCTCGAACATTCCAGGCCTCGCACAAAGCATGCCGCTAAGTGCTTTTCCCCCCTAGTGAGCAGGAGAGCTTGCTTTGCCACAGCCCTCCCCCCATAAAAAAAAATTTCCAAGTACCACATGGAAAACTTTGCAAGAGTTCAGTTGGATAGCCCCACAACAAAATCAAGAGACAAAGCCATCCCAACTTACAAAGAAAACAAAACAAAAAAAAATTCTGTTATAAATGAAAATCATACCCACACTCTTTCAAAATAACTAGTCGAAACCTACTCTCAGTTTCAGAACTCCCAAGACATATGTAACATACATTTTCTTTAAAAAACAATTTAAACATTTTGGCATTTTAAATATGGCTCTCAGAAATACCTTAAACAAAATAAGACTATGCTTTTGGGCAACACGAGAACCCTTTTTCCGGATTACTCCGCCTGTCTGCTTAATCCGTCGGCATTTCCATTCTTTCTTTACTGCTTCTTCAATGTTCGTTAGAGGGAAAAACTCAGTTCGCGTAATGGCGTTTAAAGGCCCGTTTACATGTGCAAATGGAAAATCCCGGGTAAAAGGAGGGTATAGGGATTATCATGGATCTCGGAAATGGGGGTGAAAAAGCCGTTTACGAGAGCATTCACTTTCCACCCGGGATTTGACGTCATTGGTCATGTGACTTGTCAAAATGACCAATGAAGGATCATGGGACACGCGATGCATCATGGGAAAGCGAGGTTTATGATTAACCCTGCATTTACCTTTCTCTGGACTAGGAATTTTTCTACCCCGCAATTTTTCCCTAACCGTAGGGGAAGCGGAGTAGAAAGAGGCGAAAGTCCCGGCATTTACTCCGCATTTGTGTGCATGTAAACGGACCCTAAGTGCCAGTAATCCACACAAGGACGAGGGTCTTTTCCCGGAACCTGAACCCCAATTTCTATGATTTCAAGGTCTAGAAGTCGGTTAATTTCTTCCCGTAAAGTTTCAATTTGCCGGGGGGACATCCTATAGGGTTTTGACCTTATTGGTTCAGTGCTTGTCAGCCCTATGTTCATAGTGACTAAGGAAGTAGTCCCAGGGTCTGTCGAAAATACTTTATGATATTCCTGCAGTAACCTCCCCAATTGCTCGATCTGAGTCTCGGGCTGTCTAATCTGCAAATTATTCGTCTTAATGATCTCCTGCATGTCAAACTGCGTAGCATCCGCGATAGGATAAGGGATTTGCGCTTCTTGCTGTATTTCTTCCTCCCCCTCCTCTATTTCTAAACTTACACACTCCGGTCGTTTATGATACAACTTCCTGAGATTTACATGGTAAATCATGTATTTATCTCTTCGTTCACTCAGATCGACGGAATAATTTGTTTCCGAGATTTTCCTTGTGACTACTCCCGGTCCCAGCCAACTGACAGCCATTTTGTGCGGTTTGGAAGTGGCTAGCACTAAAAATTTGTCTCCTACTTTGAAAGTTCTCATCACTGCGTTCTTGTCATACCAAGTTTTCCCTTTTTCTTGATTTTCCTTACTAATCTCTCCTGCCAGTTCTCTCCATTTTTTTAACCTATTTACCAGGTCAAGGACATATTCTACGACATTTGGGTCCGAATTTTCCGGGTGCAACCAATTTTCACACACCAATGTTTGTGGGTTTCATACATTTTTTCCATGCACCCGTTCAGCCGGACTAAACCCAATGCTTTCGTGCGTAACCGTTCCGAGTGCAAAAATCGCGCAGGGACTGGATCCTCCCAGTCTTCCCCTTTTCCTAAAGGCAAGACTTTCAGCACTCTTTTAATGGAAGAATGAAACTGTTTTACAGGATTCGATTGTGGTTGGCAGATAGAACTATGATAACCCTTTATCCCAAAACGTTCAAAAAACTCCGAAGTCACGATGCTTGTGAAAGATTTTCCCAAGTCACTCTGAATTTCCTTCGGAAAACCCATTCGCGAAAATATGATCAACAAAGCATTTATGACACTACCCGAGGTGATATCTTTGACCGCTACGACATCTGGGTACTTATTAGCCATACAAATCGTAGTGACCAGAAATTTGTTTTGATTTGCGCTAATAGGCAAAGGATCCACAGCGTCAATATTTATTTTTTCCAGCCGGCGTGTCATCAGGAGCATACTTCGCGAGATCCTCCTGCTGACGTTTTTCGTCCCAGCTCACCGGTTCCCGTGGGAACAACTGTTTCACCGTCCAGCAATCTCCTGATTGTTCCTGCAATTGTTGCGTCTTGTGAGGGGAAGCACGGCCCTTATCAGGGCCAGAATAGTAGAAGTGCCAGCCTTGCCTGACGTACAATTACCTCGGCGGTTCTCCAGCGGCTCGTCCCCGCCAGTCCAGTTGGTAGCGCGCTGCGCTCCCATGCAAGCAGTCCCAGGTTCGAGCCCCGATTGGCCAATTCTTGGATGTCTTCCGAAGTCCTCCTGACTTCGAGCATTTGTTTACACGGCACTCTCCTGCCGTCCCCAGTTTATTTTTTGTTTTTTTAAGGATAGTACCGGGCGTGATCGCACAGCCTGCTCCCCATTTACCCCTTTGTTAGCTTTGTGAGCGTGCAGAGCGCAAAGGGCACTTGGGTAAAGCTATAGGCGAAGAGCCGGCGCCTCGCCCCCCCCCCCTTTACTCTTTTTCACAACACCTATCTTTCCTTACTTCCTTTTACACGTTCTCTACACATTTACTCGGCTGTTAGACTACTGTGATAGGATCATCTATCTACGAAGCAACATGACTTCTCCTGTTGATGCTCAAGTCCCCATGGACCTGCAATCTGTCTTCAGATGTAAATGGAATAGCGCTGACTGCGAGGACTTTGACTTTTTCTGTCTATTCTTCGCTTTCTTCGACTCGAGAGACCCGCATACCAGGCTGGCCTTTCAGAATGAACTATGCGATCTCGTAAACAAACCCGAGGTTGCCACGCTTGCAAGTTGCAAGGGGCTAACTCTTTTTCGGGCCCTTAATGAGGAAACTGTACGCAAATATGAAGAGAGACACGGAGTCTCCTTTACTACCGCCACGGAAGTGACGCCACTCAAAAATAAGAGAAAGATTGAAGATGAAGACAGCGACACCGAAAATGGATTACCAGACAAACTCCAATGCTACGACGGGGACAAATACCCTGTTGTGCCCAGCCACACGCACACCCTTGCGGCCGGTATCTCCACTACTGATGCCATCAACGAAAGGATGGATGATACCGAAACTGGACAATCCCAGCCCCAACTCAACTTTGCTGCTGCCGACGGACAATCGACTGGAAGCAAACCAGCGAAGTACACAATATACGCTGAACTGAAACAAGACTATGCCCACCAGCTCAAAGAACTTTCTGAAGTTGTTGGTCAAGAAGTTAGGTCCACTCTCACAGGGGACAAACACAAGATTGTCATCCCTGATGACAACAAATTCCGACTAGTCCAGGCCTATCTCAATCAAAACAAGATAGGGTTCCAGACAATGGACCCCAAGGCCCAAAAAATACGTAATCAAAGGAATCCCCTCCACCACGCCCACAAATTGAACAATTCCTCAGAGAAAAGGATCTCGA
Organism: Cheiracanthium punctorium; assembly: GCA_038373885.1. NCBI lineage: Eukaryota > Metazoa > Arthropoda > Arachnida > Araneae > Cheiracanthiidae > Cheiracanthium > Cheiracanthium punctorium. The sequence continues at coordinate 386,275 of JAWZYV010003110.1, forward strand.
TCCCATACAAATTAATTTTCTCTACTCAAAGAAACTGCAAAGGCATTGGGCAATTGCCCTTGTGGCACTGAGGCCCACCCCTAACCTCGAAGAAATGCATAGAATAACAAATTCTGGGCACTTAAACGTCACTGTGGAAAATTATAAAGACCAAAAACGAGTGAAACAGTGTCATAATTGTCTGGCCTATGGCCACCACTCGGCCACCTGCACGCTGACACCTAAGTGTCTAAAGTGTACCGGCCGACACACCTTCACTTCCTGCCCCAACCGGGAAAAGAAGCAAGAGGCCGTTTGCGTTAACTGCAACGGCAATCATGTTGCTACTTACAGAGGTTGTCCCCGCAACCCTAGCAACAAAAACAAAACCAAGACTGCTGCTCCAAAAGAAACAAAGAAAACCGCACCGTCCTCCATTACCCAACAGGTGCAAAGCAAATTCACCAGCCTGATCCCTCCAGACTCTGAGAAGATCACGGACCGGGATAACAATGGCCAAAGCGAAACTGCTGATCAAGAACTGGAGAAGAACGAGAACCCTCCTCCCAAAACGAACAGACCCAATCAACGTTCGAGAAAGCAAAAAGCCAAGAGCGCAAAGGCGGACGCAACCAAGCCCCCTGGGCTAAACCCACCAACCAATAGCAAGCCTCCACAGGAGAATACCAAAACCAAAAGCAAAGAAAAACGCAACGAGACAGACGCCCCCGGCGAACAACAGGAGTCTGTTGAAACAGTGTTAGAGCTGTTTGACGCTATGAGGCAACTATCCGAGCTCACGAACATTGCAAAAATGATAGGCTTCTTTAAGGAAGTCGCGGCCAAAATGAGGAAACACACAAAAACTGTTGATCAAGCATTCCAGCTCCTGCAGGTGTATAATAACTATTTCAATACTGAGCATGGGGAGTAACAGCCATTTAAAAATCATCTCCTGGAACGCCAATGGCCTCCACGGCAAGTTCCCCGAGTTTAGGGATTTCCTCGCCAAAGGGGACTTTGATATCGCTTGCTTGCAAGAGACAATGTTCCGAGCGAATAAACATTATTGGATACCTAACTATACCCTCCACAGACTCGACAGGGACTGTACTGGCTCTCGACTGTGTGGTGGTGTTGCGATCTATGATATATCGCAACGCTATATCGCTATGATATATCGCCACACGGTGATCGCAACACCGTGTGGTGGTGTTGCGATCTGATGTGGTGGTGTTGCGTTCGATATAGTGTCAAATCTAACATTCCCCATACCCGGATCGGTAACCTACAACTGGAAAAACTGTAAGCCATCAGCATAAGTGGTGACACTAATCGTGGAAAGCTCCTAGTTTCCTCAGCATATGTCCGGCATCACCTCGGTTTCCCCACCGAAGACCTTAGAAAAATCTTCCATCACTGCAACAATACTTTTATAATAGGGGACTTTAATGCCGCGCATTTTGCGTGGAACTGTCGTAACAACACGCACTATGGCACTCAACTGCTGAAACTGCTCATTGAAGATCATCTCCGCATGGCGTTTCCCAGCTCGCCCACACATTTTGTAAATAATAACAAAGAACTGCACTCCACCATAGACCTGGCTCTGCACTCTATGGACTGCCTACCGGTCATTAACACGATCAACATGTTTGATTCGGATCACCTGCCTATATACACAGAGCTGCCTATTGTCCACTCTATCATAAGTAGAAAGCCAAAGCTGAAAACCAACTGGCTTGAATTTACCAATCGTCTTATCGACGCCCCGCAGGTCCTTCCCACTTGTCAAAGCAAAGAGGACTTGGATGAAGAAGCGCTCAACCTCACTGAAGAAATAAAGAGGGCGCATCTGGCTGCCTCTACTCAGGATACCTCGGGGGTATCCTGAGTAGACTTTCACGGGATCCGACTGCGGAAATTCAGCCCGTGGTATGCCCCATACCCAAGCCCCGGCATGACTTAACAATGCCGGCCTCCTACCGCCCAATAAGCCTGCTTAGCAGCTTGGAAAAATTAGCTGAGCGAGTCATACTCCATAGACTGAACAACACACTATTGGAAAATAACATCATCATGCCTGAGCAGTTTGGATTTAGGCAGAGTCATAGTACTACACACCAACTCTACCGTGTGGTAGAACAACTGTCAGAGGGTCTTCAGATGAAGGAGCACACGGCTATCGTGTTCCTCGACATAAGTAAAGCATTTGATAAAGTTTGGCATGAGGGGCTCCTTTACAAGCTTATCAACATCGGCATACCGGACAAACTCATCCATTTACTAAACAACTACCTGTTGGAGCGATCATATACTGTCAGACTGGGCGACGTCCACTCAAATAAACATAAAATACGAAGCGGGGTCCCCCAAGGATCAATACTTGGCCCTACACTATATAATCTCTATGTAAACGACATCCCTAGGCATGAAAAAACCAACCTAGCCATGTATGCTGATGACACGGCCATTATTACAAGGCATCCAAACAGCAGATACTTAAGAAGTGCCCTTCAGGCGCATCTTGATGCTATTGAACTCTGGATGCTCAATTGGAAAATCAAGCTGAATGCGCAAAAATGCAGTGCAATTCATATGGGGAACAAGACGCCCCCCTCAAGACTTATCACAAACACCAGGGCTATTGAGTGGGTGAACTCAGCTTCATACCTGGGAGTGACAAAAACTTGTCGTGGAAAAAACACATCACCCGAACCAGAGGCAAGATGAAGGCCGCCTTTGATGGAGTCAGCAGCCTCATCTACACTCGTAAACAAAAAACGAAAAACAAAGCCATCATCTACAAAGCTTTAATCAGACCCATTGCTCTCTACGCCGCCCCAGTGTGGGCTTACGCTGCGAAGAGCCAGATTGCCAGCCTCTCTGCCACTGAGGCACGTTACCTCCGCATCATACGGCATGGCCCGGATTTCCTGCTAAACCGTATAATTAAAAAAGATCTGCACATCAACACACTGACCAAACAGCTCCACAAGCTTACAAAGAGGTTTCACAACAAACTGGGCTCTATCCCCAATGAGATAATCGCAGAACTGCCAGATTATGATCACAGTGAACCCCACTACAGAAAGCGGCCGAAGGCCGCCCTCTCTCTCCTCGTGGAGGCCCAACACTCAGTCTAGCAACCCAGCCGAAGATCACCGCTAGACGGTGAGGGGAAGCTGGGTAGACCATCGAGCTGTTGGACCCCTCCCCTCCCCCTCCAAGTCACGGCCATTTTTGACTTGACTGAAAAACTTCCCCCTCTCATCCAAGAGCAACTTCAAGTTCTCACCCTCACTGATGTGGGCTCCACCACATCCTCCCTCAAGCTTCTCACCTAGGTCTCGAACAATGACACCTAGATCAAACTGGAGGTAAGACTTTTCCAGTTAGGAACTCCTAGAATCGTACTTTTTCAGTCAGTCAGTCAATATTTATTTTTCCAGCCGGCGTGTCATCCGGAGAACACTTCGAGAGATCCTCCAGCTGACGTTATCGTCCTTGCTACACCTGTTCCCGTGGGAACAGCCAACTCACCGTCTGCAATTTCCTGATTGTTTCTGCAATTGTTACGTCTTGTGAGGGGAAGCACGGCCCTTATCAGGGCCAGAATAGTAGAAGTGCCAGCCTTGCCTGACGTACAATTACCCCGGCGGTTCTTCAGCGGCTCGTCCCCGCCAGCCCAGTTGGTAGCGCGCTGCGCTCTGATGCATGCAGTTCCTGGTTCACGTCCCGATTCGGACATTTCGTGGATGCTCACCCGAAGTCCTCCTGACTTCGTGCACTCGTCTACGCGGTACTCTCCTGCCGTCCCCAGTTTATTTTTGTTTTTTTTAAGGTTAGACCGGGCGTGTTCGCACAGCCTGCTCCCCATTTACCCCTTTGTTAGCTTTGTGAGTGTGCAGAGCGCAAAGGGCACTTGGGTAAAGCAATAGGCGAAGAGCCGGCGCCTCGCCCCCCCCCCTTTACTCTTTCAACACATTCTATCTTCCTTTTTCCTAACCACCTCTCTCTCACGACCGGACAGCTAGGGAACTTTACTGTTAGGACTCCACACACCTAACGACATCACTCTTAAACACACATAGTAATCATGCAGCCATCAGATGGAAACATCACACCTATGGAATTAACATCCATATTTAAATCAAAATGGCAACCAGACACTTGTCAGGACTTTGACTTCTACTGCATTTACCTAGGGTTTTTTGACAGTAAGGATCGCAACACCAGGCTTGCATATCAAAGCGAGTTATGTGATCTGATCAATCAGCCCAATCTCAACACCCTTGCACGCTGTAAAGGGCTCTCATACTTTCGAGCGTTGAACGGAGATATCATCGACAACCTAGAAGATCAACACGGCATCTCCTTCCAATTGGTCACGCAACTGACACACCCCACAGCCACCAAACGTAAGATGTCTGTGGCCTCAGACTCGGACGACGAAGGTAGCCACATACCCGACAAACAATTACGTAATGAAGAGGATACTTATCCACAAGTTCCCACCCACACTCCCACGGTGAGTGACGGCCCACAGGCCCCTCCCACCACTGAAGTAATGGACGTAGGCGGCAGCCAATTGCCGTCCACCTCTCAACCACCCCAAGCGACCATGGCAGGAAGATCTGAAACAAAACAGAGGAGCTTCACTATTTACGCGGAGCTAAAGCAGAACTATGCTAGCGATCTGGAAGCCCTTTCAGAGCTCCTAAATCATGAAATCACCTCCACACTCACGGGTGACAAACATAAGATTGTAGTGGATACTGAAGAGAAATTCCGCAAAACCCAAGACTATCTAACTGCAAATAAAATTGGATTCCAAACTATGGACCCTAAGTCTCTCAGACCTAAAAAGTTCGTCATTAAAGGGATCCTTGCATCCACTCCCACTGTAGAAGTTGACGCCTTCCTCAGGGATAAGGGTTTCGAACCCCTCAGTGTCAACTTTCTATTCTCAAAAAAGTACCAGAAGTACTGGGCTATAGCGCTGGTCGCCCTCCGCCCCACGGGCAATTTGGAGGAGGTACATAGAATTACACACTACGGCAGGCTTAATGTTTCCGTAGAAAACTACAAAGACCGCAAGAGGGTCAAACAGTGTCATAACTGTTTGGCCTATGGCCACCACTCGGCCACTTGCACGCTAACACCCAAATGTTTAAAGTGCGCCGGGACCCACACCTTCACCTCCTGCCCAGCCAAGGACAGGAATAAAGAAGCTCAGTGCGTAAATTATACTGGTAACCATGTCGCAACTTATAGGGGATGCCCCAAGAACCCCAGGAACAAGAACAAGGGGAAACCGCACAAACCGCCCCCCACTCAGGCAAAGCCTAGCATCAAGAATACGATCAAAGAAAAATTCGATCAGTTCCACCCACTCCCCCCAGCAGCCGACTCAGAGTGCACGCCCACTGAGGGAGAAGAAACCAACAACAAGACTGCCGAGGACATCGGGGACCCCCTCAGAAAGATCACAAGGCCCAATAAGGAAACGCGCCTCAAGCAAAACAAGCGTAATGCAGCCGCCAGAACTGCCCCCCCGGACTAAACCCGGTCCCGGAGACAAAGTCGCAAAAGAAATCTAACAGGCCCAAACAAACCACAACAACTCGAAACGAAAACTCTGCTGATGACAATCCAGAATCGGTTTCGGAAGTACTGGAGCTCTTCGCCGCCATGAAGGAGCTCTCCCAGCTGACTAACATCACCAGCCTACTGAATTTTTTCAAAGAAGTTGCTCACAAAATGAGGCAGCACACCAAACCCATCGATCAGGCATTCCAAATGCTCCAACTGTATAACCGTCACTTCAACAGCCATGATGGAGAAGAGTAGTCTGAAAATATTCTCATGGAACGCGAACAGCCTCCATGGGAAATTCCCTGAATTCAGGGACTTACTCTCTCATGGGGATTTCGATATCGCCTGCGTGCAGGAAACAATGTTTCAGCACAACAGGGGATATCAAATCCCCAACTACCAGCTACATCGACTAGACCGCCCACGCAGCAGTCGTATTACTGGGGGTGTGGCCCTATATATCAAATCGTCTATCCCACACTCACGCATAACAGACATCTCATTCAGCTCCCTTGAAGCTGTTGCCATCACCATCAACACCAGTCCAAGAATGGTCATATGCTCCGCCTATGTGAAGCAGAGAAGACGATTTCCGTCTGCTGATATCAAAAAACTCTTTAGCCACAGCCCGAAATGCATCGTAATTGGTGATTTTAATGCCACTCATCTAGCCTCGAACTGTCGACATAACTCTGCCTATGGGTGCCAGTTGCTAAAACTTCTAATGGAAGACCACCTCAAGCTTGCCTTCCCGCCCACACCCACGCACTTCGCAGGGGACAGCGAGACCATCATCGACTTTATGGTTCACAACCTTGACGGCACCCCGGACGTAACAACAATGCAGCAGTTCACTTCCGACCACCTGCCAATCTACACAGAAATTAATTCCAAGCATCATGTCTTACCCCAAAAACCAAGACTGCTCACGGACTGGCCAAAATTCGTCGGGCACCTGATAGATGCGCCCCAGCACCTCCCAGATGATAGCCAAGACACAGATATCGACGTGTTCGCTTTGGAGCTGAGTGAAGAAATCCAGAAGGCCCATATGGATGCGTCGAAGCCTGCCACCCATAACAACTGCAGGAGTCTCCCTGAAAACATACAAGAGCTAATACGCCGGCGCAACCGCGCCCGACGCTCGCACCAGGCCACAAGGAGCCCGCATGACCGTGATCACTACCACGCCCTGAGACGGCAGGTCAGACGTGAAATTAAAAGGCATCAAACCACCCAATGGACAGAATACATAGAAACCCTAGGGCCAGAAAACAACTCGCTCTGGAGAGCAGTCAAACGACTTAAAAACCCAAAACTGACTATCTCTCCCATCAAGGTTGGCGGGCATGTCATATTGGATGAGGAAGGCAAAGCCAATGCTATTGCACAGGCTTATGAGTTACAGTTTAGCAATGTAGAGCACTCTCCGTTAAACATCACTCCCAGTCTCAACGCATTCCTCAGTCAAATCCCAATCACCCCCATACAGCCGGCCCTCCCATCTGAGGTCCTAGAGATCATTGAGCGCCTGCCTCCCAAGAAGTGCCCAGGAAGAGATGGGATTACTAACCAAATCATCAAGCACCTTCCGGCCATCACCATTCTGAAGCTAACCACGCTTATCAACCTCATCCTACAACGGCACCACTTCCCGCATTGCTGGAAAGATGCCACCATCGTACCCATTCCGAAACTGAAACAAGACCTGACCCAACCTACTGCTTACCGTCCCATTAGTCTGCTCAGCAGCCTGGGCAAGGTAGTAGAGAGGATCATCACGAACAGGCTCACAGAACACCTTGTGCAGCATAACACTGTAATCCCGGAGCAGTTTGGCTTCCGAAAAAAATCACAGCACGGTACACCAGCTCTACAGGGTGGTGGATCAGCTAGCTGAAGGACTTCAAAACAAGAACCACACCGCCATTGTCCTTCTCGACGTCTTTAAGGCGTTCGATAAGGTTTGGCACGAGGGCCTTATCTTCAAGCTCCTGCAGCTCAACATTCCAGATGGGCTTGTACGTCTTATCAATGATTACCTAACAGGGAGAACTTTCACCGTGCGTCTCGGCAGCGCATATTCTAACAGATTTACCATCTGCAGTGGAGTCCCACAGGGCTCAATACTTGGGCCCACGCTGTACAATCTGTACACAAATGACATCCCCAAGCATCCTCACACCAGCCTGGCGCTGTATGCTGACGATACGGCGATCGTCGCCTCGCACACCAACCCCAGGTTCTTGAAGAATGCCCTGGTCCCCCCCCTGGAGGAATGAACAGTCCCACATCGACGCTATCGACTTGTGGATGCGGAACTGGAAGGTGAAACTGAACCCAACCAAATGCACGGCTATCTCTGTTAGCCGCAAAACTCCACCTTCCAGGCTGATCATCAACGGAACTACCATTGACTGGTCGAACACGGCCACTTACTTAGGTGTCACCCTGGACCGGGGCCTCACCTGGAAGCCCCACATTGAAAAGATCCGAAGAAAAATGACTACAGCATTCAACGCTATCAGTAGCCTCGTCTACAACAGCAGAAACCAAAAACGAAACAAAATATTACTATACAAGACAATCATCCGCCCTCATGCCCTATATGCGGCGCCTGTATGGGCGTATACTGCAAAGTCCAACTTCAAGAAAATTAAACAAACTGAAGCAAGACTACTTCGTATCATCAGATACGGGCCAGTATTCATAAAAAACAGCATTATCCGGAAGGATCTTGGAATCAACACGCTCACCAAGCAAGTCCTCCGACTTGCCACCAGGTTCCACGCCAAATTAAGCGCCCTGCCGAACGAAATTGTGGCTGAATTGACAGATCACGATCCGTCGTACCCCCGCTATTCCAAGCGCCCCAAGGCGGTTCTCTGCCTTGATCCCCGGGTGGACTCCGTCTAGCAACCCGACTAATGAAGCCCACCGCTTGTCGGTGGGGGGAAGCCGGGTAGACACCGAGCCCCACCCCTCCTTCTCCAAACTTTCTCCTAATCCTACCACACTATGACATCATGGGCACAGGCCCACCAATGCGATCACAACGCATCCTTTTCACCACACAACTCACGAGGTCCATAGCCTTAATGCTACCTCAGTAAACTGGAGGTTATGCGTCTTTACGCGAGGTACTCCTTTAATCGTATTCGCTCAGGTCAGGTCAGGTCAATATTTATTTTTGAAAACACCTCGGAAATGATCGGAACCAACCGCATCGGAGCCTTTTTCTTATCTCCCTTCTTCCCCACTTTTTGACATGGGTCGCAGGATCTCACGAAATCCTCTATTTCCACATAACAGTTCGGCCAAAAAAAAATGACTTAACAATCTGTGCTTAGTCTTCGTAACTCCAAGGTGAGCGCTAAAATCCTCGTGACACGATTTTAGAATTTGTTCTCTATACCTTTTCGGAACACAGATCTGAAGTTTATTAATCCCCTTTTTTGACACCGAATTTTTAACCAGTTTCCCATTCTGAATCCCAAATTCTTTATCCGTTCTGGATCTCGCTTTATTCCAACACTCTCTAAGCGTCTCACAACTTTCTTGTTCAACCCCAAATTTTTCCGCGTCAATTTCGAACAATAGTTCTTTTACCTCCTTTTTCTCCACGGAGGAAGGGAAACCAAGATTTTCGTTTTCTTCGTTAAAAGAAATGTCTCCCTTATCCGAGGTGGGGAGCGAATCATCCGTTTCCCCACGGGACACATTATCTCCTAACGCCGTTTCCGCCTTCTCCCTTTCTGTCTCTTGTGCAAGAGCGGTTTTTAATTGTTGTTTGGTAATGACTGCGTTAACAAGGGATGGATTTTTCCTGGCTTCTTCAATTAATTTTGCCGTTCTATTTCCCATTAAATAAAACCCCTGATCTAGCTCATCGGGTTTCACCGCCACCTTAGTAATTACCTGACCAAAATCGCCTTCCAAGACTACTTCCGCGAGGGGTAGACATTTGCATTCACTGTCCAAAGGTTGTCTAACCCACGTGACTTCTCTCGTGAAACTTTCGAGAGGAATCCAACTTTTGGCGCATATATCAATGCTGCTCCCGCTATCTCTTAAGCAATTTCTCAACTGCCCGTTTACACGAATTTTGCTCAAAAAGGGTTCGAAACTGTCATTTAGTCCCGTTTCTGAAGACAAATTATGCACTCCTTCAGCCTTAAATTTCTTATATTCCACACAAGCATTTTTTATGTGACCAGCCTGATTGCAAAAATAACACACTATTTGTTTTCGTTTTGCAAATTCTCTGCTAGATTCCTTCTTAAACGTGTTTTCCGTCTCTTCCTTCTTTCCCCCCTTTTCCTCTTTTTTCGGTTGGAATTTGGAATTTCCTGAATCTACTTTGCGAAACTCGCGTTTCCCGCTACTTTTTCTAAATTCACTTCGACGAAACGTTCTCCTGACGCTTTCGAAATCGTCTAACTTTTCCGCCAACTGCGAAGCATCTTTAAAATTTTCCCAGCTATCAAGATAATGCTCTTTAGCCTCACAGGGGGCGCGTTTTTTGAGTTGCTCAGTGAGCATTAACTCTTTAAGAGAATTAAAATCCTTGATTTCGACTGACTGCAGCCAACTTTCTAAGTACCCCCTAAGTTCGTAAACCAAGTCAGACCATAAAGTTCCCGCTTTCCTATTGTGCTCCTCAAATTTTAATCTCAAAGCCGCGGCACTTACTTAGTCTGAACCGCTTCAGCAGAATTTTTTTATATGCGAGTAATCATCACTAAGCTCTACTGGCTCTTTCACTATAATTTCTGCTACTTCCGGTGGGAGTAATGGGATTAATTGGGACACCCAACAATCTTTGTCTACTTGCTCTTTTTCAGCTTGCCGTTCAAAAATCATAAAAAACAAGGCTATACCGAGAATTTTTGGATCGAATTTAGGGATAAGATCCTTTAACCTAACCCGCCTATAAATTTCCCCTATCGCTAGATTGCTATTCTCTCCATTGCTACCAGAGCCTGATTATGACCAACGGGGGCCCCGGGCATTGATGAATTTGGGGGCCCCCTTCTATGAAATGTATTTTATTTTTCATAACATTTTGATATAAAAAATATATTTCAGAACAATATTTGAAATTGGGGGGCCCTGGGCAAAGTCCCGATTTGCCCTTGCGATAATAAGGCCCTGATTGCTACTCGTTTCCGCACTGTTGGTGATTCTTAATTTTTCCAATTCAAATTCTCGCTCTGCCTTTTTATCTAAACGCTCTTGTTCTGCAATTTTATCTAGACGTTCTTGTTCTGCAATTTTATCTAGACGCTCTTGTTCATTTTCCTCCAAAATCCTTTCCAAAAATAATTTAGCTGTTTCCTCATCATACCCATCCGATTTTTCTATTCTATCAATAATAGACCTAATCACTTCCTTTCCTCCCACTTGAATCTCAAATTCTTCCGCGAGTTGCACCAACACGCACCTTTTCTGTTTTCTTAGGAAAGCCATACTTAAATACTCAATTTAAAATGAAGCACTTTTCCTAACCACAAAATACAATATTAACAGTGATGATAATATACTTTTCTTTTGACCCACCAAAAGACACCATATACATTTACACACAACTTAAAACACAATTTCAGCTAATTCTTGGAATTGTGAAATGAGTGTATAACCTTATTCCAGATTTTTAACATCCACTGTTAAAGATATTTTTGAGCATACCAGGCCCTTCGACCTATTTTGAAAGTATACACATTTAAAAAAAAAAAAAAAACTGAATATCCAAAATTTTACAACTTAACAATATTCTACTTAGCACTGTAAAAAGTCATTTACATTTTTGAACTATTATAAAATGATAGCATATAAAACAATTTTTTTTCAATTCTCCACTTAATTTAAATCTTTTAATTTAAGCAATTGAACATTTGATTGTATTATCAACTCCACTATTCCCTTCTTTATAACATTCAGTACTTATTTAATTAATTTTTAAATATGAATTTTCAGACTTTCTCTACTTAAAATATTTTTACAAATCACAACAAAAAACCCTCAGACATTTGTCTCTCGACTTTGCAATGAAATATTTTATGGGGCTTACTCGTTCTGAAGATGACGCAATGTCCTCCGTCGCATAAGCGTAAAGTTTTCAAAATTATTGGGGGGGCCGGGCCCCACAAACCCATATGTTAACGTCAGTGGCGTAGCCAAGGGAGGGGGGTTAGGGGGGATCATAACCACCCACCAGGAGGAATTTCTTGCCATACAAAATGTATATTCTTCACTCCCTTATCATATTTAGACACATCTGAACTTTTCTTCATTTCATACTTTACATTGCATAATCTGATTTTAATTAACCAGAGCCTGGCGAGGGCAGCTTATAGTAACATTGTGTGTTACGTGGCGTCACAATGAATACTAAATCATGAGTGAAATCTAAAGAAGAAAAATTTTAAAAGTACAAATAAAGGTTTTTCTTAAACGTTTGTAAATGGCGTGAATACATTTTTTTATGTTAGTATAAATTAGTTTTCTGTATTTAGTGATAAATTATTGGGTGGGCACAGCCCCTATTCACAATTTATTGGGGGGGCTCGAGCCCCACGGGCCCATATAACTCTACGCCTATGCTCCGTCGTAGACTTCTGTCGTTATCAGGACCTTTTGGACTATCTCTCCCGACCGTCCGTCAGATTTTCTGGGACCAAGGCGTCTTTCTGTTTCTCAGCAGAACTCAGATTTACATCCCTCAGATTCCAAGCAAGCCGACGAATCCAGGCATCGACGCATTCCACGCAAGTTGACGAATTCCAGGCAAGTCGAGGCAACACTTGATCACTCTCCACAGAAAGTCAAATTCACAGTCTTTTTCGTTGAAGCCGTCGCTGGCTCGGGTCCGTGCTTTAATTTTTCTAAAGCAACATCTCCAGTAGCTGCCACCAGTTTGGCTGTGGCGTCGTCACTCAGCCACATCCATCATTTCACCCAACCACGTGGGTCCGGAAATCTTACACTTCTCGGCCATGAGTATCACAAATGAAACAAGTCATTAATTTCTTGGCTAAATAATATATTTAAACTATTTACAGTGTTGAAACTATGTACAAACAATTTCTAATTACAGAAAGGAATTTTCTGGAAAACAGCCTTCCCCTGGTCTTTAGCATTCAGTCCCTGCTCGACTCGGGAGTGAACTTCCTTCTCGGACGATGACCAACCTCTTCGCTGTCCAAACATCATCTGCCCTTTTTGTGGGGTTCCTCCGTACCAGATGCGCCGCTCTGACGTCAGCCTGGTCGCACCTGCTTGAGGGGCGTGACAGCTCGACTCCTCTCGAACATTCCAGGCCTCGCACAAAGCATGCCGCTAAGTGCTTTTCCCCCCTAGTGAGCAGGAGAGCTTGCTTTGCCACACCCCACATGATTTTTATGATTTTTAAAAAATTGATCAAGATGGTGGCCAAAAATCGCACTTGTCGTACTCAGATTTTTCTAGACTTTTAGTATGTTTTAAAGAGACACCATCAATGAATTAGAAAAATACATCGCTTTTGTGGGAATTAGTTGCACCTAAAACCCTATATCTCCTCTACTATATCCCAGTCTCCATATATCTCAAAAATGATACGACGGAGATTTCCCTCCGTCGTATCATTGGAAATTAACCAGTATAAAATTGCATCTGTTGAGCTATTTAGTTGTTAGTTTCATGTGTCTTCAAATTATGATAGCGGAGTCCCGCAGGGCTCCATTTTGGGTCCTGTCCTTTTTACAATCTACATCAACGACCTACCCAGATCTCATGGCACCAGCATCGCATTGTTTGCCGATGACACGGCCATTGTAGGGCATCATGCCAAAAAAAAAAAAAAAAAAAAAATACTTGCAAAAAACATGCAGTACCACATTGAACTAATTGAGGACTGGATGGTCAAATGGCACCTCCAATTAAACCCCAACAAGTGTCAGGCCATTTCCTTTACACGCAAATTGCCTCCATCCAGACTAATTATAAACAATCAGCCCATAGACTGGTCCAATACTGCTAAGTATCTTGGCGTAACCTTAGATAAGAACTTAACCTGGAGACAGCACATCACCTACATCCGCAAGAAGACGCAGGCTGCTTTCTCAAAAATTTCCAAACTCGTCTTTAACAAAAAAATTGACATTACCAATAAAACCCTCCTCTACAATGCCTACGTGCGCCCCATCGCAACTTACGCTGCCCCTGTATGGGGGGCCCGTGCTGCCGAAACTCACTTAAACCTTCTCGAGTTCAAGCAAAATTACATACTTCCCGTATTTACGCCACGGTCCCACCTTCATTTCTAATGATCCGATCAAAAGAGACCTTAAAATACTACCACTCAGAAAAGTAATACACAAACAAATAACGGACTTCTACACGAATCTTGACAACCTACCCAATACCATCAGGGCTGAGTTCCCAGATTACGACCCTAGTGATACTCGCAATAAAAGGCGCCCCAAGTCTGCGCTCTTCACCCCCCCCCCCCTCAGCAGACGAGCGTCGGTCCTAATTGCTGCCCCGCTCCACAAGAACTGTAACCATTTCACACCCTGGCCAAGCCACGGGGACTTATTAACCTCAAGAACTAATAATCACAAGTAATTATTACACACTGGCAGAGACGTAGCGAGAGCATCATGATTGGGAGGGGAGAGCTGTAAAATATGCCAACTCAAAATTTGGAAAGTTTTGAAAAGTAACCAAGAGTCAATTCATTTTTTTTTCATCATTTTTTATAAAATAAACTCTTTCAGTGTGTTTTGATAAAGCGCTAAAATAAATCTTTAAATAACCGAAATAAAATATATTAAACTGTGCACTGAAAAATGTTTAATGGTTGCCAATACATGTTTCTCGTTTCTGCCCAAACTTTCTGTCCTGAAAATAACAATATCGTAGCCAGGCGGATTAAAACAAAACCATCGTCATTTTAATAAATCAGAAAGTCTATATTATATCAATTCAAACACATTTTGTAGAATAAAAATTCAATAAATGTTACAGGTGGCCGTGGTACCCAGTGGTTAAGGCGTTGGTCTTGTAACCGGAATGTTGTGGGTTCGATACCGGAGTACCACTAAAGACCACCGTGTACGTGCGGTGTACGTGCACGTTAAATCCGTGGTTCCGAAAGTCCTCTCGGCGGTCGCTAGAAGTTTCCGAGGGCTGCCAATATTCAGAAGTCCGCCACCTTCTGATGAGGTTCCAAATTGCGGCTTGAAATTCCGAGAAGGACGTATATGTAGCTCTAAGCGACACATTCAGTGACGTGAGCTGTCCTCTCCTGTCAAATAAATGTTACAGAAAATGCAAGTAATAATAATTAAACTAGCAAAGTGGCTCCATAATTTGCTTAAATTAGGTGTAGAGTAAATTTAAAAAAAAATTACAATTTACATCTACATAATTATCGAACTGTCTCAATGTTCTGGTTATTTAAATATACAGATAAACGTTTTTGCCTTTTAAACAGAATTATACATAACTATATGAAAATATAATTTTCTCTGTAATCTTTTATATAGTACATGAAATGAAAACATCCTTTTAATGCAAAATTAAATTTTCACAAGTAAACTACAGTCAAATTAAATATGTACATTAAAATAATTAATTCAATAAAAAATGTATGTAAACACAAAATTTATAAAAACCTGAAGTTTTATAATTTTTTTTAGGACAGCTGTAAATGTGTCTGTTTTAAAATCATTTTTCATGATTTTAACACCGAACTCTCACTTCCTTAAAGTAATTAAAAAACTTTGTAAAAAACACACATAAGAAGTAAAAAGTCCTCCTCCTTCCTCTTTCCTTTTACTTCTTATGTGTGTTTTTTACAAAGTTTTTTAATTACTTTATCGTTTAACACCAGTATTTTGAGTGTTTTTTCAGTTCGCACTTCCTTTTTCTAACCGATTTTTTAACACTGATTTTAGTTCTTAGAGTCTACCAAATTTTAAGTTTTTGCATTTTACACAGAATCATACATAAATATTTTAACTATATAGATTTAAAAAACTAATTAAACAAAAAAGTATTTAAACCCAAAATTTATAAAAGAAATGAAGTTTTAAAAATTTCTAGAACGGCAGTAAATGTGTGTTTTAAAATCTTTTTTTTTTTTTTTTTTTTTTTTTTTTTTTAAATAAACTTAATATTGAACTCGAACGCAATCCTATTCTTACCGATTTTTCAACACTGATTTTAGATTTTACAGTCTATCTTTTTTTTTGGGGGGGGGGGGATTTTTTACAGAATTACTCATAAATATTTTTAAACATAACTTTCACAGTATTCTTTCATATAGTAACATGAAATGAAAACATTCTTGGGATGCAAAATTAAATTTTCACAAGTAAACTACAATCAAATTAAAGATGTAGAGTTAAACAAAATACTAATTCAATAAAAATGTATATAAATACAAAACTTTTAAAAGAAATGAAGATTTTAATATTTCTAGAATAGCCGTAAATGTGGCTTGTATTATAAAATTGTTTTTCATAAGCTTAAAAGTGATCTCAAACTTACACTTCCGTATTCTTACAGATTTTTCAACATTGATTTTAGCTTTTACAGCCTACCAAACTTTAATTTTTTGCATTTTGTACAAAATTATACATGAATATTTTAAAATATAATTTTCAGCTATGTTTTACATACTACATAAAATGAAACATCGTTGGAAAGCAAAATTAAATTTTTACAAGTAAACTAAAAAATATATATGTATGTAGGTTAAAAAAAAACACTATTTCCATGAAAAATATATGTTAACACAAAATTTATAAAAGAAGTGAAGTTTTAAAATTTTCAAGAACAGCCGTAAATGTGTCTGTGTTTTAAAATTGTTATATATTAGTTTTTTACAGTCTACAAATTTTAAGGCTTCAAAACTTGCCGATGTGTCAAGTTCCCCCTTTCCTTGGAAAAGAAATTGCATTCATTAAAAATAAACATAATTTAAATGTACATTTTCTTTTAGTGATTTTTTAAAGAGAATACTAAATGATAAATACTAAAGAAATTGACTAAATTTTCCACCCAAATGCTTTTTTACTAAAAAAATTAACTCACTAAAAGAAAAAATAATAAGATTGCATAACTTACATTTTTGATTCAAATAGCTATGGGCATTGGGCATTTGTTAATGTAACTGGATTTATACAGACTTTTTTCATTTTAAACTTTTTCTTCTTTGTTTCAGCATCGACCAGCGATTTACAATACCGTCTAAGTCAAATTTGTCGGTGAAATCCATTTCACATTTCATTATCCATTAAATTGTTCATTCTGTCATCAGTCATTGTTGTCCGTAAGCTCCCTTTCACAAATTTTAATTGGCTAAACGTTCTTTCATTCGTACTTACTCCGTAACATCCAGTTAATACCAGTTGACACAGTGTAAATGCTAATTTCAGTACGTTTTTAAAAGTCACAGCAGTTTCTACTACTGCATCCATTGATGACACATTCTTATCTTTGCAAAGATCAAATAAAATCTCTAATTCACTTTTCAGTGCATGCATATCGGGTTTTGAATTCATGGGATACATCTCAATTATGTTTTCAATTGCAGTATCTGTTAAAACATCTTTACTTAAACGAAACTGGAACATAGAATGAAAGGGCAAAATTTTTGTCTTCATAGTAGAAACATTTTCTTGAAGGCCACTAGCTAATGTGTCTAGAACAGCTTTGAACTCTTTTCTGCAAAACTGTTTAAATTGCAAATTTGCTTCAGTTTCCCTAGCATTGTCAGATCTTTTTGGAAGATCTGATAATGCTAGGTTCTGTCCCTTCTGTGATGCAGTTGGAAATCACGTTTTGCATCAGTACTAAACTTTTCAGAAAATACTACAGCACTTTCGATCAAATCATCCATTCCATCAGTATCTGCATTAATTTCCGTAAGTCTTCTTGTTGTACTTTCTGTTACTGAAATGAAATCAATAACATTCAAATTAGGTGTTTCCAAAATTTCTGACAATACTTTTACCTTGCAAATTATGTTTTTCATAAAAAATATGCTTACAATAAAATCAAATGTTTTCATCTTTTTGTAAAGACCATAAGCTTTTGTTTTTGTAGCAGAATCGATACCAGTTTGAGATGACATTTCTTCCAATAAATCTAAAATAAGTTCAGATGATTGACAAACAGTTCTCATCGTTTCTACTTTAGCCGTCCACCTTGTTCTAGATAGATTTCTTAAGATTAATGCTTTTTCAACTTCGGAAATTTTATTTTACAACTGTCTAAATCTTTTTTGCACTTGAAATAAAAAATACATATAATGCTTCAAGAGTATCAAACATATCTCTTATTATTATGCTAATATTGCAGATGTTCCCGAGCCGTATTGATTCGATGATCCTGGGAAGGGATGTCCAAAGCAGGATGACCGACAATTTCTGACATTTTTTGTTGCACTCCTTTAAATTTTCCAGACATTGAACTGGCAAAGTTATATGACTGGAAAATCATGCCAGATGTATTAATTCCCTTTTTTTTGCAGAATTTCACAGATTTGCTTGGCCATTCCTTATTTGTGCATTCTGCAACTTCAATCAAAGGCTATGAAGTTAGTTAAGATTTTTGGGAATTAATGGGGATAAATCAAGATTTTTGGAGGGCCCAGTATGCTCAATGCATTCAATGTGATTTATCTTTCTAGACTTTATTTGTTGATATTAATATTTTTTAATCGATGACCTTTGTTACCAAAAATAACTTTGATTGAGTACTCTTGTCTTAAACTACGTTAATAATTGCCCCTTTTCCGCTCACCAAGTGGTCCCTATGAGTTCGTGAAAACAAGCGCCGCCCGTGCTGTGAACATCACTTGAAAGAGGTGCAAATTAAAGGAATTTTTTTATCATATTATTTATATAGCAGCAGTATTTTTTAACTCAACTAATTTAGCTCCGTGGTAAACTAATGATTAAGACGTTTTACTGGTAACCCGTAAGTTCAAAATTTCTGTTAAACTGGGCAGTCAAAATCAGATACATTTTCTCTTTTCGTTAAGATGATGAAAAACTTCAAGAAATCGATTCTCTGTGGCTTGTGAAAAATTAATTAGAGTTTGTCCTTTTTGAGGTATATTTTCTGCGACATTTTTTTAAAGGTATATGAGAAAGGAAAAAAATTGAACTTATTTCCTTAAACATCTGGATAAAATCTGCCGACTGTGTGCGGGATAATTTAGCAGCCTAAAGACCTGGGCACCCAGTGGACATGTAGACGTTTTTCGGCAATGACAAACGAAGCAATGTAAAGAACCCGGGACTGGTACAAAAACACCTGCATTCATTAACAGCCAAGTATGGAAGAGGAGTTCTATGGGGGTAGTTTTTTATGGTACAGTGCCAAGGCTTGGAAAGAGGATGGGAGGAAGAGCGTCGGAGTGTTAAATAAAGAAGAAACACGTTTTAACCTTCCCTTCGGTCAATTCCAAGTCTGGTATTCATCATCATCACTGACCGCCCTCCCAAAGTTTACTAAGCTATTCTTTTTATACCCCTAAGATCGAAACATGCTCACTGCATGTTTCGATCCAGAAGAGAAAATAATAATTAAAAAATATAATAATAAAAATAATAAGATTCTGAAATTAATGTACCCTAAATAGATTCCTAAATACATATTTTCCCTCCTGAAATACAATTTCCCCCAAGTAACGAGCGAGATTTTGCCAACTCGTATAAATTTTGGGACCCCCCCCCCCCCCTTAGCGACGCCTCTGCACACTGGAGATTAGCGCGTGGCTCTCCTCTGGTGCTCCATGAATCCCCTCCCCCCTTTTCCGTTTTTTCTGTTCTTCAAATTATGATAGCTGAAACTTTATAAAAATTACTCTGTTTCATAAAGTAACTTTTTTAAAACAAATATTTTAATTTATAAATAAAAAAATATTTTTTAATTTTAATATTGTTTTCTGTGTCATAAAGTAGGTATAGAAGGAGTGAAAATATTTTAAAATAATTTTATCTTAAACATAAATTTAAGTCATAAAGACGAAATTAACCGTTACCGAAGCAAATGTCTGTTAACTTTAGCAATTAGTGCATTCTCGAAAATTTCAAAAATTAAATTCGAATAATGTCAGAATGAATTTCATTTTGACTTTATCATAAAATTTTAAAATGTTTTCTCTTGTTATTTCCAAATAATAGTAAAATTTACTGTAATAATTTACAAATGTTTTTATTATTCGTAGATTACTAGATTATTGAAATATAAATAAGTAGTAAGTTTAAATTATTCATTCTATGTCTATCCAAGAATTACGAGAATTTTTAAAAATCACTTTTACTACCCTCTCAAGATCATCAATATTTTATACACAGCCACCATGCTGTTTTAATTTTGTGTTGGTTAAATAAAGTTATTAATTACTATAAAACAAGCGTGCACAGTATGGTGACAGTAGGGTCTAGGAGTAGTAAAACTTTTTTTTTTTTCTTTGAGGGGCCTCAAAATTTACACACAGTAGGAAGAGTCGGGAGGGGTGGGACTTTTTTAACAATAATATTTCTTACAAATTATTTTCTACTTGCACTATTTTAAACGTTTCACTGTATCATTTCGAAACATTTAAAACTATTTAAATAAACATAAATTTCATGGTAAATATTAAAAACTTAGTTATGCAGGCAAATTTAAACAGTTAGAAAATGTCCCCTCCCTCTATTGCGTAAGGGAGGGACGGGACATGTTTTTAAAAGTTGAAATTTATACAGAATTTTCATAAATATTCGGGGGGGAAATGACTGAGACAATGTATAATTTATGTTTCCATGGTTTATCGCATATTATATTATGTATTTATCTGACGTATTTTTCAAGTCAAATGAAAAATATGTATATGCACTAGTAATTCCGCCAACCGTATTCGGCTAATACATAGGTTCCAACTTGGGCGATAACGCCCCATTGTGGGAGTTTGAGGCTTTCAGGTGTGCGGTAAAAGACCCAGAGAAAATTAGGGGGGGTTTAAATGGCACGGAGGGGCGTGGGAAGATTAACCAAATACAGTCTAAAAAAGACTATATTTTAATAAAAATAAATTTTAATAAAAATACTTTTTAATATAATTAAGTATGCGTTTTGATTGCTCTCTGAAATTGTCAATTTATTTATTTAGAAAGCAATAGTTTATTATCTATTACTTCATATTATCAAAACCCCTGCCTGTCCTTATAACAGGTAAGCTAAAACTTTTATTCCTCTTTTTTAAATGAAGAATAAATTCAGAAGCGTTTCAATTCCAACAGTATTCTATCTATTAGTAATTTTTTTTTAATTTAATTGTTGTTTTCACCATGCATTATGTACCCAGGCAGCACAAGAATGTTCTATGAACGTCTAGTAACGTTCAGAATAGTAAGAAAAGCGTTCAGGTAAAGTTTGTACGTTCTGTATAACGTTCTAAAATTGTACTAAGCTATCTTTTGCCAAAAACTGTGAATGAATAACGTCTTATTGGACGTGCAACAGGGGTTTTAATGATGCCGTTTTAAAGAAATGCCTAATAACTCGTTCTATTCGACAGGCAGCAGAAGTGCTGGTATTACCGTTCAAAAGCTATGCCTAATAACACGTTTTATTCGACGTATAACAGAAGTGCTGTTGATACCGTTCAAAAGTTATACCTGATAACCCGTCCTACTTGACGTGCATCAGAAGTGCTGGTGAAACCTTTCAAAAGCAATGCTCATAAATCGTCATACTCAACACATAACAGAAGTACTGCTGGTACTAAATTTAAAACAATGTTTAACAACACGTTCTACTAGACGCGTTCAATTTATTATTCCTGAAACGTCGGAATGTGTCGTTCACTTGGCGTCTAATAAAGTTTTACAGACACCTGTTTGGCAACATCCCGGTGTTGAGTTGCGCAAGGCAAGCAAACGGCAAAATCATTTTGTATTCCTCGTGATATTGCTGTTGGGCGTTTTTTTTTTTTTTTTTTTTTGCTGTTGTTTGTTTGTTTTTGCATAATTTACGACTTGTGTTACTCCCAGACAGCACATAAGCTTAAATCAAACTTTACATTTCTTTCAATTTGACGTATTAATACAAGCTTGACAGTTCAATTCATTTTAAGCTTGCAACAAGCTTGGAGATTACAAAAAAGGAGTCAGCAAATATTTTCCCGACGAATTTAAGTCATTTGAACTGTCAAGCTTGAATACAACTTGATTACTGCTTCACTTGGAAAGCCACATAGCAAATAATTTATCATCAGTCAGCGAGGGGACAGGGGGGGGCAGCTGCCCCCCCTAAAAAGGAGCTAGTCCCATTAGGGTCCTGATTATTGACAAACCGGGGGGGGGGGGGGGGGGGGGGGGGGGGGGGGGGGGGCATGTGCTCGGGTCGGTTAGAGACTCCATGTCCTGTGCCCCCCCCGCCCCCAATTGAAAATCCCTGGCAACGCCCTTGATGACACCTGTCTCGGCAGTCCTCGCATTTTTTGCCATAGTCATCTCACATGTCCATAGTAAACTAATTATGATCTTTTTTGCACATGTCCCTATGAGAGAAATACTGAGAAATGGAACGAGAAGTTTCACTCTGATATATCGCCCGGAGACAAACTATATAGTACCACTCTGATAAAGTAAAATATAGTGCAAAGAGGCGCAACTGGCCTGAAGTGTGTCACCTCCTAGGAAATAGATGAATTTGCTTCTTTGGAATGCACGGGAAAAAGAAATTCGCTTGTACAATAGCAAATAATGTTCCCCTATTCCGGTTGGTTGCACAGTAACCGAGCCAAAGTCAAAAATATACTTAGAGGACTTAGGAGTACGTTGTTTAGAAGGAAACCATCTTTAAAGTATAGAATTAATACATCACATTCTATAAAATTAAATTAAAAAAGGTCTCTAGTATTTTAACAAATTGAAGTAAAAGCTGCAGCAGTATGCACTTTAAAACTAAAAACCCGATTCTAAACAAAACATGCAGTGCAGAAAATGGGATAGTGATATTGCTTGTATAATAACTGAAGGAAAAACACGAAATAACTGTCCTAATGAAAAGAGGATTTCCATACAAGATGTTGGAGGCGAAGTCAAATCCATTCCTCCAAGAAAAAGATCATCACTGATCTGGTAACTATATACATTTATATTATATTTGTACTAATTTTTATTATATTTATTTCCATATCATTCATATAGAAATAACCCCAATTTTGTAATTAAATGTTGATTTTAGAAAAACGATGGGTATAAATGTTGGATTTAGAAAAATGAGTGGGCAGGCCTTAGGAGCTTCACAATCAATATTGCTTAAGTTTTCCATTTCTCTTAAATTATAACGAAAAATTAACTTTCGAGCTAGAATTACTTCCTATTCCAGTTTTTTTTCTTTTTAAGTCTCACATTCCTTTTCAAGCCTTTCTTTTTTTACACCTTTCAAAGAAGTTGAAGTGTTTTATGCTTTCAGTTTGTCATGTCTGCTCGTGCTCTAACGGCCGTAAAATATGCGTCGATTGAATTTTTGATATGATCAATGAAAAGTACCATACCATGTACCCTATTGAAAAATCTGCTTTTTATTATATAATAAAAGTAGTAAAAGTTTGGTACTTTGTGAACTCACAAAATGTTACAATTAAATGAACCTGCCATCAGGATTTATTTAAGAGGGACCGTCCCCGATTTTTGTATTTTTGTTTCTTGAATGATAATGTATATAGTCGTTTTTGTGAACAAAGTTCTGCCGGTTTTAGTACCATTTATAGTTTTTTTTACCAGGGGCACAAAATAATTCCGATGCATTGAAGCCTATGGCCAGAGAATTTTTAGAGTACAATTTTAGGAAACTCATCTATTTCAAGCAAAACAAAATTGGTATTGCATTATTGAGGTTTATGAGAGCATTCTGTCCACTGGCATGGGGTACGTAGCCTATATAGGGCTATATAGGGTTCACTTTAAAGAGTAGTACTTAAAACAAATATTTATGTCCTCTTGTTAGCTTTAACCAGTTCACGCCCACCGTCATTGACAAGACGCAATGGCAGAAATTCCTCCCTCCTTTTATAAATCGCTGCTTCCTGGGCATGATCTTTGAATGCCCTGGCACGGTCCAGCCATGAGCTTGTGCAAGACTAATGGCTAAGAGCATAAACATTCTAAGACGGGGAGCAACGATGGACACAGGAGGGAGAATCTCTGCCGTCGCATCTTAGCAACGTCGGGATCGAACAGTAAGCGTTCGTCAATGCAATAGTATAGACGCAAATAAGACAGTGTTGGAAAGGTGTTTTATAATCAGTGCTGCTCGGTATGGCTACCTTTCCTTTTTTTTAAGTAATGTGAAGACTCCATTCAAGGTCCCGCCCAAATTCATTTCCCCCCAACCCAAACTGACGGCACTGATAGTTTTGTCAAGTATACGGATAAGCATATATTTTCTTCATTCCGGAGAGAGTATTTTTATAACTAAATTAAAAGTTATAAATATTTTATGAAAATTTAATTACTTGTAGCAGAGTCAGGGATGTAACTATCCCCCCCAACAAAAATTTTTGATTTTTGTTAGTAAAGTGATAATAATCGAGCCTTTTTGTGTGAAAATTCCGTCTTTTTAGTACTAACCCTGCAATCTATAAATGTACGCTTTATTAATGTAAAAACCAGCCTGATCATTAATGCGTTTAATTAGGTGAATCCTCTGAAAGTCGAACGTTTGGTGGCTCTCAACCTCTTACAACTTACTAGGTGTAGTTTATGCTATTTCTATGTTATGGTATGGTCATTCTCTGTTCCCCGGAACACTGTAGCAATATAGGGAGGGTCCAACTTGGGAACTGAATCGGAAAATCTATTTTTTTAGTCAGCAATTTACCTCTCTGTTCACCCCCCCCCCTCCTTGTGGGAGTGGCCCTGTTCCCGAGGCTATACAAATGCAGAAAAATTTCATTCAAGAGCGATTTACTGTGTGACAAGCCTAAGTCAAATATAGGTCCGTGTTCTTTTTCTTGGAAGTATTTTCTCAGTAGCCCCCTCTTACTTCTGCCTTGAGTATGACTAGGAAAAACGGGAAAAAATAAGAACCAGTTACTATAATAACAATGAAATTTCACAATTTCATTTTGTCTGTTTTTCAACCTGCGGGGGCGTAACTTAAGGGATGGACAAAATAACGTGCTCTACCCTTAAGTAGTTGGTATAATTAAAGACGAACTTTTAAATTTGAAAACAGGACCACACAAACTACCATAGCTCCATGACCGCCCAATTTCTTCGACCCCCCCGGAGTAACAATAGTTGCCCAAAGTGCAGCCCAAAAAACTATGGGATCGAACCCCCTCTCTCGCTCTCTCCGATCTAAACAAGACACGCCCCGCCCACAGAGTACATTTACTTCTAACACAGACCCTAGTATGTGCACCACCACCAAAGCCGAACCAAATCATCTTACCCCAATACCCTGACCCCATAACACCTGAAACGGTACAACCCCAATTTCAATCACATATTTCAGTTTAGTACCATCATGACTGGTATGCGCCAGTCCCGCTGCGCACCTCCTCAACGACATTCCCCCTGAACCAAGCGCGGGTAATGCAGAGCCTATTTAAATCCCCTACGCTCCGATATGTGCCCACCCACATCCCGCCCAAACAACAACGACGCTCTACCTATTAAACCCCCCCCCATTAACACCTAATCCCCAACCAGTCCGATTTCCCTGAATTCCCCATCCAACCTTCTGACTGACCCACGTCAGGACGTGGCCAGTGGCGTCCCGTGGACACCCCTGGTAGAGCCGCCGGACCCATTTGACCCTCCTCCGCGCCCGCCCCCCGTCCTCCTGCCCGGCCCAGTGCCCCATCTAAGTTTACCGAGCAAACGACAGCTGTGCGGATTAAGGATGCACACGCACCCCCCTCCACCAGCCCTCCCTCACGCCAGGATTTACCACAAACAGACCCCAAGCCATTACATACAAAATGTACGAGATCCTATTTTACCTATCCCCAATTTAATACTGGCCATACCTTTACAACCCAGTCGGGACCAAGCCGCTCCTATCTCCCTCCAAAATTGGTGCATTTAATCCGTGACTGGTTCGAAGTTTCGTGAGAATTTTCTTTTGCAATGATAACTTGAGAGAAGAAAAGAAAGTAAAAACAAACTTACTTATTTACTATAAGGATCAAATCAATCCTCCTTTCTTTTTAATAACTTGCGAAATCCACCAGTTTCAGTGATGTCCTCAGACATAAAAAGGGCGTTGTTTTAATTTCAAGTCAGATATCCTGAAATTTTAAAAAAGCTCTTTAAAATTCCCCATTGGTTAAAGAAAGAATTTTTCTCGCACCGCCATGGTCCTCTTAAATGTTCCAGATATCATGCTTTTACTTAAAAACAATACTGCTTTGATGGGTCATTTGGCATGAAGCGTCTATTCAGGCTGACCTTCTTTGGATAAATTTTCAGCAATAGAAAGTCGAGAGTTTTCCCTTTTAATGTGTCAGCAATTGATGGCTCCCACTTCTTATCAAACTCCTTAAATTTGAAAGAATTTTTTAAATGCTCGATTTGAGCTTTCATGTGATTTTACATGCTCGTGTGATGGGTGGTTAATCCCATCCATATCCAGTACCATTCCAAACGCTCTTTTTTTATCTCAACGATTAAACACGGTCAACAAAACATTTTTTTGTAAATAAAAACTGCCCCCATAAGCCACGAGAATAGTGCATATCATGATGAATGGAAGCCTACGAACCATGCTGAGACGAACCTGCTTTTTTCTTTCTATGAATGGACAATTTTGGTGTCGGAATATTTTTCTTTAATTGCTCGCGTTGTATCATCTTCTTGTCCATGCGTTAAAAACGGAGTTTCAAGCAAGACGCAAACTGGATAATAAACAAGGCGGCTCCATGTTACAAAACGGTTAAATCATCAGATTCCAATAACACATGGACACAGTAACAAATAAAACTAAAAACTTTCAACCTTCCCGCAGACACAAAAAAAAAAAAAAAAAAAAAAAAAAAACTATGTGTTTCCGTTAGAATGGGCTAGAACAGCGGTTCTCCCCAACCTTTTAACGTCCCCCCCCCCCCAACAAAGGCTAACTTACAGTGGCGCCCGTCCCGTCACTTTTTTCAGCATTCCATTGAGTTTTTTAATCTTTAATAATGAACATTTTAAGACGAAAATGGATATATTTTTGAGTAAAAATGAGAATAAATAAGATGAATTTTTAAAAACATGCATGACTACTTGCTCTAATAGTTTTTTCTAAACTCCACCCCCCCCCCCCTCGAGGTTGAGAAAACGCTGGGCTAGAACATATAATTCTGTGTCTTTATTCTCTCCCTCACTTCTCGTCCGAGCCAATCAGTTCGTCGAATTCCACCTAGTGCAAGCAGCAAAAGCCAGACTATACCTATTTTTTCGGCTGAGTCCTTAGCTAACAAACACCCTAAGTGCTTGATCCTAACTAAGCCGGAGAAAGTGCTTACGTAGTCGTTACCATGGCAATGGTGCTGCCAATTCTTTAATCAGCGCTGAGGGCTGTACCAACGACTTTCGCAGTTGAAGTTGCGGGAAGATTAAAGGGCTTTTTTTTCTGAATGTAGCGATCCGGGCGTTACTACAATATGGTTTTTTTTTTTTTCAGATATTTTTAAAAATTTTACCATAGGAATTCCATAATTCTAATCTGAATTTAAGAAAATTTATAGAATAAATTATTTTAAAGTATGTGTCTGATAATTTCAAGTGCAGGTTCCCGGCAGTACTATGCTGTATCCCAACGACGCCGCCACTTGGAGGGAATAAAAAAATACAGCTCCGCCCTTAAGTGGCTGGTATATAAGAAACTTTTGAATTTGAAATTTGGGAAAATTAATTATTAATGAAAGAAATTGCAGGGAGAGGAGTCGGACAAAAGTAGAACTTCGTCGTCGAAAGGGCATTATTTATTTATTTTTATTTATTAAAAAAAAGATTATATAGCATTATTTTCAATGTCTGTTTTGTATTGTGGGAGGTATGTCTAGCCAGGGAAGGAGATAAGAAGATTTTGTTGCACATTAGAACGAATTGCCAGATTCAAATGAATTGTTAAGCTAGGATTCATGTGGTTGAGGGTAGCGAGTCCACAAGAGGCCCATTTACAAATACTGATCCACCCTTAAATAGTTTTGAAAATTTAAATATGTAACCACAGGAGGAGACTAGAAAGATATATCACACTGAAATTGTTTAAAAAAATATTAGTAAACTCAAAATTTTTGTGATTTAGTCTTAATCGATGAAATTAACACTGAAAATATTAATTACTCAAGTGAAAAAATATATTTGGTGTAATGCGTTACTATGACATAATTCAGTTTAAAAAACAGGTTGCTCAATCTCAATTACATTACTCTTATTGCATATGAATACAAAAGGAAAAAACTTTTGTTGCTATTTCAGTTTCTATATTAATCACTAATATCCACCGTCCCTGAAACATAACGCATCTCGACCGACTCCATCCTTTCCTATGACCTATGCAATGCAAGCGAGTGACATTTGGAGGCAAGAGATAAGTTGCCAAGCGACACTCATCATACAACTATTGAATGTTTTAAGAAAGATAACAGGCTTGTATACTTTCCGAATAAATATATAATGGCATGTCCATTACCTCGATCGAGCTATTAAAAATGTTTTTATTATTATTATTAAGAGGCAGAAAAGAGAACAAAGTTTTTCTCTCCGTCCTTCTCAATATTCAGGTGGTTAACGTTTTAAGCCCACATTAACGTTCATGAAAAATAATAGAAAGTAAATTTTACTTTAAATATGTATTCTCTATCTTCAGTAAGTTAAATATTAAGCTACACCATTCTTAGAATTCACCATCAAAAATTTTGCACAGAAAAATACAGAATATTTTTTAGCTCATATTTTGAATGAAAAAAAAAAGTCTAAATGAAGTAGTCCGTCAAAAATCGCAGTTGATTTCTTTTATAAACTGCCTATCGAAAGAAAATCCTTCTTATTGTTTCAACCAAAACCGAAGAGAAATTATACGAACTTGTTTACTTCTTGTTCTTAAGCATAACATAACCTTTCCCCTTCCAATATTGGGCATATTTATAATATTAGATTTACCCAACCGAAGGTGTCGGATACGTTTTTAAAGAAATTCTCTTACTAGCTTGTGCCATAAGTAAGAAGATTTAACGGAGGCGATGCGTCGTATTTTTTTATAAACCAAAAAGGCAGTCGGCCAATTTCTAGGGTGGTTGTTAGAATAATGTTTATTTTACGTTCAAGAATAGAGTGTGTGGAGGTGCAGGAATGTGAATGTAACTCCCCCTTCAAAACCCTTCACAACCTACACTGGGTGGCATTATTGATGATCTGCTATTGATTTTACATAGCTATTCCAACAAACCAAAGGCGGATCCAGGAGGAGGGGCGCAGGGGCGCGCGGCGCCCCCTCCGAGAAAAGTATATTTACACTAGCTAAATGGGCTTTCACCAATATTGAAGTGTTCTTTACACTAGATAAAATGAGTATTTACGATTTGCGCCCCCACCGAAAAAAGTTTCTGGGTCGGGGCCTTGTCCACAACACCTACAAAAAGGTTATGACATTGTTTCAATTTCTTCTGCTTTTTCTGAAAGTTACAAGCCAATTTTCGTAAAAATTCGACTTCTATTGAAGATAATTTCTCCTGCAAACCAAATGTAGTATCAAAAGAATTAGCTTGCATATTAAAAAGATACATACTTGTTACTCAGACGGTGGTTGCAAGGAACGTCTACGGGCTGTATTCGAAATCCGTGATGCTTACTATGAGTGTAAATAGATAGCATGAGGTGAATATATTGTTAAATATATCCAGCGTAATAATTAATTTTCCTTGAATAGAAAAGAAATTTAAAATTGATCATGTGTTGTGTTCTTCGTTATCCGGTTTGTGGGGAATTGTGGGCTGCCTAAGAAACAAGTTTTTTATAACGTTCCCTTCTCCATACAGGTGGAATTTAAAATGCGTGTTAGATTGAGAGTGGGTCTATTTGCTCAAGGACTACTGAAAATAGAAGGGCTGACTCATTCACCATATTTTGACTAAAGGCAGAGCTTTCCCCTTGATGACGTCACGGCGCTGACGCACGAAAGAGATTTCTAAACGAGAATGGTAGAAGATTTTTTCACTTCGAATGATACCATTTTAAAAGGAAAACGCTTTTTTGAATATTAATTTCCCCAACGAAAATAACACTGATTGATACATATTCAATTACGCACAATTATGCCCAAAACAAAGGTACTGTTGTATAGTATATTTTCATATTCCTTTTAATATCCTTAGTGAGTTAAGAAACGTACAGAAGGAAAAATGTAAGCTACTGTTCCATTTAGTCTTGCTACAATAAAACAGCTTTTCCCAATGCCAGAAGGTCAAGATGCAAGAGACCTTTCAACTGCCTTTTTTCCCCTTTCCCCCCTTCCCCATTCATGCGTTCTTCAAAAATATGAATCACTACAACAAAACCTTGCTGTACAACAAGGCCCGTAGCCAGGAAAATTTTTCGGGGGGGAGGGGGGGTTTCAAGTGTTTTATGTTTTAATATGGTACTTTTTTCAGCACACTGAAATTAAAATTAAACAAAGTATGATCTCCAGCTTTGTGTTTTTTCACTTTTTATTTAAAACGGCGAAAATAATGCATCCAAATTGAAACAGTGCTATGTAAGCAATATCCTATCGGGCGTAGCGAACCTCTGAGTCAGTGCAGCCCTTTAAAGAATGACAAGCACTGTGTGACAGAGCAGGGCCGGCTGGACCATATAAGAAAACTAGGCGACTGCCTAGGGCGCTGACTCGTAGAGGGGCGACACTAGCCAGGCAGCGGATGTTTTTTTTTTTTTTTTTTTTTTTAACATTCCTGCTGTGCGCTGGTATCCACTCTCTTTTTATTTTCTAATCGGAAGTAGCGATTGTTATCTAAGACGAATTGGTTACGTGAATATGCAACGTAGGATCCTCCCTCCCGGTCCCACATGGGTCGAGAACTGGAGCCTACATGTCCCAAACTCTCAAAAATCACAAACTTATCACTCTGACTTTTTTATGTTATAGAGGTCATAAACACGATACTGTGAAACTGTTTTCGTGTTTCGATCTCCGATGGAATCGAGAGATGACTCACTATTTTTTGTGGAAAGAGAATTTTTTATGTTGTTTACGATATTTCTTTTTTGTCTCTCTCTACGTGTAAGGGGGGGGGGGGTGAAAGAAGAAGAGAGGAACCAATGTGGAGAAGCATTGAGACTAATGTGAGCTTTTGCTCCGAATCATACTGCCTTCTAATTAGGTAAATGTAAATACTGTGCAAAATTGTGTAAATAAACAGCCGCCGCCTACCTAGGTACTTAGGCCAATTTTGCTACTACCTTCCCAAATGCCTACTACTATGATACAATACACACTGTTTTATTTAACAGAATTATTTGATGAGAATGAGAAATTCGCTGCAATGTGCCCGTGCCACGGAAATTGCATTTCCTTTGGGCCACACTCAGAAGACAGGTATGCATAATAAAGTACAGAGAAAAGGGTACATATTTAAGTGAAATTTACACTATGCGATCCTACCAGAGAAACCACAAGTAAAAAATTACATGCGTTTGCATGAACTGAAGTGCAATAAATGTAGTTGGCGACACAAGGGATAATTTTTCTCACGTTACCACAGTAAGTTATGTGACTGAAAATTACGGGGGGGGGGGTTGAACCCCCAACCCCCCCCTTGGCTACGGCCTTGCTTGTACAACACATTCGTACGCACGCACCACCGCAACGTACGCCAACCCTGCCTGGGCTTATGTAGATCCAACATTGATCGTCTCGAAGCTAGCAAAGTACCCCTGTTGAGAAAGATCAGAAACTGTCATCACATCCTGGCAAACTCAAAATATAGAAGAGACCTCAACGTACCAACTACGACAGAATTCATCTTCAAACTGACCTCAAACTCCCATGCGAATCTTTATGATATCATGGATGATATCGTAATGGAAAAAGTGGACTATGATCCTTATGATAAAGACAATCACAAAAGACCTTGAGGGTTCTTGCCGCGTTCGTCTCTTGAACTACCATTCCTCCCCCTACTCTCTTATCTCCACGTCCAGGAGAATCTCACTGTTCACACCACCCAAGCCCAGTGGCGGATCCACGGGGAGGGGGCTCTGGAGGCTCGAGCCCCCCCCCCAGAGCTAGAAATACACTATGGATTAAAGAAGTATTTAAAAAAATTGTAAATTTTCACATGAACTGAAATTTTAAAAAGTAGCACTGTATACAGTGGCAGAACCACGGGGGGCTCTGGGGGCTCGATCTCCCCCCCCAGAAACTAGAAATATACTATGGATTAAGGGAAGTTTTTAAAAAAATTGTAAAATTTTCAGATGAACTGAAATTTTAAAAAGTAGCACTGTAATATACAGTTGACTCTGTTTAACGACGATCTCTTTCTAAAATAAGATATTTTCAAAGTCCCAGCAACTCCAACGTAAAAAATTTCTATTCAAAGACGAGGTGGTTTCTGTTTAACAAACGATTTTTTTTTTTTCATCTTACGCTACAGGAACAAGGGGAAAATTTTTTTAAGAGGGGGGGAAAAAAGTGTCGGGGAATGTCAAAAGTGCAATTCGCAAGGCAATCTCAACTACCTGAGTGTATTCTCAAAGGTATTTTAGAAGCAAAGATAAAATTCTTGGAAGCAGTGCAAAAATTTAGTTCGGGATCCAAATCCAAACGGCCGAAAAAGTCAATGTGGCCGATTGGAAGAGTTTACTAAGGCACTTCTGCATGCAAATGGTTGCATGAAGCAAGAGCATCCAACATTCTAATTTCTGGGCCCCACCATGCCCGAGTTGATAAGACACTCGACATGATAGATGGTTTAAGTGTGAAGGTCCCGCGTTTGGGCCTACCGCGCGGCTCTCGATCTAACTATCTGGAGCTATTTTCCAGATGGTTTTTCTCCAGATTTTAACGTGAATACGCGTCAGAACCTCTGAAGAAATCTTCTCGACGAAGGCAACCGCCCCAGAATGCAGATGTCTCTAGTATAGGCCTTGCCACATAACAGCACATATCACATAACTCCAATTTCTGGGAGGGCCCCGCCCCAGACAGCATAGCAAAACTTGCATCAAACTTGCAGCAAGCTTGATTTATCAAGTCAATAAGCTTGAATTATGCTTGAAAATTTCAAGCGTGTAAGGCTTAATGCAAGCTTGAAAAAAAGTGTTCTAGTTTACACTTGCCCAGCTTGCATTAAGCTTGACATTTCAAGCTTGAATCAAGCTTGACATTTCAAGCTTAAAAAATTTTCCAAGAAAAAAAAATTCCTAAATACACGGGGCGCCGGACTCGCCCACATATTTTACTTTGCCACGCATTTTCCCCCTCTACGCTGAAATTTCAATTTAGTTTAATCTGTTTCCATCGAGTGTTCGTGGCTGAAGTAGAACCCGGGACCTTTCGGTTGGGAGTCGAGCTCACTATCCGTTCAGCTACTAAGCTTCACGCACATATGACTAAAGTTTGAAGTGATTTATCGCGCCGTTTTCTCGCCAGATTGATAAGTGGGCGATGTGTTATTTGTTTCTTTTATTTTTCCATGGGATGCATCAAAATTAAAATAATATTATGTGTGATTTAGAGACTCTACTAATAGGGAAATAAACATAATATAAACTTAAGAGCAGCATACGTTTTAAAACTTTCAGTACCGCAACACTCATGAGCAATACTGCTGGCCAAAATCGAGACAAACGACTGATTTTGAAATCAATTTCGTAGTATAATTGTATTTTATTTTGAAGAATTTCCATATTTGGAAATATAGAATGGGTTTACTTACTTAACACAAATTTTGTGTTAAGTAAACAGAAATCAAAGAAACAGATAGTTAAACGTTACTTCGAAATGCTATGTCACAGTTGCTAACATGTATGGAATACAAACACTTTAGTCATTTTTGTAAATATTTCTTAAAATAACAAATAATTGAAAACTTTTGCTATTTTTTAACGCTAAAAATTCTCTTTACAAATGTGGTTAGTTATTTTCCTGCATATTGGTATGCTATATCGATATAGAGCATTTCGAAGAATTAAAGATCAGTTTAAATTAATTTATACAAATGTAAATTTGAATTATTTTCATTGTTCATACTTTATAATTAAAAAAATTATTTAACTTCTGAATTTTTTTTATCCTCTGTAATTTTATTTTAAAACTACAAAAGTGTAAGATCTAAGATTTTTGGGCCCTAAAATCTGTAGGCCCTGGGCAGTTGCCCCGTTTGCCCTGCCGGTAATATGGCACTGGTAATAAAATAAAACACATCTTTTACGAACTTTCAGCAAATTTGAGGACGCTAGACAATTAATGTCCATTCTCTTTCACAGATGGTGCCATCACTGCGCACTTTGAAAGCTAAAATCAAGCTAAAGTCAAGCTTGCATTAATACGTTAAATTCAAGGAAATGTCAAGCTTGATTTAAGCTTATGTGCTGTCTGGGACGAGTGGCTGAGCGCATAGCGCTCGCAACTGGGAGAAGAAAAGTGCCTGGTTCAAACTCAGGGCGCATCCGTCAATCTAGGTGTTCGGAGTCTTATGCAGTTTTCTACGAAACTTCTCATAAATACGGATTAAGACCCCTTAGAAAACCCCCCCACGTAGGGCACCCCGTACTCGGCCTAGATCCCTCATGTAGATAATTGTTCGTATTACCAAAATAAAATAAAATCAAGCAATTACTGCAGTGCTGTTATTCTGGCAGAAAAATTTGGAATGCAAAATTTTCAGGCTTCGGCTGGTTAGATAGAAAAATTCATAAAATGGAAGCTGACGCATTTCACATTTGAGAAAATCTGGAAGAAAGAATAACGGGAAGGCGAAAAATGAAACATTTCACTCATTTTGATTTTCTTGAAACCTAATTTTATTGTATTGCTTTAAAATAATTTTTTGTGGATAATAAAATAATATAATGATAATAGAAGTAACATCTTTAAACACGCCAATATATCAAGAAATATATTCACAGTCCTAAGAATGTAAAGTGTAAAGGGTTGGTTTTCGTGCTGTAGGATTACGGCCAATTATCTGCACATGGAATCTAAGCCGATGGGTGGGGTGCACTCCGTGGGGGGTCTTTCTAAGGGGCCTAACCCTATTTACTCTAAGTTTCGGAGGAAAGCACGAAAAACTCCAAACAGTTAGGTTGGCGGACGCGAACTGGTTTTGAACCAGGCACCTTCCAAAGTGTAAAGGGAAATGTTATTCTTGTGTGTAGCATTAAACGGCTACGGGAAGGTGTAGTCGTGTGGCGGAGGACGCGAGGCTGTTTGAGACCCACTCTCGGGGTTGGGCATTAGGCGAGGCGGCTCGGGACTCTGGCTTAGGGCCGTTATTGTGGGATCCTGGCCGGCAAAGCCCTGGAGCGAGCTGTGAAAATCCTTGGGCCGCTATGACTGTCAGTGGAAGAATCAGTCGAACTGCGGTTACATTGTTTTATTGGGTGATTCGATACATCTTCCCTTGGCAGTTGCTGTCACGCGAAAAAATCGCTGCTGGACTGCATCGGACCCTTCTATTAACTTTTGAGGTCGTGTCGCATGATCCATGCAAGTTGCAATTATTGGCCGATCCCAAAATCTGGGCAGCGGTTTTTCAAGGTTTGTTATGGCTTTTAAGACGCCAGATTGACTGGACGCGGGGACCGTCTACAAAATTACAAAGGAATTGCAAGGGACCGTGTAGTAATTGCCGCTTTTGAAAGCAGATTCCTTTGTTCCAACTGAATTAAAACTGCGTAGTTCTAGAAATGTGGGATTTTAGCGGGCTTCTGATTTGTAATGTTATATATATACTAGCTGAAGTACCCGTCCTCGACGGGTTAGTGAATGCAAATTTCCAAAAAAGCAAGATCTTTCGTCAGCATTGTATGAGTACACAGAATGGATGTAGTATGTTGCCAAAGTAAAGAAAGCGAAGTTATAATTTTTATGTATTGTTAAAATATTACAGGTTAGAGAGTGACTAAGTAATATCATTTCATTCGCATTAGTCGTAATTATGTGATGCGCGAACGAATATTTACGCATATTGAAATAATTTTCGCAAAATCTAAAAATTCAATCAACATTTTTGAAAAAATGGAAGCCTAGAATTTAAGTTGAGTGACAACCTATCCTGTCAACCAAATTCGTTTCATTCCCTGCAATCTTTATTTCGTGATGCTGGAACAAATTTTCAGCATTTTAAAACGATTTTCGCAAAATCTCAAAATGTAATCAAAATATTTTAAAAATTCAACGCCTATAAATTAAGATTAGCAACTACCTATCATATCACTAAATTTCGTATCATTCGTATTAGTCGTTATTACGTGATGTTTGAAGAAATATAAACGCATTTTGAGAGAATTTTCACAAAATCTCAAAATCTAATAAAAATGTTTAAAAAATTGGACTCCTATAGTTTATGTTGAGCAACCATCTATCATGTGACCAAATTTCATATCATTCGCTTTAGTCGTTATTACGTAATGCGGGAACAAAGATTCACTCAGTTTTACACGATTTTCACAAAATCTCGAAATCTGATCGATTTTTTTTAATTAGATGCTTATAGTTTAAGTTGAGTGACCACCTATCATGACACCCAATTTCATATCATTCGCTACAGTCGTTTTTACGTGATGCTTGAACACAAATTTACGCAGTTTGAAACGATTTTCGCAAAATCGGAAAATCTAATCAAGATTTTTTAAAAATTCGACGCCTATGTTTTGAGTGACCACCTATCATGACACAAAATTTCATATCATTCGCTTCAGTCGGTTTTACGTGATGCTTAAACAAAAAAAGCTTCACGGACAGAATGACAGAATGACAGAAGGACAGAATGACAGAATGACAGACAGACAAACTTTTTTTTGAGGGTCGGATCGGAATCCCGGGTGCTTGAAACGGATAGAAATTGTAAAATTTTTGAATTCCAAGAAATGTACAGAAAAAAGTCTAATTTTATTTATATATATATATTATATACATATACCAAGAATATTTACACCAAAACTTATTGAAT
The DNA here is from genome assembly GCA_038373885.1 of Cheiracanthium punctorium. Lineage (NCBI taxonomy): Eukaryota > Metazoa > Arthropoda > Arachnida > Araneae > Cheiracanthiidae > Cheiracanthium > Cheiracanthium punctorium. Next base: position 423,014 of record JAWZYV010003110.1, read on the forward strand.
CCTTGTGGACTAAACGTAATTTCTTTATTTACAAAAATGATATAGAGCTTTTATTTTTAAACAGAAGGAGAGGCACATTTTATTGACTGGCTATCGCCACAGTGGCTGGAACAGTCTTCCCAGTTTTATTTGTACAGTGGAACCTGTGTAATGGGACTACCCTTGGGAAGAACAAAACTGGTCACCTTACAAAAGTGGTAAAGTGTGATGGTAGTAAAGCGAAATTGCATTAAAGTTGTCACTATAGACAGACAATCTCTTTACCAAGGTGGTCACTTTAGCAGGTTCCACCGTATTTGAATGGACGACGGCACACTGATACGGAGGAAAAAATCTTCCGTTGCTCTCTAAATTTTATAGGGGACGGAGTTTGCGGTTTAGTGCAGAAATCTTTCATCGGTAAACCCCGAATTGTCATTAAAAGGTCGTAAAATTCGCGACGAGAATGCCCTCTTACCCACTGCAGTCACGTTAGACGCAGCAGCAATCAGCATCGGCCTTAAGTGATGCTGAAGCATAGACTAACAATCCAACCCTCCGCAATTTGTACAGCTTTCATTCTTTCAACTGCTCTCATAAGTTGTCCACACCACCCAGACGTATGGGTACAAATCTTCATTATGAAAGTAAAACATATTCTAAGATATCAGACAAAGCGAGTACCTGGCAATGTGTAGCTGGTCTGGTTTTAAAAAAGAAGGCTCAAATTGTAAATAGCAGGTAATAGTTGTAAATAGCAATTGAGGTTTGTTTACTATAGTCCTCACTGAAAAGGATGGGAATTACTTAAACTGGAAAACTTAATGTCATCCTAAAATGCAAAAATGTATACTGTGAACACTGTATATTGCACGGTGGCTGTGAAATGGGTTCAATATTGCATTCAGCAGTTGTACTATGTACACACTAAAATGTTATTGGGTAGGGCCCGCGAACAACAAAATGAATAATTGCCGTTGCTCATTAGCCACGTCTTGTCGTCACTACAGGGTTAAGGCGACATTTTTCTGGCTAAATTTACGACTTTTAATGGCCAGTCGGGTTCTATCAACAAAAGATTAATGTGTTAAACTTAAAACACTGTCCCCCAACATAATGGAGAGAGCAACGGAACATTTTTCTTCCCGTATCAGTCCCGTCGTCCATTGAAACGCATAAAACGCGTTGCTTATGAGCATCGGCTGTTGATCGGTATAGGGCGCACGATAGCTCTGCTCCCCCCTCCCCTTTCCGAGTTTTCTTCGACGGTTCTTGCAGCAGACAACATACTTATTTAGTTGTGATGTACCATGTCTAATTACACATTGGGAGAAAAAGTATTGGGAAATCAATGTATCATCCTAATGAAAGACGGAGCCCCCCCCTAGATGATTTCTCTGGATCCGCCCCTGCCCAAGCCTCTTTTGCTCATGCCGAGCAACCCGTCCTGTGAAACTCACCCGGGGGAGGACGGGTCGGCACTAGAGATGAGTTCGGGTTCATTTTTTAAAACCCCAGCCCACGCGACATTATTTAAACTGAATCCCGAGCCCGAGTCCGAAATTTCACTTAATAGATAAATAAAAGTCAGTTACTTCATTAATAGAATATCATAAATTTAGCCGTTTGAGCAAATTAACGACAAATATAATAGCAAACACTTAATGCACTTTCTAAATCTTTATATTCAAGTTCATCAAATAATAATTATTAGTTTATTTCTCAGATGAATCATTTTAAAAGTCTGTTTACAAGGAGTATGTCCATTAAAAGAGAAAATTCTCGAAGCCGAACACAGTCGTGAATTACTGAGCCCGACTTACCTCAGGTCGGCAGTCGGCACCCCTATCACTGACCGAGTTTCATCTTCTACTCGACAACTGGTCGGTTGATTTGATCTTCCGTGTCTGATATCTGACTTGATTTTTCCCCACACTGACAGTAAGCTTCACCATGGCACAGTGTAAGATTACAGTTGGCTTGATAATTTTTGATTTGTAGCCACCATGTGACAAATAATAAATTATTTATGCTGCATTCCTACATTTGAAGAACACACTGTGGTCGTATTTTCATTAACACAATAACAAGTTACACTATACGCCCTTTTAGTTCGTGTTCAATAAACCATTTCTTGCAATGATGTTTAAAGTCGAAAACTACATATATTCTTGCTTCTATGAGTTATTTTAAATTTAGTTTTTTATGATCTGCTGAAATCTTTTTCGATTTGTATGTGATTAAGCCAATAGTAATTATTTTTTAGGAAAAGGTCTTTTGTGGAATGTTACTATGTATGTTTCCGCCTATTCAAACTGATTTCTGTAGGATAGCGTTCAAGTAGGAGGTAACTAATTATTGTCGTAAACGCCCACTTAAGCAGATTTCAGTTAGATGTGCAGGAGAAAGGCGTTAACAATGAATACCACCCTTTCAAAAAATTTTACAGATGCTCAAGTAGTATTTTATAAATGATCCTGCAACCATGGGAATATTAATGACGCGATGACTGTTACAGTATTAGCTGGATTAACCGAGGTTTCTGATAACAAACCAATAATGAAATCTGATTTTTCCCCATGAATCAACCCTGAAAAACACAATTTTTCATTTGTATACGATTATGTTTATAGTAATTATTTTTGGGAAATGATCTTCTTTTGTAGGCGGTTATTATAACTAAGTAGTATCGTAAACGCCCATTTAAACAGATTTCAGGTAGTTAACTAGGAAACCCACCATTCAACAAATTTTAGATGCTCAGTAGTATTTTTTAAAATGTTCCTACAACCATAGGATATATTAATACGTGACCACTGTTTGAAATTACAGTCAATGGCGGATTGAAGGGGGGAGGGCGGTGTGGTGACCGCCCTCCTTTAACTTGCATTAATCCGCCGCTGATTCAGTAAAAACTTGTAGGGAGGAGATTGGTGATGTTATTGTATGTCAGACGTAAAATATTTGAAGAAGAGAAGCAATGTTGCTCCATAGTCTTAAAAAATAATCGTGATTACGACAGCCACAGATAGAAATTCTGGATTTTTTGAAAATAATTAGCCAAACAAGCTTTTTTTAAAAATAATTAGGCAAATTTTTACAAATTGTATGGCGAGTAAATAAATTAAAAGCTACAATATTTTCTTGAAATCTGTTTCATTTTTGGAATATGCCACTTTCAATATGTAACTTAATAAAGTTTTAAAAAAATGAGTTCATAAAATTCACAATTAAGCCATTGATTTTCTTTTTGAATTTGTTGAGCTGTGAAACATAATTTTACGTATGCTATTTTTATCATTAAAAAAAGATATATTGTTTTGTATTTTAATATATGCTATTAAATACACGAACACGGCAAGTTTTCATACACAGTTCCTATTAATCAATATCTTCGCTATCTGAAGTATTGGCAGTCAGTTAGTTCGGATAATGGGGGGTTTTCCTGTATTTAATTTGAATTGCTAGCATAACTATTTTTACGTAGAAAGCATTTTTTTACATTATAAAGATTTTTTTAATTATTCATCAGTTTACTGTTTGGAAATAATGAGTACTTGATTAAAAACTTTGGGTGATAGCCTACTATTTTCTACTATAGTTCTAATATCCTCCTTTAAAAAGCAGACCATTTTCTGTCAAATTAAAATTTCTCTTTGTTCAGTTATAAATTTCTCAATATTTTTAACTGATATTGTAAGCTTCCTTTTTATTTACTAAACTTTTCAAAGGTTCAGATTTCCTCATTAAGTAAAAGACTGAAACACAGAAAATTGATAATTATGTTATAGCAATAGATTGGAATTTAGTAGTCATTGATACTAAGTATTCCAGTTGCTTAATTGTAAAAGTGGAACAGTGTTGAAAGTAGGTGGAGTCATCCAGCGGCAGAATTAGGGTAGGAGGCAGATGAATTACAGTAAAAAGGGACAATTGGGATAGCTTTTTACCGTACATTTTTACTGAGCCGATTGTAAGAGACATTAAGGATATGTATATATATATATATATATATATATGTTATACAGTCTCACAACACAGCAATTGCCACTTTGAGCATGATGAACTGATGAACTATTTATGAACTGAGCTCTCGCTTGAATCGATCCACAATGGAACATTATTTAAAGCCAGAACGGTTTGACGTCGAACCCACGTGTCCGGGCGCCGAAGCCAGGTGGATCCATTGGAAGAAAACTTTTACGAATTTCATCTCGAGTTTAAAAGACGTGTCCGAAGCTAACAAGCTCCCACTTCTCTGCAACTATGTGTCCTCATCCGTCTATCAGCTAATCAGCGAAGCGACCAGCTACACTACGGCGATGGGAATGCTTGACTCGCTGTTCGTCGCGAAGGAAAATGAAATCTTCGCACGGCACTGCCTGGCATCCCGGGGCCAACAAGCAAACGAGACGGTGAGCGAATATGTTCAAGCTTTAAAGCAACTAAGCAAAAATTGTGAATTTAGAGCTGTTACTGCTGAACTGTATAAAAACGAATACATTCGCGATGCGTTTATAAGAGGACTAAAGAGCTCCCGTATCCGCGAACGCTTGCTTGAAAATTCCTCCGTTACCTTGGAAACTGCAGTCGACCAAGCTCGAGCCCTTGAACTGGCTGAATCTCATTCTGCATCATACCTTACTGTCCCCCAGCCGATGACTTCTGCTGCAGTTGGAACTGCCGAGCCTGATGAGATACCGGAGGAAGAACAAGTAGCGGCCGTCTCCCGCTCTGGTTCATGTTTCTTCTGTGGCTATGATCGTCACCCTCGAAGCGCTTGCCCTGCCAAGAATGCAATTTGCAACAAGTGCGGCAAGAAAGGGCAATTTCAGCGTGTATGTAAAGCCAAGAATTCTCGTAATACTGGAAATGTAGCTTACACTCATTTGATTGCTTCTGTGTCTCCTTCCCCTTCTTGCCTCCAAAAATCCCTCGTCCTGGCCACTGTTAACGGTGTCAAACTCGAGGCACTAGTTGACACTGGCAGTTCACTCAGCTTAATGAACTTCCAACATGTCGACAGGTGCAACTTAAAGATGAAACCCTACTTAGGAAAGATTTCTATGGCGAACTCTACTGTTACATCCAGTATTGCCGGGTGTGGTAACGTGACACTTGAATTACAAAGTCACTGTTATGCTGAAGTTGAAGTCCTCGTCATGAAAAATTTGTGTGCTGACTTCCTTATTGGTCAGGATATCTTAAAACTACACTCTTCCCTTGTGATCAACTTTGATGGAGGTAGGCCTCCCTTAGAAATTTGTGCTTTGACCAAGGCTGATGTCCCACCGGTCTCCTTATTCTCAAATCTTACACCTGACTGTAGACCCATCCAAACTAAATCAAGACGTCTTCCGTCAGAGGATCGAGAATTCATTGCTAAAGAAGTGGACAGACTCCTCAACGAAAAGATCATTGAACAGAGCAATTCCCCGTGGAGAGCTCAAGCATTTGTTATTAAGGGAGATAAAAAAAATCTAGAATGGTCATAGACTACTCTCAGACGATCAATAGATTTACTATGTTGGATGCCTATCCACTTCCTAAAATTGAGGAACTTATATCCCAGATAGCAACATATAGAGTCTTCAGTAAAATCGATTTGAAAAATGCCTATTACCAAGTTCCCCCATTACTTAGGGGGGACTCCGGCACAAAGACACTTTACAGCCTATCGATGCAACGGCCCAGTACAGGCGGACACGTCCACTGGCGCAGTTCCTGCGCCGGAGTGCACCCTTGTGGCGACGCGCATACTACTCCCCCCACAGCACCTACCCCCCTACACCGAAGGTTGCCTAATGGATCACCGCGGGGGGAGGACGGAGCACATGCCGCTCTACGTGGGTCAGTTTAGGCCTGGGATTTCAACTTGAAAAAAACTAGTTGACAACCTATCCCTTTACCTTGGCCCCACAGATGTCCACCGTCTGGTCGGTAAGAAACTCTCAAAGAAGGGCAGCACGAACGGAATCACTGGGCAAATAAAATTTGTTAAGCGTCTGCCAAAAAGTGATACCTAACCCTTTACACTTGAAGACGATAGGGAAAAAATTTATGCTCGTCGTGTGCAAAACCAAAAATGCTAATTCTCCCCGATCTTAGGTGTTAGTATAATCTGACATAACCAAGGGGACCCTCACATAATGCCTGGAATCCCGGAACCGACCCTATTTAAGGCCTAGCAGATGGTAAGTGCTGGGGCCCACTCCCTAGACCGATCTTGCATCGCGGCGACTTTCGCTTCAATGACAGAGCCTCTGGGGGTATGTTGTCGTTCCTCTGCATGGGGATGGTGGCGATGCCAGGCAGCGGGCCATCTTGTTCGACGAAGCATGCCGTCAGCGCTGGGCAAAAGTGCCACGGCGCGGTCTCCCCCGATGGGTTGAGGGGAACCAGCCGGTAGCTTGCTCATAGCTGGTCCAGATTCGTTGATAGGAGAATGGGCCGGGAACCACAGAGCGAGAGCGCATGACGCGCACAGCAAATAAGAGCGCACTGCCATGGCTATTCCCTTTTTCGAGTCCCGAAACATACTTGATGCTTTTCGGACCAGGCCCCCCTGTCTGAGCACCGTCCGGGAGCTGACGAGTACGGGTCACACGCCGGGCCAGACCCATTGGCACTTCTTGTCGCACAGGGATCACGCCTGGCATGCAAAGATCCACGCAGCAAAACGGGGCACCTCGAGCTCAGCTGAGAAAGGGATAGGGCTTATTGCACTTGGTGGGCGTCGACTTTTTAGGTTACTTGGAGGTCACCCTATCTCTATCGGGGACTTCACTCTTGATAGTCTTCACCTGTCCCACCACGTGACCAAGGCTGGTCAGGAGCTGGGGGTATTGCATGCAAACACATAGCAGCATACACCTCGGACCACACACAGCCCGGACATCCCACACAGACCACGTCACCCCAGATGACCAGTAATGAGTCCTACGCTCGCAGGGACCGCCGTGTGGACGGGCCAATATCCCTGACATTCGCGGTGTTTGTCCAGATTCGAGTATTTTCGACACAGGGCTGCTATCGGGGACGCGTATAGGCTGCGTCGACAGCTAATGGGACAACGCGTACTTGTTGCCTGGAGACGGGCAACTGTCGGGAGCATTAACTGGCGGGGCAGCCCAGGGCTACATCACCCGCTGGAGGCACGGCTCGATATGAAACACTGGGACCCTCCACCGCGCATAGCTCCCGTGTTCGCCCACCGTCAAGGGCACAAAAACGGGGGAGAACAAGAGTTTTTAAAAGTACCACTGTAGGATCCGCTCGAAATACATACCTTCCCCGGTATTCTGCTCACTAGAATGAAGTCACAACGCAAGGCTTCTAGGTTCTACAAACACACCTGTCCAGGCGTGACTCGTGGGAACGGGACCATTCCCCTTTTTCAATCACACCCGGGCGCAGAGCGGGTCAACGTTATTTTGCACCACTAGGCTGGCACAGCGTACACTTGTCGGGACACAGTCCACACTCGATGGTCTCCGGACTCACAGCGCACGGAGGAAGTGGCGCGTAAAAACCATTGTCACGGTAAAAGGCGCCCTCCTCATATACCAGTCTCGCCCTCCCAAAGATTTACCACGTTTTTTCAGCTTGGATCAGGGGGTGGGACAGTTCCGCATGGGGACGAGGATTTCACCATGCGCCCTTAGGCCCACACCTACGCGCGGACTCGCGATAGTGGGCGGATGCTTTTACCCAGTCATCTCATTGACAGTTGCACGTACGTAGGTTTGTGTCGGGCCTGCGGATCCACACCATGTCGCTGATTCGCCAAACCTGATTGACCGTGGAGAAGTCGTCTATTTCGGCCGAAATAGGACCTCCTTGGGGGCAGACACCGTACTTTTTGCGGACAGGCCCCACTTCCGCGACTTTCACTCCGATCGGTGCAGGGATACCTTTGTAAAAATAAATGGACGTCTTCTGCTTATCACAGTCTGTCGAAAATATCCTAAATAATCGGATCGGAAGATGCTAATGGAGGTCTCGTTCCAGGTCACGCCAGCCCCTGCGACCGTTCGCAAGCCATGAGAAACATTATCCATCTCCCCCCCCCCTGGCACACCCATCCACCTGTTCACTGAAAAAACTCCTCTCGGGAAGTTCTTGTCTGTCGTGACCCCATGCACGTGTCTCGGGATAATCTTGACCTCGTGACCTCCAGCTACATCCTACATTGGTCAGACGGGGAATAAGCTCCAGTGGCTAAAAAAAATGGCCTTTTAGGCTATTATTCCCTTGCCGAAAACCCGGAACGCCATTAGTGAACGTCGGTGGGCTAGAGCTTATTGATCTTATAAATAGGGATACCCGGTACTCTATCATTATCGGGGTTTTAAAACGGGGGTTTTCTACTGCTTAATAATAATATCAAGGTCGAGCCTTGTGGTTCTGAGCCCGGGGTATGACGTTTGGGATGTTCCGGAAATCGTACGGTGTACCCACTGCTGCTTACAAAGGAGGTAAAGCGGGAATAAGCTGAGCGCTATAAAGCCTGGTGTAGTTGGTCGTCGTCGAAATCACACCATCAGGGGAAGAGGGGCGAGCGACCTTATAACAGGCCTGGGATGTGGGGCCCTGGCCAGGGGGGTCTCCTGGCGTGTGCCCGAGGGCTTCCCCCCACCCCCCCCGGTTGTTTCTCGTGGTGAATCTTAGGACACGACAACTCAAACGGGGCCATCACTCGGACTGGCTCTGTGATTAGTGTAGTGGGGGGCAGCTGGGGGGGGGCTCAGCGGGTTAGTCATGTTGGGCCACCTGGGTTATGCACACACAATGGGGGTAGATTTTATTTTATTTTGGGATGTAGGTTGGTTTTTTGACTGCGTGGTTGGTTTGAGTAGGTTGGCTTTTCTAGCATGGAGATTTGGATCTTCAACTCCGTGGTTGTCAGGGGGTTGGTGACGGGGGTCGCGAAACTGGTATTTATCTGGTTTTTTTAATTGGGGTGGGGTAGGGAGCGACAGCGGGCACGAGGTGCAAGGGGGACACAGGCGTTATAAGAGATAGGACGGGGTGGGCGGAGACCCAGGGACAGGGTGTTGGGATCATGGTACTGACTACAGGAGTGATTTGTCGGCCGGATCTGGACTATGGTGGATCCGGGCTGAGGGATCTGGTACGTTGACAGAACCCACAGTTATTTTGGGGGTTGGTTTTTTTTTCGTTGCACGGGGTGATTGGGGGCTGGGTTCGAACATGTTGGGTACTTCGGGCAGCTGGGTGTTTTGGTTTGCGGAGTTTTGCCCAACGTGTAGGGTCAGGGGGGGGCAGGGGCCACGGTGACATGGGCGCGGGGTTTTGGGGGGGGTTATGAGAAAGACTGGACGCGACGGGGGGGAGAGGGTGAAGGGAGTCTTTTTTAGCAGACGTTCCAGATGTTAAGTCTGCCATGCAGAGGCTCCGAGTGAGGTAGGTCCCCCAAAAACAAAAACAACAAAAAAAAAAAAAAAAATTCTATAAAATATATATTGGCTTACCTTGTTTTGTTGGTTTGGGTGCTATTTTACTCACATCGCTTTTATTCCATTCTTTTTAATTACCAGGCGATTTCTATATAGTTTTTCTTTTTTACGTGGAGTTTCGTGTGGGCAGGGGATTAATTGCGTGGGAGCTGGTGGGGCCCTGTACATAATGCAATTATTTTGGGCGTATGGGGGAGTATCATGTTGGCATGTATATCTGTGTTGGTATGGTGAAGGGGGCCACCCGAGGTTGATGGGTGGTATTGTTGGTCAGGTGGGTGTTTGACCTGATACATGGTCGGCCTCGCGGTTTTGAAGTTTGAGTTTGTTCAGCGTTTTTGCTTTGTAGGCGGACTGTTAGGTAGGATGCGTGATGGGGACTTGTGGCGGGTTGTAGGTTATTCGGTTGAACAACACCGATTAGGGTTGATGCCTGAGTAGCAGGCCAGGACAGAGAGCGTTCAGGGGTTAAAGGACGGCGGGGGTTTGATGTGGGGGTATAGTTTGACACGGTTGGAGTTGGACCCATTGCACTGCGGTAAGGGGCGTATCGATTTTCGTGTGGTTGGTTCACTGACATGCGTGGTGGTTGAGCAAGAACACATTGTGTATGATTGTTCGCCAGTTATATGTGAGTTAGACTTGATGTTGAGATGTGTTCCTGTCTATCTGGTCTGGTATGAATGTTTATTCGCCAAGAGCTCGGCGCCTATCACTGTATCGTCCGGATACGGCAGTTAAAATTTGGTGAATATCTCACTGACCACTGAGCATATTTCCCGCTTTCTGAGTACCATAGTTGCTTCCCTCAGAACTGGTACTTTGTGTATGATCGTGGGTCCTCAGTGAGTGAGCACCTGCAACGGCGGACCAGCAGGGCTTGTGGACGGCTCGTGGGACCGGCGGGGATGTACAGGGACTGCGAAAAGGATACAAAATTTTGCGCTGGGACGGGGGTTCCGGGTTTTTGGGGGTAGAAGACACACACGGGTGGCGGGTTTGGGTTTTTGCCCTATAGTGATGATTAGTATTGGAGTCCTGGTTTTAGTTGAAGTGGGGGGTGGTTGACACAGGCGTTCGTGGGGCATGGGAAACCGCGTGCTGGTGTGAACTATCCCACTAGGGGGGGATAGACTAAATGTTATAGTCCTGCGCAGTAAGAATTCAGCGCAATACTTATCGTTCAGGCCCAGGCTCCCGTCGGGCACCCTCTTATGTAGCCTTGAGCGAATATATGCCTGATGGCGACGGCCGGAAACCATAGAGCTGATTTCAATCGGAATATAATTAAATGGAAATGGACTCTCCTAAGTAGTAGTCAAAGTGCAAATCTATTCCGCTGACAATAAATGCCCCCTCTGATATTCGAATTAGAAAAAATTAAATTCAAAAATATTATGGAAATCGTGGGTACTTGAAAAATGCGGAATGAATATAAAACGATTGACATATTAAATAATATAACTGTGGACCTCTCTCACTTATTACGCGTTTTTAACGCGGAGCGGTTTTAATATCGCGTATAACTGAAAGGGTGCTTATTTTCTTACTATTCTAAATTTATGAGGACAAAAATTTGAAAAAAAAATTTTGCTTAATATTTTTTCAATTAAAAAGGAGTATTATTATACTGTAAGATTATTTAAACCTATCAATTTAGTTCTTAACTTTTTAATTCAAATATAGACGCTGTACGTAACGTAGATAATTTACAGTTTACATAGGAGGAAACTGTAATTGTTACTACCATTCCTTTATCACGGAACGCGTCAATCAGTACCTGTAGTTTATTGTTTTTAGGCTATCGTTTTGGCACTATAACAATTTATTTTCTAACTCATTAAAAATATAGTCTACACTATCACTATTGTAAATTAAGGTTCTTAATGTTCACAGATAAACGTCCTCAGTTATTGTAGGGCCCCTAAAGCACAGTATGCATTAAGTGGAAACAGAAAGCTCGCCAGTTTCATAATTATTATCTTTTTTTTCACCATCTTCACGCACCGCAACTCATTAAAAACACAGGTTTATTGTCCTTAGTTGACATTATTATTTTCTTCATCCTTTCCCAACATTCATCATTTTTTACAACACCGTGTCGTGCAGAGGTACAACGACGGAGAGAAAGTACATCTGTGTGACAGGATTTGTGAATTGCTGTTTTATTTTCAAGTTACAACTGAGTGAGACAATTCAGAGCAGCGCCTCACGAGTTAAAGAGTTTGTTTGTTTGTTACTGCAGGAGATTACGATTCGCGTCACTGAATGTGTCGCTCTTGAGCTACATGTCATCATTCCCGGATTTTCCCGCCACAATTTGGAACTCTCATCAGAAGGTGCGTGGGACTTCTGCTAATATTGGGGCACTAGCGGCATGGACGTCGAGACGACTTTTTGGAGACGGAGAAAGAGATTTACAGAGTTTTTTGCGAGACGAGGACCAAACATTTTTAACATTATGATATAGGGATTTTTGCTGACGAGACAAGGCTCTTTTCAGGCTGTTTTGCGAGACGCCAATCTTTTCGTTCTCGCGTCATACCCGAATTGGCCCCATCGGAAAATGCATAAGCGACCGCCGCAGGAGGTCTTCCGGAACCACGGATTTAATGTGCACAGTAACCGCATGTACACGGTCCGGTCTTTAGTTGCTTGCGCCGGTATAGAACCCGCAACCTTCCGGTTAAGAGGTCCAACGCCTTAACCACTGGGCTTACACGGCCCCTGAGTGAAAGACGTTATCATTTTCCTTCTCCCTACCGCCTCGGCGCCTATGGGAAAATCCCCGCCCAACTGCGTTACTGGCCATCACTGCACCGTGAATTTGTACAGCCTTGACTGTTCCGTCCAAGTTCTTGAGCAGCCAATGTAGGTCCAATCGTGGGCCATTTACGCGCAGCTTATACGTGTAGGGGGGATGACCACTCGTGCTAGCTGTCTTCCTAAGAACGGGATTGGTTCGTGCCCGTAGTGCACACGCTAACCCTTGAATGTGTTGCAGAGGGTGGAGGCTACACGTGTGGGGGGGATCGGGTGCTGGGGCATCTTTCATTTCACGATTTTGTAATTCGTATTCTGACGGCAACCCCTAATAGAACGGCAAATCGTTTAAAACCTGAGCTAGTGTCTAAAAACGGAGAGCTATTCGTATGTTGATGGGCTTACAGGGGGGGTTGTGAGAGGGGATAGGGCACTCGGCCACACTGACTGTAAGAGAAGTGAATGCTATAGTGTACTTCAGGTCTGCGCTGGTGTGTTTTGGACAGGGCAACATAATTGGTGGTTTTTACAATTACGGCCCATGTACATAAATTCCTGAAAAAGTGCGCGTAGTGTCCTAGGATTGCATTCGGTTGAGCCTCTAATTGGGTATGCTATAGTAACGGACGGGCTCATGATCTGACATAGATTTTTGTCGCATGTTTGCGCAGACTAATAGTTTGCTCACACTGACTTGCAAGAGGCCGGGATATCGGGGGTGATATTACCGGCGTTAGGACCAGCAAGACAGTTTAACGCGGAGCTAGTGTCAAATGGTTGGATTCGCTATTGGACATCCATTTACGGTACAGCATGTGTATAGCGTCACCCGCGTCGTTCATATTGCGTTAATGTTAGCCCGGCTGGTACAGCAGGACTGGGGGGGGGGCATGTAGACGTACTTATTTTGGTGGAGGTGTTGGTGGACGACGGGAAGGCAAGGGTATAGATTTGATGGGGGTTAGGGCCACACAGCGTGCGGCAACGGTTCTCGTGTGAGGTGTGTTTTCATCGTCCGCGGTGTTGGTTTGGGTGTGTATCCGCGGGGTGCTTATGGGGGCTAGGTTTTGGAACAACCGTGGGGTAGGATATCGACATGTGTGTGACTTCTGCCTTTTCATTTATTATAGTTAGACTCATTTTTTGGTTTTGTTCAGGCACTAGGGCATCGAGCCCAGCCCCGGGACAGAGTTCTGGATATTGGAGCAGCTTTTTTTTTGCGTTGTATTGTATGGAATTAGACTTATTTTTTAGTTGGGAGGGATTATCCTAAAAAGATTTTTGTATCTTCTAAATAAGTAGAATTATCTATTGCTACAATGATATATGGACGACGACTTTAGGCAGCTATATCCTTCCTCCTTCAACGTATAAATAGTTAGTTTAAAAACCTCCAGGCTTAAGCTCCCTTGATGAGGGTAGAGGTGCCAAGAACAAATTCAAGTTTTGCCTTTGTCAAGCACAAATAAGAAAATATTTTCTTTCGCGTGAAATGTGGGAAAAGTTAAATTGAAGGTAGGGGGATCTAATATTTTTAATTGAGTAAATTTTTTTCTCTTTCAATGTGTGTACCTATCATCTTAAAATAAATGAATTTTTGAACTCTAAACATCCACCATTTTTTTCTGGGAGAGGCCAAGTTTGTATTTTCAAAAGCATAAGACTTTGAGATAAACAATTTTTGATGAACAGTTTCAGAAACGTGATCATGTGTACGCCACTCCTTCAAAGAAATTAGCTCTCCACCATGGCACAATGGCTATATGCGACTGAAAAATGGTTGAGGTAGATCGGTCGCTCTGTTCCGAAGTGTGAAGGATTCTGGTGGTGTCGCGCAGTGCGCACGATGTCGCGGCGCGGTCGTCTGATCAAAACGGCGTATCTGGAGTCTTTGGGCTAGGTTTTCTCCCAGATGTAACCGTGGAATTACGCGGTTAGAACCCCTTAGAAAGTGCCTCCTAACCAAGGCAACGCTCTCATCGCAGGGATCAGATACCCCTCGCGCAGGTTTTTGCCCTTAATCACACACACCACTCAACCTACTAAATAAGTACAAGAGACATTTGTCTGTGAGATTGCTCTTCAAGGTTTTAATTGTATAAAATTTTATAGTTGTTAATAACCACTGTATAAAATGTAATTCGTCGCTTAAAATGAAAATTTTAATTCCATCTATAATTTGTATCACAGTATTCTGATATTTACGCGCGCAAATTTGAATTAATTTGACAGAGAGTAAAATCCACTATCAGTTAGTGTCAGAGGCGTACCTTAAACTGAAGTAGTTCCCAGGGGGGGCGGACCCCTCCCGAAACTGTGAAAACAATCATTAAAAAAACTGCCAGTTTAAAAAATTAATAATAACGCCCTTAACAATGAGGAGTTTTTGTTAAAAAACCGCTAATTTGGGAGCGTTATAAGCGAATCAAGTCACGGGCCGAGGGCGGCCGGGGCACCTCCGAAATTTTAAAATCAAGTCATTAAAAATAAATGGCCAGTTCAAGAAATTTTATATTTACGCCATTAACAATGAGATTTTAAAGATAAACGCAGTAACTTTGGAACGTTAAAGCGAATCTATATACGTCACTGATTTAGTATTATAATAGTACTCTCATTCACTGGATTGAGAACTATTTTTTTACCACTGGACATTTCCCTCTGACCATGTAGGATGTAGCTGGAGGTCCCACAGGTCAAGATTTTCCCAACACGTGCATGGGGGCACCGGACAGACAAGAACTTCCCCGAGGGGGGGGGAGAGGAAAGTTTGCTCTCTCGAACCGAGAGGGGACTCTGTCCCTCCGATCGTTTTTTTCCTGATTATTTCCGAAGACTGATAACTGAGATAGTAATTTTTACAGTGATCCCTCACTTCGGTGGAGAGCGAATTCCCCACACACCAAATGGGGACTGTCAAAAAGTAGGGTCAAAATGGTCGATTCGGCGAAATGAAGACTACACCGAAAAAAATAGTTCTCAATCCAGTGAATGAGAGTACTATTATAATACTAAAATCAGTGACGTATATAGATTCGCTTAAACGTTCCAACAGTTACGGTTTATTTAAAATCTCATTGTTAAAGCGTAAACTATAAAATTTTTGAAATGGCCATTTTTTAATGATTGTTTTAAAATTTCGGGAGGTGCCCGGCCCGACCTCGGCCCGTGGGCTTGATGTCGCTTTATAACGCGCACAAAGGGTAGCCGAGTTTTTAAAAAAATCTCACATGGTTCACATGGCCCCTGGTAATAGTAATTATTTTTTAAAACTCGGAACCAAGTTTTTTAAATGATTGGTTTCCCACAGCTTTCGGGAGGGGCGCCGCCCCCCCCATCCCAGGGAACCAACGCGGGATAGGTCGCCACTGACAACGCACGTATCGGCATGGGTGCGGTACGGGAGGATTTGCGTATGGTTGGATTGTTGGGGATTTGTAAAGGAGCTGTAGTCACGGTGAGTGTTATAGGTGGAGATGGGTTGTTAGATTGGGGGCTGTGGGAAGGATCAAAGTACTATTTTATAATGATGTTAGTATTAAATATAAAAATTATTTTACAAACTAAAATCTTTTGAAAACGAGTCTAAAAAGAAAAATGTCACTCTGTGGTAATTATTTTGAAGGTTGGTGTGTCCTGGGTGGTCGATTAAGGCAAACACTGCGCGAAGGGGTATCTGCCTAAGATGAGAGAGTCTGCCCGTGGTCCTCAGCAGACGTGACTTCTATCTATGGGCGTTCTAACGCGTATTCCACGTTACATCTGCGAGGGAGGGGTAAACCTGCACCAAACACTCCAGGGGGGGGGGAAAAAACCCGTTTACGATCGACCGACCGCACCGCGCGTCGGGACCGGAAACCCACGAACCCTTTCACACGTCGGCCGGTCGACCACTCAACCATTTTCAGTGATATAAGCCACTTGCGCTGCCATAGGTCCGAGGCTCACTTATTTGAAGGCCCCCAGTGGGCCGTTAAAAATGATAACTTTCTGGAAACTTTCATAAATAAATTGTTTTAAAAGTCTAAGCTTTTGAAAAAACAAACTTGGCCATGAAAAAAAATGTGATTTTAAGTTCAAAATACATTTTATTTTAATATTAGTAAAATTGAAAGAAAAAAAATTTAACCCTAAATTAAAACATAATCGATCCCCTACCTCAATTTAACTCCCAATTTCTCAACCAAGATATATTTATTATTTCTGTGTGCTCTGACAAAGGCAAAACATTTGAGAATTTTTGCCTTCTAACCCCCACTCACGGGGAAGCCATTAGGCTTGGACGCGTTTGTCTAAAACTTAGATATTTATACAGGCCAAGAGGAGCGTATAGTCTGCCCTCTAAGACTGCGCCAGGGTGTCATTGCGAGTCCGCAATACGAAATAATCTTACCTTATTTAGTGAAGATACACAAATCTTTTTTAGGGGAAGCTCCCACCCACTTCCCAAAATTAATATTAAGTCTCATCCTTCCTACAATACAACGCCCCGAAAAAGCGCCCAAGTCAGTCCACACTTATTCAGATAACACATCTTCAACAATAGCCATTTACAAAAAACATAAATTTCAAGTGCCTCTGTCATCATCATATAAAATAAAACTCTGGAGTGCACTCCACATCGATCTTTCCGTACACACTTGATACCAAAGCGTCATCTAAATAAATTATCATCTCAAATATCTAATCAAGACTCTAGTGCTTACAGGCACATAGAGACACTTTACAAATGATCTTAGAGTGTAAACGCCGGACCCCACGCAATCTATTCAGAATTACAATTTATTGTCAGCTTCTGCCCAGCAAAACTAGTTACGTGCCACATCCGTGAACCTCGCGAAAAATTTAAGCAAGTAGGTGTAAGACAGTGACTCTATTAACACTAGGCCCGTAGGCTACAGCGCTACTCAATACAGGACACTCACTCCGAATAAACCATTCGGACCCTCAACCTCACTTTAACTACGATTGCTTCCCTAAGCCGATCAACTAATATACTCAATTTACCTTCTTGCCAAGTCTGCTGCAGCCAAAACCTCATTCAGCTCCAAACACTGCCAAAAAAATCTGCATGCCAGCATCATGAGGACCGTCCTAGCCTCGTACTCTACTATACCCAATTTGAGCCTCAACCCGCACTGCAGCCTAGACACTAGTCTATGCCAACTTCCAGGCAAACATTCTGCGTCCCACTATGCCGCCACGTAATGTAAAAGAGAACACACATGGAGAGTGTTGCAGCCAGCTCCCACACAACTATAAGTCTCTTATATACACAGCACAATCATGCCAACTACCATGCTACTGTGTTGACGATTGACCCTACAATATGCGAACTACCCAATTTAGAACTTCTTGCCAATGCCTCCCTTATTAGACCCACCTACCCTCATTACATTTAACACGATTTTGCGTCACATTATAGGCCTAGTAATGACTATAAAGAATTATTTTTTGCGCAGATCACACATCTGCTGAACAACATCCTACTGTGTTGCAGAATAACTCCTGCCTACACATTCTTGGGGATCTCGTCTAGCATCGGCAAAAGTCCCAGTATGTAACGCTAACAGAAAGTTCTAGTAAAAAGAGTCCGCCTTAGACCGGGATGGAACTCGTAAAACTTCCATTGCTTTCTAAGAACATCGTCGAACAGCTCAGCCTGTCAACAAAAATTCACAAGGGCAGTTAAACAGACTGGGCCCAGTAGTTAGTAACGCAGTGGCGGCATTTCCCAATAGGAGCATCGAGGCCGGTAGGGAAAATAATGATAACTCTTTCACTCCGTCTCGCAAAAATCCCCTATATCATACTCGTTATAAAAATATGTTTGTCTCGTTTCTCGCAAAAAAGCTGTAAATCTCTGTCTCGTCTCGCAAAAAGTCGTCTCGCGTCCATCCCTAGTGCCAATATTCAGAAGTCCCACACCTTCTGATGAGGTTCCAAATTGTGGCGGGAAAATCCGGAAGGATGTACATGTAGCTCAAAGCGACACATTCAGTGACGCGAGCTGTAATCTCCTGGCAAACAAACAAACAAACTCTTTAACTCGTGAGCGCTGCTCTGAATTTTCTCCTCAGTTGTACGTGAAAATAAACAGCAATTCACAAATCCTGTCACACAGATGTACTTTTCTCCGTCGTTGTCCTCCAAGACACGGTTGTTTAAAAAATGTGAATGTTGGGAATGTTGATGAAAATATAATGTTAACTAAGACATTGAAACTGTTTTTGATGAGTTGCGGGTGAAGATGGTGATAAATAAGATAATAATGATGAAACTGATCTTTCTGTTCCATCTTATGCTACTGCTTTAGGGGCCCTACAAAAATTGAGACGTATATCTGTAACATTAAGACTTAATTTACCAATAGAATAACATATTTTAATGAGTTAGAAAATATTGTATTGCAAAACGATGCCTAAAAATATAAACTACAGTACGGATGACTGGCGAGGTGTTTGAGTATGGTCAGGTCTAGGCTATCAAGGTGCTCACTATGGGATATCTGAATAGGCTGTCGGTCGGTCATCGCTATGGGGGGTATGTGTCTTGGCGGGGGGTTTCGTAAGTGGTGAGTTTTAGGTGGGGGTTCTGGTGCTTTGTTGCGTACGTCTTGTTTATTGGAAAATAGTTGCAAGCATTTTTTTTTTTTCAAATGGGGGGTCTCTGCATAAGTGAGATTTGTGTGTTTTGAAGATCACACGGTCAGTTCGTGTCGAAGTGGGGTTTCAACGCGCAACGGTTTCTCGCCGTTTAATGGGATCGTGGGCTATGGTGTGGTGGGTTGTGGGCTTCGCGGGGTGGGGAAGGACGCTAGGGGGCATTGGTTCTCGGGGCACATGTTGGTGGGCGGGTAGGGTTGGGGGCGCTTGGATTCGCTGTCTAGGGACTCGGTAGGGGCTGCAGGGTGTGTGGGGACTAAGTGTAGAGTAGCGTCGGAAAGGTCAATGGGCAGGCGGCCGTGTGTGGAACGTTGGTTTTGATGCGCGCGTAGTGGGGGCAGCTGTCACGCCTGATGATGTGTGAGAGTATTAGGCCTACCCGCCTCGCCCCCCCCTGAACGATTAAGGTGGCACGTCTGTTTGGTGACGTAAAAGGAGACTCTAGTAATGGGTGAGTTTTATTATTGGGTGGGTAGGGGGGGAGAGTGTTGGCGGTAGAGCGGCATTGGTATTGTGGGTCTTAGTGCGCATATAGTTTTCTCTTGTGGTGGGGGGGCATAGTTATATGGTGGGGCCTACAGCGTATTTTAAATTAAAATCAAAGTTACACAATTTTTAAATTTTAAAAAACCATTTTGGGGGCCGGCGGCGCAATGGCCCGGAGGATTTGCAGCCGGAAATCGACTATGTCTGCTGTCCCGTTGGGGGTTTTTGCTCCCACTGAAGACCCACCAGCATAATACTCAAAGGACATGTTCTCGGGACAGCAAACGATGGACTCCAGAAGAAATTGCTCAAGTTCACACCAAATTTACTCCGTATCCGCCCACACGCCACACCGGGTAGGGGCCCTCTTGCGAATAAACATGCATTTACAATTCTGCTAGACAGCGGCAAAATTCTACAGTCTATTGTGAGATTGAGGTGTATTGCTGTATTTGGATCGGGCTTTCATTAATATGATTGGTACTTAATATTCATTTGGACGCCGGGTTGATTTCCAGGCCTTGGTTAGGGAATAGATTATTCAAGGAATGTTAAAGAAACTAATCACTTATTACAGACGGAGACGAATGTGTATCACGTCTATAAGGCTGCACGGGGCGGGGACCGCGGATTCAAGGATGTGTGCCTATGGTTGCAGGGGGGGACAATAAAGGTGAATAACGCTAATTAAAGAGTAAAACTGATGTTTCTCTAGTGGAACAGTCTAAGTTGGTTGAGGAGGAAGGTATTTTAAGTGGGTTGTGTGCAGGCGCTTCGGGTGGAGGGGAAATGTGGCTTGCGCGTGCAGAGACGGGAAGGGACTAGGTGATGTAAAAGTCACCACACTATTAGATTATGTTGGACAAGCTCAGATTGCTGACAAACAGAATCATGCTGATTTATATTTGTCATGGAATAGTTGGGGTACAACGGGTAAAATTATTGGGGTTGGAGGGTGATTTTTTACCAAGAGGAATAGAAATGGTGACAAAACACAACAACTATACGTGTGGGACAAGGATAAAGGGGGGGTGGTTAAACGGGAGTTGGTCGGCTGGGATTGTGTGTGCTAGGTGTGGGTTGTGGGCCGGGGGAGCGCCCTGGGGGCGTCATTGGGCAGGAAAAACGGACAAAGCGAGGCATGTGAGTGGGAGCGGTCTATCCGTGCAGGCGTCTTGCGGTGTATGAAAAAGATAAAAAAAAATAAGAATAAGATGGCCATCAGGATGTAGTGTAAGGGTACATTTTAAAACTGGGTTTTGGCGCACACACTTCCAAAGGCTAGTTTGTATCCGGATCTTAAGGTTTACGCGGCTGAGGGCACGAAGCACTAGTACCTATGGTATGAAAATAAATTAAAAAATATCTTAAAAATGATTAGGGTTTTTTCTTGAATCAAAAATTTCGTCTCTGAGGACATGTGTATGTTACTATTGGGAAAAGTGGCAATAATGTGGAAAATGTGACGAACATTTATTATAAAGGGGGTGGGACTGTAAGTCATTAAAGGAAACTGGTACCGGCGGGTGGGAAAAACAAAACTAAAAAGGAAAGTACCTTTCTTAACCACTTCCAATAACATTTGTGTTTTTTATTTAAGTTTTGTCCATTAGGGGAAAGGGGTAAAAAAAATCATTTCATCAATGAACTTTATTAAGGTGGCTAACTACTTTGCAATGATTTTTTTTTTAAATATTAAAGGTAGATTTAATTTAAGAATTGGATTTTTTTTTTTTATTATATAAGGTAGGACATTTTTTTTGTTTGTTTTGTTTTTGATTAACAACTGATTTACAATACCCATTTCGGTAGGTTTACAGAGGAAACACCACCATCACGGACAAAAAGTATATTTTTCCTGGGATTGCAAAGGCACTTTAACGGTTTGTGGAGGGTTCTCTTTACAGGAAAAAACAGGACGGGCGGGCGGGGAACCCATCCTCCACTCGCACCAAAAGGGAGAAAGGGGAGACAACCTTAAATGTACGTTTTTTTTCTCACCCTCTCCAAAACTCCCCAACTTGGTTATTACTCGGGAAAAACCGATTTCTCCCAATTGACCTTATGTATAATTTGGCTATAGCCAGGTTTCAACCCGTGAACGATTGGGTAACGTACACAAGCCAGGGGGAGGTCAGAAAAACCCAGTGACCCCCCGGATTCCACGGACACACAAGGCACACCTTGATGTGGCTTATGAGGGCAAAAAAAACCCCCCCGGTTGGTTAATCCCGATGTTTTAGGGACCCGGGCTGTATCAGGGTCCTCGAATGGGCAAAGGCAATATCTGGCAGGGCGCTGGCCCCACTTCTTAGGCGAGGTCCGCGGCGTGGTTCGGCATAAAATGAAGTCTACCCTAAACCCGGCTTGATCGACTCGGTACCTCCTGCATGTCTCACGAGAGCTTATAGTTCATTACTTGACTTCTCAAAGTATCGCGACTAGATCGCACACTAACAGAGCCCTATAATCCAGCTGGGGAAATGGCCAAGTAGAGAGGTTACATACGGAATAATTTGGAAATCAATTGAGTCTTGCCTTAAGGTCTAAAGGCCATTGGAATTCATCAGTGGGAATCGGTTCTGCATTTCTTGCGCTTCACTCCATTAAGATCTCTGCCTAGTGCACGCTGCTACCAATGCCACCACCCCATGAAAGGATGTTCTTCCCATGTGAGAGGAGATCAGCACCTCCGGATTGTTCTTTACCCTCTGTTGCTGACAACTCCCCGGACCTGTTTCTGATGAAAAAACCAAAACAGGGCTTAACAAGTATCAACCACTTGTGCAGGAGGTAGAGCTTTTGGAGGCCAACCCTGAATATGCCCATGGGTCAGACGTGCCTGATGGTCGGGAAACAAGTTGTGAACATCCGACACCTGGCTCCCAAGAGGAGAACCCCTTCCCAGGACAAAATATTAATGAGATGCACCATTGGAAAGTCATACCTCCTCAACACCCGCTGATATGCAAACAGCTCGTCTTGGAGCCTGTGCCTGAAACCAAAGGAAATGAACCGTGAAAACAGAGAACCCTTCCTCCACACAACATGGCACCAAACGACTGAGAAGTCTCTGTCGCCACCTCCTGTTTCCAGACCTCGACGCGGTCGGCCCCGCCTATTTGTCAGATTATATAACTGACACTCATAACAGTGTAAAATACATTTATAAAAAGTTGGGGTCGAGGGAATGTGGTAGATAGTTGTATATTGGGCGAAGTAGAGGCTCGCAACTAGGTCTGTTTGTAAGGAGACGTGATATTGGCGGCAAACTTCCTCGATCATGCAGTTCCTCAATGGGAAACAACTGACATGTCTACTCGGTAGGAGTCGCTGTTATGGTCAGGATTAAATACTTAGCTTAAGGCCCTATGTATCGTCTTAGTCCTCTGCATTATTTTTATATACCAGAAGCCATTGATTTGCGCCAACAATTGATTGGAACTAATCTTATGAATTTGAGGAGTTAATAGTAATAAAGAAATTCAAGTCCAAGGTGGCATAGTTAAACCCTTTTCGGGTACATGAGACGGAACATCCAATCAAAAATTTTTCAATCGCGCTACTGATCGGATACAAATCCTTCGGCATGTGGGTAACTAGCCTAGCACCCAACGTACACCCCCGGAAGCCCTCCCCCGCTATGTAAAGGACCAACGCTGGTAAGCTGCCAAGTTTTATAGGTATTGTCGTAATCAGGGCTCGCCATACCCGTCGTGCCTCTTAGGACTGGAAACAGAAAACCGGGAATAAACCGTTATTTTGGTCTCGAGGACGAAACCGGAACTGTACCGATACCACGATAATCGGTTTGTGATTTCGGGGTCTCGGACACACTTCAGCAGGGCGAGTGTAAGTCAGGACTGGGGGGGACGGGTTCGACACGGAGCACTCACGGTTGGGCTAGTAAGGTCTGTTGTCAGTTCGAGCAGGAAAAATTCTTCATACGAAGGTGAGATGCGAATTTAGGACTTTGAACGAACCTAGAAGTATGGTTTGTTATAGTAAAATCATCCTAGTTACAATTTTTACCAAAACATTTCTCCCAGAAGCACAGACGTCCTAAGCGCCGCTATACTAACTGCGTTAGACATCGCTGTGTAAACGTCACCAGGGCCGCCCCAAAGCGGGGCGTCACCGTGAATGTAAGAGGCTCTGCCTAATGAGCCCCCGCGCTTATAAGAGGCCCTGTTTCGGGGCCATTTTTTTGGTATCATCAATATAGACCGAACTCGGTAGATGGTTGACGACTATATCCCGAAAAAAGCCGAGCGCGAGAAATAAAGCCTCAGTAT